>JAUIMM010000719.1:600000-1030000 GCA_031769625.1 Taudactylus pleione
TAACTGCATGTGCATGATAAGTGGCTCTCAAAGCCACACGGCAAGTACACAAGCTTGAGTACCGGCTCTCACATTACACCATCGTATATTAAGTACACTCATTTGTACACTGGCACCCTAGCTGCACCATCAACTCACTTCTGCTGTCGGCTTTTTGCCCATTCACCAGTTCATAAGCCACATCATAGGCTCCTAGCCGAAGCTCTGACTATATCAATTCCTGCTGTTCCTTGAACCATCAGATCTCATAGTACATTCGTGTGAACCGCTACTACCCAGAGAATTAAGTCCAGACGGCCACTTAAGTACCGGTGATCATTTATAGATCTAGGGGAACAACAGGTGGTTGTTAGTGGTGGAAGACCTCAATAGCCTGGGTTCTAGGGGGTTCACACGGAATAAACTCTGAGATTTATAACATTAATGTGACCAGATGGCTTCTAACCCGGACTCCCGATCAGAGGTTGGGGTTTCGATCCAGAAAAAGGAAAACTAGAAATATAGCCAACGGCGCTGACTGGAGACACTTAGTGGATTATCCCCCCGCAGCTGTTCAAAAAATGGCAGCAAACGAACAAGAAAAAAACAAATAAACTGAATCAATGAAAAGCGCTGGAACGATGAATAATGTGATGTAAAAATGTGTGTTCTAGAAAAATGCCCAAAAGCAATACAATGAATCACATTTAATAATCAAAACAATATAAAGACATTAATCAAATTATGCCATAAAAGACTCTAAAAATAAAAAACATAAGTGGAATATTAAAAAAAACACATATAAACAACACAATTGCGGTGTCCACTATTGGTAAATGTGAACAAATAGAGGACTGCAATCTGCAATGTTAATCTCTTTTTTGTCCCAATATTAAAAGTGAACATAGATGAATAGTCAAAGTGTCGCTGACAGCACAGAAATGATGTAGTTATGAAGATGACGTCCACTTAAAAGTGTATATGATAATTGATAGTCCCGTATGTGGAAACATACTGGGCCTGATTCAGAGCAGGTCGCTATTTGCGCTCGCTCGTCCAGAAAATAGGGGTGGCTATTCAAATGAACCGTTCGCTCTTTGCGGTCTGTTCACGCCTCTAGGTCTGAACGAGCGAACAAAACTTGCGGTCGTTTTTTGGGAAACTACGCCCCCTGTCCGCTCGCATCCTACGTCATGTCCGCTATTTATTAGATTAATCGAGTACATCGAACAGGGTATGAGCTGCTCGCTATTCTTGTGGTTGGTTTTTGCTACCACAATTTTGCGAGCAGTTCTGGCTATAAAATAACCCAGTGACGTGGTCAATGACGCTGCTGTATTAATTATGCACACCCATAAAACGCCCATTTTGACCTTTAAGCACGCCTGCGATCGGATCTCCACTCCCCGTTTTCAAGCACCTTCCCCTGTTACCACCCACATACGCCTCCTCCTGTCACTCAAATTAGCAGGCACTCGCTATTTTGCGAGCACATGAATTTCGGCCGCACTGACTGGTTCGCGCATGCGTATAACGATCCGTACGCATGCGCAGTTGGGCAAACATCGCTCGGATCGAACGAGCTGCCACTTACGAGTGGCTCTGAATCAGGCCCACAGTCAGCCTGCAAGGATACTTAGTTGTCTGAAAATGAATACAATATTCAGCATATAACTGTATCTCACCCTTGTTGGAGTCAGCTGGAAGAAATCCACAGAATGTATCAAGATGGAATCAGCGTGGTGCAAATACCTCGATCCCCACGGATAGCCCCCTGTGCGGAGAGCGTGCAGCAGATTAGCACCAGGCACAACTGTGAGGCAATTCTTAGCCACGTCCGTCTGTGAGGGGGGACACAGTGAATTCAGTGTCCACCCCGGACCACACATGGTGGTTAAGCTCAGTCCGGCTCCTTCTCACTATGAAGCAGAGAGATTGCTAATAGCGGCTGGAAATTTGGCAGCTTATAGCATCAGGAAAGATGCACAAATATGTTTTTTCCCAATAGGGATTTCTTCAGAGGGGTGTGACAATGTGGAGGTTAGACCCTCCTTAAATGCTGAAATCAATCAAATTTCATCCAAAACACCTATATTGTTTGTTTGCCTACTGACGGCTTAGAGTCCTTGTAAAAAGTAAAAATCATTACAGGTGTAAGCATTTAAAAGAAAATGTGTTTTTATAAAAATTGGGCACATTTCTAGAAACAATAAAATATATAATATTAATGATAATAATGATCCATTTGCAATAGAAAAGAAATAAAATTGAATAGTATTTAATAAAGGTAAAAATAAAATTTGATAAAAAACTGTTATTATTAGGAGAACACTGTTGCTGATATAATACCTCTTCAAATATATCGTCCATGTCAGAAGTGCTGATGCATAGAAATACTCAGACAGTATCTCCAATATAATAAAAATAAAAATGGCTTCAACATATATGTGGCCATGAATCTAAGGTATTTCATCATAATTTACCAGTAAGTGAAAGAAGAGCTGTTAAGGAACTAAGGCCCTCATTCAGAGCAGTACGCTCTGAGCAGAGCGCACGCTCTGAATGAGGGCCGGGCTCCATGAAAATGGAGCGTCCTCCTGGACGCTCGTATAGCTGTGGGTCACCACCCACAGGCTATACGAGCGTGCATTGTGATGGCCGCGATGGTCGTGACCATCGCGACCATCGAAATTGCGTGCCGGAGCCTGCGGTTGAGGTTTTCAACCGCAAGCTCCGGAGTGATTTTGGCCCTATCAGAGCCAAAATCACTCCCACTGACATCACTAGTGATGTCAGTGGGCCTGCTTTTGACGGGAGGCGTTCCCATGGGAACGCCCCCGTCAGGGAGGCACGCCCCCGGCACGCCCACCAAAGGGGGCGTGCTGTCAATCAACATTGACAGCACGCCCCCTTTGATCGGACACAACGAGCGAAGGACTTTCCTTCGCTCGTCGCGTCTGGCGCATGCGCACGACGGAGCTCCCTCCGTCGTGCGCATGCTCAGTCCATAACATCGACCCACTTGCGAGCGGACAGCCGCTCGCGAGTGGGTCTGAATCAGGCCCTAAATGCAGATTCAATGATTATCATCAAATCAGCAGATAAGGGAGGTGGAGTTGTGGTCCAAAATCTTGAGGATTATAGAACAGAGGCCTATCGCCTTCTGTTGAATACTACTTTTTACACCAAATTGGACCACAATTTATATAGGATGAGATGCTAAATTGTTGACTAAATAATTCTTATGAATATTATGTATGAATTATATATCTAATAACTGCTACGGTCTAGAATACCTTTCTAAATGCTTTATTGTGTAATAGAAAATCGTTTTTTGTATTTTTGTATTTTTGTATTTTTGTATAAGCCATCCTTCCATGTAAAAATAAATTCTAAAAAAGCCATTTTTATTTTTATTATATTGGAGATACTGTCTGAGTATTTCTATGCATCAGCACTTCTGACATGGACGATATATTTGAAGAGGTATTATATCAGCAACAGTGTTCTCCTAATAATAACAGTTTTTTATCAAATTTTATTTTTACCTTTATTAAATACTATTCAATTTTATTTCTTTTCTATTGCAAATGGATCATTATTATCATTAATATTATATATTTTATTGTTTCTAGAAATGTGCCCAATTTTTATAAAAACACATTTTCTTTTAAATGCTTACACCTGTAATGATTTTTACTTTTTACAAGGACTCTAAGCCGTCAGTAGGTAAACAAACAATATAGGTGTTTTGGATGAAATTTGATTGATTTCAGCATTTAAGGAGGGTCTAACCTCCACATTGTCACACCCCTCTGAAGAAATCCCTATTGGGAAAAAACATATTTGTGCACCTTTCCTGATGCTATAAGCTGCCAAATTTCCAGCCGCTATTAGCAATCTCTCTGCTTCATAGTGAGAAGGAGCCGGACTGAGCTTAACCACCATGTGTGGTCCGGGGTGGACACTGAATTCACTGTGTCCCCCCTCACAGACGGACGTGGCTAAGAATTGCCTCACAGTTGTGCCTGGTGCTAATCTGCTGCACGCTCTCCGCACAGGGGGCTACCCGTGGGGATCGAGGTATTTGCACCACGCTGATTCCATCTTGATACATTCTGTGGATTTCTTCCAGCTGACTCCAACCAGGGTGAGATACAGTTATATGCTGAATATTGTATTCCTTTTCAGACAACTAAGTATCCTTGCAGGCTGACTGTATGTTTCCACATACGGGATTATCAATTATCATATCCACTTTTAAGTGGACCACATCTTCATAACGACATCATTTCTGTACTGTCAGCGACACTTTGACTATTCATCTATGTTCGCTTTTAATATTGGGACATCAAGAGATTAACATTGCAGATTGCAGTCCTCTATTTGTCCACATTTACCAATAGTGGACACCGCAATTGTGTTGTTTATATATGTGTTTTTATAATATTCCACTTATGTTTTTTATTTTTAGAGTATTTTATGGCATAATTTGATTATTG
The DNA here is from genome assembly GCA_031769625.1 of Taudactylus pleione. NCBI lineage: Eukaryota > Metazoa > Chordata > Amphibia > Anura > Myobatrachidae > Taudactylus > Taudactylus pleione. Next base: position 604,482 of record JAUIMM010000719.1, read on the forward strand.
TCTTTATATTGTTTTGATTATTAAATGTGATTCATTGTATTGCTTTTGGGCATTTTTCTAGAACATACATTTTTACATCATATTATTCATCACTCCAGCGCTGTTCATTGATTCAGTTTATTTGGAGTTTTGATCCGCACTTGACCTTGGATATCAGGGATTCCCGCTTACTGTCAGAGACCACCTGTCACTAACTCCACCCACTGCACCGTGGGTGTAATGTTGCTGCCACCACCAAACTCTACCATTGGCATTTGGAACCGCTTCTTAAGTACACTCAGGCTCCTACCTCGGCACCTGGAACCACTCTGCTGCGTATGCATTGACTAGCTGCGGCCACACCCCCTGATTGGTGTCTGCTGATTCGTCCTGATCCCTTTAAGTGGACCAGGTCTTCATGGTAGCTGGCAGAGAGCTTGACCCTGGAGACACATCTTACCCAGAACAGCCGGACAACGGAATAGCATTTGGCGCAATTCTTTTGGTCACATTATTGAGATGCAATTGAAGTCAGGCAGGATGTTTATTGCTCAAAGTTTTAAAAAAGACTCTACCTTCTGAATGAAGGGGTACATCAGCATACAGAAATCTTATCAATCAGCAGTTCTTCTCCTCAAAGAATTTACAGGGTTGTACAATTTTTACCAGGCACGAAGCCTTCTTTTGTGCTACTCCAATACACATTACCACACATTACCACAGGGGGTAAGTCCGCTCTGGGTTCCACTTAGCCAATTGTGCTATCTCACAAAACATAAATATTCACATTTTACATTTCACAGAAATGAAGTACATTTCCTTGTTACCAACCAAGAACATTTGGCTTTCCTACAACACACAAACTTAGCATAGACTGTCTCTCAAATGCACCTGTAAATATAACATTTCACAGGAACTGATAAATTGCATTTATTCTTTCACATACGAGGAACAATGCATAAAACCAGTTTGGCTTTCCCAGTCTGTAACACCTCCATTTCTTATTAAGCTCAGTACAATCGCTTCTTACACACAAATTGTCTGTCCCAAATTTGCTTAGTATTGTAGCCAGAGACCCAGCAGAGCCTTCCTTGCCTGCATTTCAATGAAAGTGCTGTAAACGAAGGGTTTGGTAATATGACGCTATTCACACCTTCACACAGCAACCTACCATGCAGGTCTCACCTGGAGTTCACTGACCACAACAGGTCTTTCTGTTCATCAGACCTCCTGCCAGGAAATGACAATCAGCATCTAATTTCCTGCAGTCACAAGCTGGTCATGTGTTATACAGGCATATTCAAGAAGTGCATTTTCTTTACAAAATATACATTTAAAATCATACATTGTAAATACATTCATATTTCATGCCTGTGCACAGCATCAGGCTTTGCACCCTGCAGCACTGTAGCCCAGGACGTTTTTATTTATAAACACTCGGTGCCTAGCGCAGAGTACACATTTACAATGGGCGCATGGTGCCTTTTGTCCTTTTAAAATGGTGCTACAGCACAGGGGTTAACCCCTTCAGTGCCACGGCCACAATTATACACCTGGGACCGGCCTCCAACCACAATTATAGTTGGCCCACATTAATTTAGACTGACGAGCAGTCATGGACCAGCCACAGAATCCTGCCCAGGTGGTTGCTGCACAAATCCAAGTCCTGACTCAGAAGGTCTAAGAACCCTCCCTGTGTGTTGAAGAAGGCTGGTCTCCTGTTATTTTGTTCCTCCCAAAGAACCAAAAATGAATTTGCCGGATCAATTTTTTGGGAATCGCCGACAGTTCCTTAACTTCCGTGAAAGTTGCTAGCTTTACTTTAGGCTTCGTCTCTTCTCCTCAGGGACAGAATCACAACATTTGGGAATGGTAATTTCCTTCTTCAGGGAGATCCACAAACTTGAGCCTTTGGGTTGCCCGCGACTCATGCTGCACTGCGGTGCGTAAATGCCTTTTTTATGGCCATGGGTTTACTTTACGATGACCCTGATAGATCTGCCTTGGCCGAGTCCAAACTGCATTCACTTAAGCAGGGTCAGAAAGCAGCAGAAGACTACTCCTCCGAATTCCAAAGATGGGCCACTGACTCTGGTTGGAATGATCCAGCCCTATGCAGCCAATATCGGTTTGGACTCTCTGAGGCCATCAAGGACATGCTCATCCAAAATCCCCCTGATGAGTCCTTAGATGACCTCATGACAAAGGCCATCAGGATTGATCGATGTCTCTGAGAATGTAGACGGGAGCAAAATCTTCCCACTAGGTCACCCCACTCTCCCACTTGGGTTCACTCCTCTGATTCAGAAGAGCCAATGCAAATTGGGGCATCTCAGTTACCACCCGAAGAGAGATATAGGAAATGTACCCTAGGCCTCTGTATGTATTGTGTGGACAAGGGGCATAGGGCTTCATTCAGAGGCGGCCGTACGGCCTACGACCGCACGGCCGCCTTGATGTTTGTCCAGTGCGCATGCGCATGAGGGAGCTGGCTCCTTCGTGCGCATGCATGAGACCCGCTACGACTGACAGTGCTGGTCGTAGCGGGTCTCTTTCCAAAGGGGGCGAGCTGTCGATGCTGATTGACAGCTCGCCCCATTTGGAAGGCAGGCCTGGGGGGTGGCAGCCCAAACGGAGGTGTTCCCATGGAAACGCCTGCTGTTTGGGGGAGGCCCCACTGACATCACTAGTGTCATCACAGAGCCAGAAGCTCTCCGGGGCTTACGACAAGTGAGACCCTACCCTAGGGTCTCGTTGTAAGCCCCAATGGTCGCGATGGTCTATGACCATTGCGACCATCACCCTAGCTGTCGTTAGAAACAGAGGTGGCCGGTCAGGATGCAAGCGGCCGCCCAGTTTCTGAGCAACCGCTTGCATCCTCCGACCGCCTCTGAATGAGGGCCATAGTGTGAGCAACTGTCCACTCAGGCCAATAAAAGGCAAGACCTAATTGTCCAGGAGGAATTGCATTTAGGCCTGGCTCCTATTTCCTCCAAGAATTTGGTAAAAGTCCCAGTAGCCATCCATCTTGTTTGCTTCTCTCTGACCACGTCTGTATTTCTGGATAGTGCTGCGGCTGGCAATGGACTTTCTTTTCTTCAAGTCACTGGGTGTTCCCACCGTTTCATTGGATCAAGAAATTCCTGTCTGTGGACTGGACGGAAGATTGGTTTCTAGTGGTCGCATAAAATGTAAAACACCTCCTCTCCATATTTCAGTCGGAGCCTTGCACTCAGAGAATATTTCCTTTTTTCTCCTCTAGTGTCCTTTAGTGCCAATTTTTCTGTCTCCCTTGGCTCAGGGATCATAATCCCATGATTGATTGTTCCTCCGGGGAAATAGTGAGGTGGAGCCATGCCTGTCAAACTTGCTGTCTTGCAGTTCGTATGCGGGCAGTTCAATCTGCGGTGGCTGAAACTTCTTCCACTACCCCGGTTCAAAACCAAGATTTCACCAATGTTTTCTCCAAACAACTGGTGGATGTTCTTCCTCCACATCGGTCATACGACTGTGCTATTAACTTGGTGCCTGGAGCCAAATTACCTAAAGTTCGACTGTATTCGCTTTCCGTTCCAGAGGATAAGGCCATGAGAGATTACTTTGAGGGTACATTGGCAAAGGGATTTATCCATCCCTCTAAGTCACCGGTGGGAGCTGACTTCTTCTTTGTGGAGAAGGAAGACAGATCTCTCCATCCCTATATTGATTACAGAGGACTAATCAACATCACCATAAAGAACTCCTACCCACTGCCTCTCATCTCAGTGATTTTCGACCATCTGCGCTAAGCCCACATCTTTTCAAAAATTGACCTGCAAGGAGCATACAACCTCATCCGTATCAGGAGTGGGGATGAGTGGAAAATGGCTTTCAGTACCCATTCAGGACATTATGAGTACCTGATCAAGCCGTTCGGCCTATCCAATGCTCCGGCAGTCATCTAGGATCACATAAACAACGTCCTTTGAGAATTCCTATGGAAATTTGTTGTCATATATCTGGACGACATACTCATCTTTTCCCAGTTGCTGGACCAACATCATCAGCATGTATGCCTAGTTCTACTAAAACTATGTGAGATCTACCTCTATGCTAAACTGGAGAAGTGTGATTTGATGTCACCAAGATTTTTTTACTAGGCTACGTCATCTCTTCCCAAGGATTTTCTAACTATTACCGCAGGTTTATTAGGTCTTTTTCCACCATCATTGCGCCCAATGTTGAATTGTCCAAAAAAGGGATGGACACCTCTAAGTGGTCATCCAAAGCGATCCAGGCCTTTGCAACCCTTAAGCTCGCATTTACACAGGCTCCAGTACTTCGACATCCCAATCAGGATCTTCCAATTATCCTTGAAGTGGATGCCTCTAAAGTTGGAGCTGGAGCCATTCTGTCCCAGAAGGATCTTGCTGATAATAAATTGCACCCTTTTGCCTTTTTCTCTCGCAAGTTCACCTCGGCAGAGCGCAACTATGATGTGGGAAATTGGGAGTTGTTGGTGATGAAATGGGCATTTGAGTACTGGAGACACTGGTTAGAAAGGGCCAAACACTGGATCATGGTTCTTACTGAACACAAGAACATATCTTACATTTAGTTGGCAAAGAGGTTGAACTCGCTGCAAGCAGGCTGGGCATTATTTTTCACCCGCTTCAACTTCCTCATCTCTTTCCATCCTGGTTCGAAGAACATCAAGGCTGACTCTCTCTCCAGGAATTTTGAACCTATACAGCAGGTCTCCAGTTCAGACAAACCAATTAATCCGGACTCCTTCTTCCACTGTGCCATAACCCGAAATTTTTCTGAACTCATTTGGGCCTGTCAGTCAGATTCACCTCCAGGTTTAAACCTTCTGGTCTTCTATTCATTCCAGAAAAATTCAGATCAGTCTTACTGGATTTTTACACTCATAGAGCTTTTGGTCACTCGGGCATCAGTAAGACCTTAGAGTTGCTCTCCCGCTCAGTATGGTGGCCTTCCTTGACCAAAGATGTGCGTGAATTTGTCCTGGCATGTGAGATCTGCGCCCGAAATAAGACACCTCGGACAGCTCCTTTAGGTCTGTTACTTCCTCTCTCCATACCTAGGAGACCCTGGAATCCCATCACCATGGATTTTATCATTGATCTTCCAGTATCTGCGATTTGGATGGTGGTGGACCATTGTAGCAAAATGGCACACTTTATACCTTTTGCAAAAGAACTCTCCGGCCTGTTTCTCCAACATATCTTTCACCTGCATGACTTACCGATGGATATTGTTTTGGATCAAGGAACTCAATTTGTGGCACAGTTCTGGAGAGCCTTCTGTGCTTCCTTGGGCATTGACCTTAGCCTTTCTTCAGGGTACCATCCGCAGCCCAGTGGGCAAACTGAGCGTGTTAACCAGTGTCTGGAGCAATATTTGTGCTGTTACATCTCCAAATGTCAGAACGGCTGAGTTTGCTTTTAACAACTTGTGCCATTTAGCATCTTCAGTGTCTCCATTCTTCTGTGTCATGGGCCTACATTCAAGAGCACATTATTTTGACTCCAGTTCACCAGTTTCACCTTCTGTCTCTCGGGTCCGTCATATTTGTAGCAAAATTCATCAAAGCCTTCAGAAGGTCTCTCTCCGCTCCAAAAAGTCTGCTGACAGGTATCGGAGGTTGTGTAGGTTTAAGAAGGGCGACTTAGTTTGGCTTTCCACCAAAAACATCAAGCTTCTCCAACCTACTCAGAAGTTGGGTCTGAGGTTCATTGGCCTGTTCCGCATAATTTCTCAGGTGAATCTGGTAGTTTTCAAGCTTCAATTACCCAAGTCTCCCAGTATCAACAACACCTTTCACTGTTCTTTGTTTAAACCGGTCTTCAGTTCAGTAAAATTTAAGCCCAAGTTCCCATCCAAGCCTTTCATTTGTGGTCCACGGTCAATGCGAATTGCAAAAGATCTTGAACTCTAGGATTTCCAGGGGTCATCTGCAGTTCTTGGTCCTCTGGAAGGGCTATGGCCCAGAGGACCACTCCTGGGTTCTTGAAAGTGCTCTACATGCTCTCAGGCTGAAGAGACTTTCTTTCAAGATTTTCCAGACAAACCGGGTGCTGGGGGATCTTCAAGGGGGGGTACTGTTACAAGTCATGGTCATGACTTGTTTCTCTCAGGCAGTTTACCTTCTCATGACTCTGTTGTTCCAGTTCCCTCAGTTGCTAGGTGATCTGCATGTCACAGGAAGCCACGTGTTATCCACAGCATGGCATGATTGGTTTTTCCTCCTATTTATGCATGTTGGCCTTTTGTTGCTTCACTGACTATAGTGTTCCTGTAGGTTCACCCAGCTTAGCTGCATGGTCAGCATTCTGTATCCCCTTGTGGTATTGTATTCCGGTTCTCCCATTGTATTGCCATGCTGCCACTGGCTCACCAGCCTATCCATCAGCTCCCTAGCCACATCAGTAGCTTCTATGCTGCCCCTGGCTAACCAGCCTCTCCTTCAGCTCCATAGCCCCACCAGCAGCTTCCATGCTTCCACCAGCTCACCAGCCTCTCCATCGGCTCCCTAGCTGCACCAGCAGCTTCCGTGCTGCCACTGTCTCATGAGTTTCTCCATTGGCTTCCAAGCCTTACTGCTAGTACAAAAACTTGTGTACCAATTCTCAACACATATCCTTGGCTCTCAAAGCTGCACCGCAAGTTCACAAACCTTTGTACCAGCTCTCAAAGCCACACTGTAAGTACACCAATTTGTGTACCAATTCTCAAACCACAACCACAGCTCTCAAAGCCGCACTGCAAGTACACAAACTTATGTACTGGCTCTCAAGCCATACCATCGGCTCTCAAAGCCGCACTGAAAATATACAAACTTGTGTATCAGCTCAAAAAGCCACAAGACAAGTACACAAGCTTGTGTTATGGTTATCAAAGCCATACCATCAGCTCTCAAAGCCGCATCACAAACACCCAAACTTGTGTACTGGCTCTCAAGCCACACCATCGGCTCTCAAAGCCACACCTCAAGTACACAAGCTTGTGTACCGGCTCTCAAACCACACCATTGGCTCTCAAAGTTGCATCTTAAGTACACTAATTTTGTACACTGGCTCCATAGCCACACCATCAACTCACTTATGCTATCGGCTTCTGCCATTTCACCAGTTCATAAGCTGCATCATCAGCTCCTAGCCAAAGCATTGACTGTATCAATTCCTGCTGTTCCTTGAACCATCAAATCTCACAGTGCATTCGTGTGAACCACTATTACCCTGAGAATTAAGTTAAGGCGGCCACCTAAGTACCAGTGATCATTTATAGATCTAAGGGAACAACAGGTGGCTGTTAGTGTTGGAAGATCTTGATAGCTTGGGTTCTAGGGGCTTCATATGGAATGAGCTCTGAGATTCATAAAATCAGTAAACCGAACCTGTACATCTCTAGTCTAAAGTAGTTTTATATCTTATAATTGTGACTTTTACGTTTTAGGGGTAAATTTACTAAGCTTCGAGTTGGTTGAGATTGCAATCTTGGGTGAGTTTAGGCATATTTTTGATCTCGCAGATTTACTAAAGACAAACTTGTGTGAGTTTGGGAGAGATTTTTCTCTTTTCACTGGTAAAATTCATTTGAGATTGCAAACTGGAATCAACTCACCATCAGTCGAACTCGGAAGTACTTTTTATGAAAAAGATACAACTCGGGAATTTACCAAGAATCGAGATTACAATCTCAGGTGAGATTGTAGCAAACTCACTGATAAATTGAAGTTTCAAACACACCACCTCCTGAGCATGTGAGTTTGGCAGAAACATACAGAGATCAGTGTGATTTGTGTATGTTTCTGCCTGTATACCTATTCTAAAGTGTTTATTGTATTTAATAAATGACATAGGGTCCCCCCAAAAGTCATAACTAGCCCTGGACTGCTTAGCCAGTCCTGTTTCCCAAAATGATGGGGAAAACAACAAGTAGGATTCCCCCATAATTTAGGAACCAGCACCTGGCTGCAGGGCCAGACCTGGTTTTAAATATAGGGGGAAAAAATGCATAGGTGTTCCCTACATTTAAAACCAGCAGCGGACCCAAATTGACCAAGGTGTAAAGCCATAGCCAGTAGACTCTATCACTGGGTCTCACGGCCAAAGTATTAACACTTCAAGCCCATCAGCCCAAGCTGGGGATCTCAGGGCAGGTGGAGACCCTCCAAAGTAGGGGGTCCCCTCTCACAACACCCCAGGCTTAGGCTGAAGCCCAGGGCTCTTCCCCGCACCCCTGGAGCCATGGGAAAGGGGGTAATAGTATTGTAAAAAAAGAGAAACTATTATATTTTACTGTGGAACTACAGGTGCATGCATGCCTGCCTGGTACCCAGGGCCAGATTATTGGGGGGCGACAGGGCCGGTTGTCCTTGGGCCCCCACATGTGAAGGGACCCCACACCCACTGGGGTTAAAGTGGGCCGGAGGAGAGAGAACCAGTTCTGCCTCTTCCGGCAACCTAACCCACGTGTTGCAGGGAGGCTCCATTTGCCCGGCGCCCTCTGAGATTGTAACCAGCAGGCGCCTGGCTACCTCCCTGCAGTGGCAGCCGGAGACTGGAGCTCACTCATGAGCTCCTGCTTCTGGCTCACACAGTGCACTATGGGATTGGCATCATGATGTCTCTCCTATGGTGCAGATGAGCAGCCAAGTGGACTGGACGGCAGCGGGAGCATAAGGTAAATATTAGCTTTTTTTTGTGCAAGTGGCTATTCTACTGGGGCATTACTCGGAGGGGGGCATTACTACTGGGGGCATTACATGGGGGGTGGGCAATTCTACTGGGGCATTACTTGGGGGGTCATTACTACTGGGGCATTACTCAGGGGGCACTACTACAGAGGAAGCATTACTATTGGGGCACAAATACAGGGGCATTAGTACTGGGGGCATTTATACAGAGTGTACTACTACAGGGGGCATTACTACTGGGGCCAATACCACAGTGGGCATGACTACTGGGGACAAAACTACAGGGTTATTACTACTGGGGGCATTTATACAGGGGGCATTACTACTAGGGCATTACTATTGGGCACACACAGGGGGTATGACTATTGGGGGGCAATACTATTGGGGGAAATTACTATTGGGGGCAAAAATACAGGGGTATTACTACTGGGGGCATTTACTGTATACAGAGGGCATTACTATTGGGAACACTACCACAGGGGGAATTACTACTGGGGGCATAATTACAGGGGGCATGACTACTGGTGGCACTACTAATGGGATTATTGCATAGAGGGCACTGCATAAAGGGCACCACTCCTGGGGGCACTACTACTGGGTGCACTGCATTAAAGGCACCACTACTGTGGGCTTGGCATATGGGGCACTACCCCTGTGGGCACTGACACTACTGGGGGCTCTGCATAAGGTCCCCAATGCGCACACCCCCAGTTCATCACATTTAAGAGGGGACCCCACATTTTTGTTGCCCAGGGGCCCTCACAGACCTTTATCCGACCCTGCCGGCACCCATATCCCCACTGTAAAATAAATAGTTAAAAAAACAGTACACACACAAGGTCTAAAGTATAACTTTATTCCATACACCTACATGAAATACTTACCTGCTGCCAGCTGATCTATTCCCTTCTCCAGTAGAATTCCAATGAGTACATGTGAGCAAAGATCACATTTTGGTCTGGTGCTGGTTTTAAATAGAGGGGGACCCCTACGCATTCCCCCCCCCTATATTTAAAACCAGGACTGGCACTGTAGCCAGGTGCTGGTTCCTAAACTACAGGGGAACCCTACACATTTTTTTACCACATAATTTTAGGAACCAGGCCTGGCTAAGTAGCCCGGGGCTGGTTACACTTTTAAGGGGGGACCATATGTCAATTTTTTAAAAAGATGTAACCCTTTTTTTACAGGTAGACAGGGCCGGATCAAGCTCCGTGGGGGCCCCTGGGCAACAAACATGTGGGGGCCCCCTGTAGTCATGCACCCTAAAGTAGTGCCCCCAGTATTAACTCCGCCCACACACCTGTGAAAAACTTACCTGTCAGGGCTCCCGGGTCCCGCCGTCGCGGCTGCCGCTGCCTGCTGGATCTAACTAGATCCAGTAAAGGCGCACAGGCTCCTCTCATCACGCGGGTGCCGTCATGACATCACCCGCGCAATTAATCACTGGGAACGCTGGCCTCTAAAGCGATCAGAGGCCAGCGTTCCCAGTTAGTTGGTCACGATCTACATGCAGGAGCTCCGCGAGCTTCTAGTAGATCGCGACCAACCTTAGCCGGACCTGACCTGAGGCATGTGGCCTGGGGTCGGGGACAGTGTGTGGGGGCCCCCTGTGTGTGGGGGCCCCTGGACGACCGCCCCTGTCGCCCTGCCTTTAATCCGGCCCTGCAGGTAGACCACACAAGCAGCCTTCACATATCACACTGATATGTGCAGGCTGCTTGTTCGGGTTAGGGACAGAGAAGACACTGCAATCTCGGGTGAGAAATCTCCTTCAAAACTTGCTACTCGAGGGAGATATCCCGATCTGCTTCACCATCGGCCAACTCACTTTCAGCTAAACTCACTTCTTAGTAATTTTGAGAGTTTAAAAATGGGAAACTCTCCCGAGTTTCAGTGATGAAAAGCAAGTTTAAAAAAGAACAAACTAGATCAAACTTGAATCTTAGTAAATTTACCCCTTATAATCAATTTATGTTATTATTTGTTTATGAATTAGTGATTCGACTCACTTTACAGCACTGTCCTGTTTCCCTTTACCCATGAACCATGTTTTAAATTCCCTCCCGACATTTGTCTGTGTACAATTTTAGGAGTCAACTTTACACAATTGGCAACATATAGGCGAAACTGAATAGGGCCAGCACCTTAGATAGGAATATTACTATATTTTAAATATTATAACATCTTTTTGCAGTGAAGTGGCCAGTGGAATGGTTTATATAGGCTTTAAGTGTGGTGAATTAAATGACAACATTCATCACTATCTCTGTCCTGAGGCCCTGGTGCATATATGGCAGGCATTCTATTACTTTGGGTGACTTGCATGTTTAATGTTAGAACCATCTGGAGAGCGAGTTGCGTCACAATGAGATTGATGGAGGCCCGATTCCAGTGCATTTGCCTGTAATCTCATTCTATCGGGTAGGGCTCCTGAAACTCACTGTAAATTCACAAAAATTGCACCTGTTTTGGTCCGTTTAGTGGGCGTAATGTGGGAATGTCATGGGGGTGTCAATGCAAGTGGTTGCATTCCCAGACAAACAGCCACAAGCATAGGAGGCCAATGTCAGATAGAGTAACTGCACCTGCCACAAATGAGGTACAAATATTAATGGTGCATCCGATGGTGGCGTATTAGGACTCACCAATCAAATTACAGCATGCATGGTCACTCTAAGTGGGCGTCTCAGACCAGTCCCTGCCCATTTGGCCACACAGACGTACACATGGGAAGCAGTGTGTAGCGGCATTTGCATAAAGTCGCAGCTGGATGTTTTTGCATGCAACTCAGAAATATCCACATTATCTCTTTCCCTTCAACAAACCAAGATAAGACATAATGAAGAAATAATAAATTATTACTTGAGAAAAGGGATCAGAGTGAAAACTTGAGAAAGTTTAAATGCTCAACTTGTGGCTTCAGTGTTCTTATCTTTTTTTTTTTATATAAATCACCTTATGATCTCTCCCACAAATATCTGGTCAGATAAATGTGATCATCAGACATTTCTGATAGAAGGGGTCACAATTGTGGGTCTGGCAGCTAGTGAGTGCTTTGTCAGAATTATACCTTTGCCGGAAAGCCAATAGTACTCATTACCTAGGGCTCACAAACTCTAATTTTCTGTGTATTTTTATTAAAATAAACAGCTCCCCAAATCTCCTGTATACCTCTATTTAAAGTACAAATTGATCTGAGAAATACAGTACACAATATTTCCATTTGTAACACTGACCTGTGTATGAAAATCGGCACAATGTGGTCACTATAAGTGTTTTTTTTATGTTCCTCCAGAAGTCTCTGCACATTCCGGCTGAAATCTGTGCACCATTCCACCTCCTTATTCAGAGGTAAAAGGTTCCCTGGAGATGACACAGATAAATCATGTTATTTTATTTCTAGTTGTATATATGTGTGTGTGTGTGTGTGTATATATATATATATATATATATGTCACAAGGTGGCAAGAAACACATCCAGTAGTATAGTATAGTGGACCATTTATTCACTGCAGCTTAGCAGACACTTTACAGCCAGCATCAAGTCAAGTTAGCCACTCTGGCTTACAGACAGCATACGCAATATCTGTGGACCATCCAGGTCCTGGCACCCTAATGCTAACCAACACCCCTCCCCCCGGCCTACCGCCTGGCCAGCTTGTCCGGCATCAGGAACACAGCCTTAATCCCAGCTCACAGGTGGTGCTGATTGCTTGCTTGGGAATCCCAGCACACTGCAAAATCTGGATTGGACCTGACAACCAGCCTACACCCAGGTGATCAAGTGGTGAGTATTGCCTCTGTCTTGTGGCACCGTGGCCTCCCTGCCACCTACCCTCCCCCTAAGCTTCAACCCCCTTGGTGAAGCTGACAATTTTAAAAGGGAACTCACCTGTTCGCCCGTCTCACTTTGTGAACCTTCTCTCCTATTCCTACTCTACACCTCCCATAGCTTCACCATGGGCCTCTCTGGGAGAATTTTAGGATTCAACTTTCGAGATAGGCCATCACCATTACCTTGTTATTTTCCAGATCTATGTTATACTGTAATCTGAAATGGCTGTAATGCCAGAAACCAACGAGTCACCCTAGCATTTACCTGTTTGTTGGTATGCATCCACTGAAGTGGTGCATAATCTGTTACCAGCAGGAATTCCCTGTATAACAGGTAGTATCACAGGTACTCGACGGCCCACTTAATTGCAAGACACTCTTGGTCTACTATTGCATACCTCATTTCTTGTGATAACATTTACAGCTCAGGTACAGAATTGATCTCCTCTCCTTCTACCTCCAGGGACAATACTGCTCTGAAGCCTGTTCCGAAGGCATCAACCTGAAGGATAAACTTTTTTTAAAGTCTGGAGTCTGCAGCACGGGAGCAGAAACCAAATCTCCTTTTAAACCTTTCTAAGCTGCTTTAGCAGCATCAACCAATACTTCTTATCTGATCTTATCTAGACTTTTTTTTTCTCAAACAGTTTGTTAGTGGGGCTACTCTGGTCGCAAAGTCACAAATAAATTGACGATAGTATGCCACTAACCCCAAAATGGTTCACAGCTGTGTTTTCCTCTCTGGTTTGGGCCATGAAGATACAGCCTCAACTTTGTTCATCCGAGGCTTTACCTGCCCCTTGCCAACTACATACACAAGGTATACAGCCTCTGTCATACCAAAGGCACATTTCTCAGGATTGGCAGCAAACCCATGAACCCAAAAGGAGCTAAGCACAGCTTCTACTTTTGAGAGGTGTGACTCCAAGTCTGGTCTAAGATCACAATATCGTCCAAGTATGCAGCTGCATACACTTGATGTGGTCTTAAAAGCTTATTCATGGCTCTTTTAAAAATTGCAGGGGCCCCATGTAAGCCAAAAGGTAGCATCCTATATTGGAATAATCCTTCTGGCATTGAAAATGCTGTTTTAGCCTTAGCTGTCTTTGTTAAGGGACTTTGCCAATAACCATTGTTTAGGTCTAAGGTAGTCAGGTACTGACTTTTGGCCAAATTCTCAACTAATTCGTCGACTCGTGGCATGGGATAAGAGTCAAATTTAGAAAGCTTATTCAACTTTCTAAAGTCATTGCAAAACCTCAAAGCCCCTTAGGGTTTTGACACTAATACAATAGGATTGTTCCTTTCATGATTGGACTCCAAACCAGAGCATTTCTTTTACCTCCCATTTTACAGCTTCTCATCTTCCTTCAGGTATGCGATAAGGCCTTTGATTTACAATAACAAGGTTTTATTCTTGGAACCCTCCTATTCTCCCTATATACTTCCTTATTAGATGAACTCATAAACTCTTTTGACCTCCAATATCAATTCTATGCTGATGATACTCAGATCTACCTTTCCTCACCTGACCTCTCCCCTTCTCTCCTCATCCATATATCCAAATGTATCTCTGCTATCTCTTCTTGGATGTCCCAGCACTTTCTTAAACTTAACATGTCTAAAACTGAGCTAATCATCTTCCCACCCTCTTCCATTACCTTACTTCACACAATTTCATTATCTATTGATGGCACAACTATCTCCTCTAGTTCCAATGTGCACTGTCTTGGGGTTATCCTAGACTCCTCCCTCTCCTTTAAACCACACATTCAGCACCTATCATAGTCTACTACTCACTGGTCATCTCCAGGTGAAGAAAGACAACTCAGGGTGTGAGACGGCCACCTTCTGTTTATTCAAAGGATCCAGATAGTCTTCAGCTCTACCAGGAAACACCCTACAGGCCACACTTCAGGTCGTTAAGGAGCCGGTAAGAGAACTGATATGCAGCACTCCCGGGTCCCGTACACCGAACAGGTTGGTACATCTAAGTCATATTGTTCAATCTTGTATGGATGGTTACGGGAATGCTGGATGGCCACAATCCCCGGAACAAGTAACCTTTTATTAATTAATATATAAGCCTGCCTTTGTATTTCTACCTGTTTTAAAGTGAAAGCTATACACATTGTTTGAATGATCGTCTCTCCAGCAAATATATTAGAGCAGTGAATCAGGAATACCGTACCTGTAAAACACATCATGCATGTGAAGATTTTTTTTTTAGTACCTACTGACATTTGCCACTGCTGGTTTCTTTGGAACTTTAGTTGCTACTGACGCTGGAGAGACTGCTTTTTAATAACTTAATTAATAGTTTAATTTATATGTTTTTTTTATAACCAGGTGACTTTCACAATTTTTCATTTTTATATTTTGAACACTTTATAATTTTTTTTTAATCATAAAAGTCAGTGGTTCTAAAACTTTTTTGAGTCATGGCGCCCTAGGGTATAAGTATTGTTTTCACGGCACCCCTAAGCCAAAAGTTGTTTGTTGAAAAATTCTGAATTTTTTTTTGTAAACTGGTAAAGTTAAGTAAACTGTGCTTACATGTCATCCTTAGGGTCAGTAATGTGATGGTGGACAGGTTTGTGCTTCTGTTTGGCCACATATTTACATTACATTGACCATAAATAATTTGATTTGGTGCTGGACCATCATACTGAGGCACCCCTAGAAGTGTCCCAAGGCCTCCAGTTTGCCATGGCTCACAGTTTGGGAACCACTGATATAAGCTTATATGTTTTTACTGCAACAGTGGTATCAGAGGACTGCCATTTACAGTATATACTATTAGGATTTTTTTTTAAGTTGTTTTACTGTATCTGATTGCTATTGCTAATTTTATTTACTTTATTTCATATAACATTGAATTACTAGATATATTTTGAACACATTGGCCCTTATTCAGAGCCACTCGCTAGCGGCAGTACGCTCGTTCCGAGCGATGTTCGCACATCTGCGCATGCATACGGTTTTTAGTACGCATGCGCGAACCAGTCAGTGCGGCCGAAAATCGTTGGTACGCAATATAGCGAGGGCCTGCTATTTTGAGTGACAGAATGAGGCGTATGTGGGTGGTAACAGGGGAAGGTGCTTGAAAACGGGGAGTGGAGATCCGAACGCAGGCGTGCTTAAAGGTCAAAACGGGCGTTTTAAGGGAGTGCATAATTAATACAGCAGCGTCATTGACCACGTCACTTTGTTTTTTTTAACTCAGAACTGCTCGCAAAATAGCGGTTGAAAACACCAACCACAAGAATAGCGAGCAGTTCATACGCTGTACGATGTACTCGATTAATCTAATAAATAGCGGACATGACGTATGGTGCGTGCGGCCAGGGGGCGTTTTTATCAAATAAACGAGCGTATGTTTTGCTCGCTCGTTCAGACTTAGAGGTGGGAACAGACTGCAATTTGCGAACGGATCATTTGAATAGCCACCCCTTGTTTTTGAACGAACGACCACAAATAGCGAACGGCTCTGAATCAGGCCCATTGTTTCTTAGCTTATTGCACTTCCCACCCCCACCCCTTTTTTGGACTAGCTGGCCTCCCAGTCTACCACCTCTCTCCACTACAATCAGTCCTCAATGCTACCTCTCGGCTCATCTATCTCTGCAAACATTCTACATCTGCCTCCCATCTCCTTCAATACCTACACTGGTTCCCCTTCCCCTTTCGATGCCAATTCAAGGTTCTTACACTTACCTACAAAGCCATCACCCAATCCTCTCCCACTTACATCTCTGACCTCTTCTCCCCTCACACTGTCGCCCGTCTACTTCACTCTACAAATGTACGCCGCCTCTCTTGCCAACTGATTACTTCCTCCCACTCTCACCTCCAAGATTTTGCCCGTGCTGCTACCTACCTTTGAACTCTCTCCCTCTCCCTATCAGACTCTCCACCTCTCTACAAATGTTCAAACGGGTTCTCAAGACCCACTACTTCATCAAGCCCTTCCAGCTCTCATGCTAACCCACTTCATGCTCTTTCCTTCCTATCTACCCCTATATGTGTCAGGCCTTTCTGTCTACCCCTCTCCTTTAGAATGTAAGCTCTCACGAGCAGGGACCTCTTCCCTCATGTGCTTCTCTTTACACTTTATTTTACACCTTACAAGGGCACCTAACACATGACTGATAACTCCCTGCTGCTTATTGTAAGTGTTTTAATCACTATTGCAGCAATGTATATAATCCATGTCCTTGTACTGTACTGTAAGTTACTTGTTTCTTGTTCACTTATTAGTTTATGTACGCTGCAAGGTGCTGCAAAACACTTGTGGAGCCATATATATAAAGGATAATAATAACCCCAGTTGGGGTGACAATGCCATGTTTTATGATTTGGGTTCTGTCTGCAATGGGAGAAAACATCCTAATTTCAACCTACCATTTCTATAACTTGCTGATTTTGGTTGGCATTTAATCTCTCTTCAATAGGTACTATACATTCATGAGTTTCAATAGCAACATCTGAGGTTTGCATAATACTCTCTCGCCATGGCTTCAATAGGTCATTATGGTAGATCTGTTCAGCCTTTCGTCTGCCCTCCTGTTGGACCTTATAATTACTTTTTTGATAACCTCATATGATCCCTGCCAGTGGGCATACAGTTTGCCCTCAGCAGCGGGAACAACACTTTGTAAATGGCAAATGCAGGATTTTGATAGGGGGGTTTCCAAATTCTTGGTTACCGAACCAATGAAAATAAAATTTTGCAATCAATTGAGGTTTATAGCATAATCATGGCCAAGGTTATGGGCCTACCCACCATATCCAGGTAATCTCTTCCGGGTAGGTCCCTAACATACTAGTGTTCAAAAACCTCAATTGATTGCAAAATTGTATTGCATTTAATTATATTATTAATAATTTGGAGTTGTGCACCTGAGATTTATCTTTTTCTGTGCCTGCAATTAGTCTCATCAGGTAGCACCTCCCATTATATATATATAGTCAGGTTGTGCAGTCCAGAAATCCTTTCCAATATGACTTTTAGTAAGGGAAAATCCCGTCCCAATATCAGGAGTATTGGAGATTTTGGGGCCACTGTGGCCACAATGTGTAGGACTCGTCCATTAATTATCAGTGGAAATTGTACATGGGAATACTCTTCCGTGGCCCCATTAACTCAAAGCACCCTTATAGGTGGTAATACTTTATCCGCTTCTCTTGGATCTAGCCCTTTGTTATGATCGAAAGTTCACTCCTGGTATCCACAAGGGCCCAGAATTCTCTATCCTCAATTTGTGCTGCCACACAGAACAGGGTCGACTCTTTGGGGGAAGAAAGCCTGGTGCACATACTGATAGCTGATTTAGCCACATTGCCTGTTGTGCACTCCATTGGTTCAGACTGTTTTGGTCAATTACGACAAATATGCCCGGCTCCCCACATTCATAACAGACTACCACGGGATTCCTTGTGATAGCTTCCGTTAGACCCCGGGTGCATAGCTTGGGTGCAGGTTGTAGATCCTGGACAGGCACTTTTTTTCATTCCCCAGTGTGAGTTACCACTTGATAACGCAGGTCTGCGATGAAAAAGCTTTTTTTAACAAATGTATGTGATATTTATAGATTTTTGGCTTGTGAACATGAAAATGACTCCCGATTTTGCATATCACATCACGCTTTCTGCAAAACATGTATTTATGAATAAGTCATTTTTGTCATATTCATAAAGAAGTAATATATGTATTCTCGATCCTTTTATTATAAAACATGGTCTTAAATTAATTCAGTCAGTAGTATAGAACGTTGCAATTCAGTTCTCATCATAAAACTTCCACCCACCCAGTGCCAGATTAAGATCCACATGGGCCAGAAGCTGACAATTACAAAGGGCCTAAACCCCATACTGTCTAAAGGAACATTACACACACAAACCAACTACAGCTACAAGGTGAGCTGGCGAAGGTGGAACCAAATACAACAGATGCAACACAGTTTTGCCCTGTGCTGGCTCAGTTTAACCCCTGCCTACTACCACATACACACACACACACACACACACACACACACACACACACTACACACGCACAGTACATATACAGTACACACCAATCATACAGTGCAAGTGATTTCAACATTTTTAGGTAATGTCAAGGAACCAAACTACAAAAAAATTGGCAGGGAAATGCTTAATAGTTACAGAAACCTTGGCTGCAATATGAGTTTAAATTAGGGGTGAGCGGGTTCGGTTTTACTCGGTTTTACCCGGATCTTTTTATTGGCTGTCGCCGAACATGTGTTTTGGATAGCGAATAAAATCGAGCCAAATTTGCGGTAAAGTGGCGATAAGAACCGAGTAAAACCGAGTAAAACCGAACCCGCTCACCCCTAGTTTAAATGTACATTTTTTGAATTCCCATATTGAGCATTTCCCGAATAATCTCAGAGACTACAGTGAAGAACAGGGAGAACAGTTCCACCAAGACATTAAATATGTAGAAAAAAGATACCAGGGTTGTTGGGACGTCAGCATGATGGCTGACTGCTGCTGGATGATACACAGAGATGACACAGAAAAAGCTTATAAGCAAAAAATGACAAAACGAAGTTTGAAGACAAGAAAAACAAGATATTAACGATTTTTCCAATAATTATGGTTTTGTTTCTATTATTGTTTGATATTATTGTTAATTTATTATGCAATTAAGACAAAAACACAGTGATATCATCAACACATTCGTATTTCACAATAAATATGTAAAAAACAATTAAACTTCTTGTTTTTTCTTAAAAATGTATGTAACCCCCTTATAGGTAAATGTGATGTAGTATTTTTTTTAGTATACTAATTCTTGATGTACACAGGAGTATAATTAAGAATATAAAAGTATTATTAAAAAAGCTTTCAATACCTTACATTTCGCAAACCTGTGTAATTGTAGTCAATTCCTCAAAGGTCTGGGTGTCACCTTGCAGAGCCCACCTCTGTACTCCTATGTCCAAACCCCTATATACAGTGATCTATGGCTACTATTTCCACCACTCGACTCACTGTATTTTCCTCTGGCTTTAACCATGCCTTACAGAAACAGACAAATCTCAGGTGCACAACGCCAAATGACTGATAATATATAAATGCAATAACATTTTGCAATCATTATAGGTTTTTAGCATAATCATGGCCAAGGTTATGGACCTACTCACCATATACAGGTAACCTCTGCAGGGTAGGACCCTAACATACTATGGTTCAAATCCAGAGCATAGGACACCCCCAAACTAGCCCAGCTAAGCCACCCCAGGGCACCGCCATAGTAAGAAAAGTGCAGTGTAAAAGAGATAGTTATGAGCAGCTGCAGCTGCACATAAAGAATGAAAATAAAAAAGTGAAGTACATATATAATAAACAAACAGTGAAGGGTTAAAATGTGTTATATGCGGTGCCCTGAAACAGATCAACCAAAGCAATCCAGGGGGACCCACTCCC
Source organism: Taudactylus pleione (assembly GCA_031769625.1). Taxonomy (NCBI): domain Eukaryota; kingdom Metazoa; phylum Chordata; class Amphibia; order Anura; family Myobatrachidae; genus Taudactylus; species Taudactylus pleione. The sequence continues at coordinate 624,454 of JAUIMM010000719.1, forward strand.
CAAAAATGAACCAAAGTTGCACTACAGTATATAAATTGTAGGACTTACCTAGAATTGTACCTAATACTAGAGTGCATATACATTACCAGACTCCATGCTTTTAAACCAAAAAGGAAGGGGTGCTAATCCAGACTGAGGCCATCTCATTTCCCTCAGGTGTGCAATAAAGCACATTAAATGGAGTATATAGGAAAGGTTCCTGGACTGCACACCCTGAATATATATAATGGGAGGTGCTACCTGATGAGACTAATTGCAGGCACATAAACAGACAAATTTAACCATGCCTTACCCAGTCTGGCCTATTCTGCTAGCTTGATTTGGGGTGCTTCTAAAGGGGAAAATTGCCAGTCACGGAACCTTTGAGCATTGGTCCCTCCTGTCACCCCTGTTCTAGCAGGTATAGCAGCCTTCAGATGGGCATAACAAGTGGCTTGCTGCTCACGCAGCTCAGTATGTGCTTTCCGAGCTTCCCTGGTTAAATATAGGGCCAACTTATTGACCCATTCTTCCCTCTGCCAACGTAGGCTAGTTGCAGCCCTTTCAAAGGTGTGCAAATATGTGGCGACATAATCAGTTGACAACACCTTTGGCCCCTGACCTGTATATTCTAAGTGTGATGTATGTATGGAGTGACAAGGATGTTGGAACCTAGTGGGATTGTTGTGGTGAATGAATGGGAGTATTGTGGGCACTGAGTGGGATGTGGGAGCCACATAATTGCTCAGACCTCAGTTGCATAGACTTCATGTGTGTATTCATATGAGCACACAATTCTGTGAATTAACAGCTCCACCATTTTGTAAGTAACATGAATCTCACTCTGTGAGAGTGCTGAATCTGCAGTTAACCACAGGGTGTGATGGCATACCATATCTGTATTGCACAAGAAACTCATCCATTAAGGCAGGGGTCTTCTATCTTGGCCCTCCAGCTGCTGTGGAACTACACATCCCAGCATGCACTGCCACCTTTTTGATATAACAGCATGCTAAAACTATGTGCAGTGCATGCTGGGATGTGTAGTTCCACAGCTTCTGGAGGGCCAAGTTTGAAGACCCCTGCATTAAGGCATCAGCCCTAATGATTGGAATTTCATTGCTTTTTTATTTTTTTAGTTTGAGTGGCAGAAATTCAGTAGGTTTTGTGAAATTGCAGATCATGTCTGATAAGCCTTAATGGGACATGTGATACCGTAAGGTTTTTTGTCTATGGAATTTCATTGCTTTTTTAATTTATTAACCATCAGGGATGGGAGCAGCAAACCGGGCCACCTGCAGGGGAGAAGGGCAACAAAATGGTATACTAGCACAGGTGAAGTTGGGAACAGAATACAAGAGGTGTTTTGGGGATTCTGAGAAAGTGCCAGCTGCGGCCTTCAGCAAAAGCAGCTACCTGCAGACATCAGATGGATATTCAACTTTCCTCTTTATATATGCATATATTTATTTACTGTGCATAAGGCAATGAGACCTTAGGAAAGAGAGGGCAATGTCCAATAGGCAGATGTTGCCACCAGGATTAGATAGCATCATGTCTAGAGATGGTTGCTTAGTAAATTAATTAATGTTTCCTCACTTTTTCATGCACTTCTCCAAGGTCATATTTTGAAGAAAACTTGCACGCCTTTGCCGCAACTACCTCAAATTTCCATTTCTAATTGGATCTCGCATATCCCGGTTGCTTGCATTCGTGCACTGTATGGGGTCAATAAAATTAGCCACAATGATCTCGTGCGAGTCATTGCGGCATTTGCCGCACTTCACGGCAGCCTACATTTGCTTAAAAGTGTTCTCAGCCTCATAGGGCTATAAGGAAAAAGAAACAAATTTGGGCTCGGAGTGGGTTGCGAAGGGTGCGAGTTGCCACTCCATTGCTGACATTTTAATGCCATTGCAATGGCAACTTGCACCCTTAATTGGACTGACCCCCTAATATGATTCAAGTCTTTAAGATAAACACCCTAACGCTCTGAAAGGGAGCACATACATTTCAGTAACTGGAATATATCAATGTATCTTACAGTGCAGAATGATGATAGCTACATCACCAAAATGTTGACAATAGAAACCTCAAGGTGCCTACACGTGAGACGATATTATGTATGATCTGGCTAATTTTGATGCATCGGAATGACATATTGTGCATAATATGTGCAAATCATGAGTATCCACTCACGATGCGTGTTCCTGCGGGTTGCACATCATATCATCAGATCTTACCTACTACAGGTAAGATCTGTCGATCTCATACACGATCCGGTGGCAAAACATTCAGTGTTTATGCCCAAATGATATGTCATTCAGACCCATATACGATGCCGCCGGCACTTGCAAGGATCAAGACACAGATGCTGGATACATCAGTGAGATCCGTCCATGCATCTGTGTAAAAAAGGACTGGGAAAACATGTGGCTGATGGCCCAGTGAGTACCAGGCAGGGTGGGTTAGTCACAGGGGCACCAGGTGTATAATAAAATGGTGGATACTTACCGTCCACCATCTTCTTCTTGAACAGGAAGGCCATGTCTGCTAATTCTGCCGCCTCCCACACCACGTGACCTGCCACAGCCATGCCCCTCTGGTGACATCACCCGAGTGCACAAACCCCCGCCTCCATTACTACACAGATGATAACTTGACTGTCAGTCTGTCATCATCTCAGACTAGTCACAGAACATAGTGCACTGCAGTCACTCACCCCATAATGTCGAGTGCCACTCACACCGCAATAAACTGCCTCTGTGTGATCTGTGTCTCTTACACCCTGAGCTCATATACAGTACCCCTCACCTGTACTAATTCTGTGCATTTTGTATACTGCATCCATTGAGGAGCACCCCACCAGCTGAGTTTATGAGTATAAAAGGCAGCCATGTTTGTGCACCCAAGGGAAGCCATTGAACACCCCCTGCAGGAGGCCACTACTGAGAATGTGCAGCAAGTTCACATTCCCAATCTTAAAAATGGGGCATCTTTTGGCCGACATATTTTAACTTTCTCAATTACCTGAACCTCAAAAGGCCCCATAATGGAACAAGAGCTACCTAACAAAACAAACACCAAGTCCTGATTTGTTCTCTACCCTGAGTTGTACCTCCCCAAATATCCCCCATAGACTAAAGCAGCAAAGTGTCAGGTTTGACCAAACAGGAAGTGGAAGAAAAAAACTTAGTTTAAATTTTAGATTGTTCCCAATGAATCATTTTTTATTTTCTTGCCCTGGAATTTGGTAGGCAGCACCAAGCGACAGTTCTACCCGTCCTTGCCGAATTTCATCTCCGTATTCCCAATAGATTTTGAGATGTAGCCACTCAAACACCATGCCCTCATCTCAGGAATTCCCTATGGGAGAACCCATTTATTCAGTTTGTGCCCTTATAATATATATATTATTGTTAAACGAATGTAGTAAAACAATAATTCCCATTGTTTCCGGCTACTAAATCAGAAAGAAGTGTTATTTACTTACCAAGTTGAGCAAATATCTCTCCCATCTGGAATCTGTCCAGTTTTGACATACCGCGGTTATCGACCATCCATATGGTGTTGGTGAGTTCATAGGGAATTCTGTGTTTTGTAAATCTTCCATCTGAATCCCCAGCCGCAGCATGTTCCTTGAAATCTCCGTCATCTAAGACAAACTTGCATGAATTGATGAAGGAGGACTTTCCGTTACCCAGCAAACCATAGAGCTGTAGGAGGACTCGCTGGTAACCTTGATCGCCCCCCTCACAGTCACTGAGGGAGAAGTTCTTGATGTTGTCACTCATTCTTCAATGTATGGTCTAATGATACAGTAATGTCAGGGAGAAATAAGACATTTTGTGACATACAGCATTAAAGTATTCAGTAACCAGCATTCTATGGAGAATGGGGGAGTTGTACCAAGGCTTGGAGAGAGATAAAGTGCTCCTTCTGAGTACACAATGGAGGGTATACAACTTACGTAAAACAAAGTTATCCAAATTCTTCTTTTTCCTCACAGTATTCAAAGAGACTGTGTGACATGCTACTTTGTACATTGTCATTGAAATAATATATAATGGCATCCTGATTGCAAGCTAAGGGTGGTTTTTTTTGCAAAGCTACAGCCTGCAGTGACACCCTCTCCCTCCTGTGTGAAATGGTGCGAAATCATGAGGGGGGGGGACTTTTATATGCAATCCAAAACACACAAGATCCAACTCCAGGATATTTAAGTTCTGACTAAGATCCACTCTGTACTCCCAATTTTTGATGAATTCATTTTTTTTAAATAAAACTGAACCGCTCATCTATAATACAAACCTTCCTTTCCTACAAACAATATTGAGAAAGTGGTGGAAACACAACTGGAAACCTGCCTGTATCAACCCATGAGATTTATGATCCATTCCAGTCAGGATTCAGGAGAAGACATAGCACTGAAACAGCCCTGGTACGTGAGCTTAATGATCTTCAGAAGGCAAGAGACAGAGGTTATTGTTCAATCTTAAACTTTCTGGGTCTCTGTGCAGCATTAGATACCATGGACCACAGGATTCTAATATTCTAATTGAGAGCCTGAAACATTTCTGTGGACTGGATGGCACAGTCCTTAGCTGGTTCACATCATTCCTTACTGGCAGGTCACAGAGAGTTTCTTCTGGAGTAAACTCATCATCACCATCCACACTTCCATGCGGTGTCCCACAGGGTTCTATACTATCTCTTATGCTTTTTTTCAGTATACATGCTACCACTGGGTGACATATTCAGACATCATGGCCTGGTCTACCACTGCTATGCAGATGATACACAACTGTACATATCCTTTGCTCCAGGTACTGAGAACCCAATAACAACCCTAAATGGCTGCCTAGCTGAGCTCCAGGAGTGGATGATGCCAGTTGGCTGTGACTGAATAAAATAGAGGTTAACAGTACCTAAAATCTCCCAGAATTCATTTGGAGACTGAGCTTTCAGATTTATGCCTCTGACTCTATGGAACTCACTTCCCTGCACAGTACGAGAAGCCTCTATTCTAGAATCCTTCAAAAACATACTCAAGGCTCAGTTATTTCTAATGCATTTCACTAATGTCCCTTGAGGTTCTAAAAAATGCTTAATTCTCTTTTTTGTTAAGCTAATATTGTATCTTGTGCTGTTTAATGTAGATCACGTTGAGACCTATATAATGATGATTGTTATTATTATTATTATTATTATTAGTATACCACACCGACTGCGGAAACTTCATGGCAAATATTGTGTCAAAATAATGCTATAACTCATGGTGGTATTAATAATTAAAGCACTTTGTGGCACTGGGGTATCTAATGGTAAGAAATTGTGCCAAATATTCAGCAGCAGCACATCTTATTACTAGAGATGTATAGGTTCGGTTTCCAGAACTGACAACAACCAAATTTAGGGGTTTCGAGTTGAATGATTTCGGAATCACTTTGGGATACCGAGATTAATTGAGTCCCCAGTTCGGATCTTCCGGTGGTTCTGAACTTGGATTTTAAAACCTAACTTGGGTTTTGGATTGCATGTTATCAGGTCAAAACTGCATCATTTTAGCTGTTTTTTTAAATTTATTTATTTATTTAAATTTTTTTTAAATACAGACTAAAAACCATGAATCCGGATCCAAAACCAAAACACACAGTCGGTGCATCTCTTCATATTATTAGTACATAGTTTACTCTCAGGTACTGAACTCTCACACACATAAACCCTCCTGCTGTACATCATTGGCAATCTAAGAACGTGGTACCTGGACAGGGTGACAAACGTCATACAGTACTTGATAAATAGGCTCCCCCAGTAGGGTTAATTGTCATCTGTAACATTGTTAGTATATAAGGTTAAGTGCATACAAATCCATACACTAGCAATAATGACAGATAGATAGATAGATAGATAGATAGATAGATAGATAGATAGATAGGAGATAGAAATATAGATAGATAGATATATAGATAGATAGATATGAAATAGATAGATATGAAATAGATAGATAGATAGGAGATAGAAAGATAGATAGATAGATAGATAGATAGATATACATGATATAAATAGATAGATAGATAGATAGATAGATATGAAATAGATAAATAGATAGATAGATAGATAGATAGATATGAAATAGATATGATATAGATAGATATGAAATAGATATGATATAGATAGATAGATAGATAGATAGATAGATAGATAGATAGATAGATAGATATGATATAGATAGATAGATATGAAATAGATATGAGATAGATAGATAGATAGATATGAAATAGATATGAGATAGATAGATAGATAGATAGATAGATAGATATGAGATAGATAGATAGATGTGAAATAGATATGAGATAGATAGATAGATAGATAGACATATATGAAATAGATATGAGATAGATAGATAGATAGATAGATAGATATGAGATAGATAGATATGAAATAGATATGAGATAGATAGATAGATATGAGATAGATAGATAGATATGCAATAGATATGAGATAGATAGATAAGAAATAGATATGAGATAGATAGATAGATATGAGATAGATAGATATGCAATAGATATGAGATAGATAGATATGATATAGAAAGTTAGATAGATAGATAGATAGATAGATAGATAGATAGATATGAAATAGATATGGAATAGATAGATAGATATGAAATAGATATGGAATAGATAGATAGATAGATAGATTGATATGAGATAGATAGATAGATAGATAGATAGATAGATAGATAGATATGAGATAGATAGATAGATATGAAATAGATATGAGATAGATAGATAGATAGATATGAGATAGATAGATAGATATGAGATAGATATGATATAGATAGATGATAGATAGATAGATATATATGATATAGATAGATGATAGATAGATAGATATGAGATAGATAGATAGATATGAGATAGATATGATATAGATAGATGATAGATATATAGATATGATATAGACAGATGATAGATAGATAGATAGATAGATATGAGATAAATATATAGATATGAAATAGATTTGAAATAGATAGAAATATAGATAGATTAGATAGATAGATAGATAGATGATAGATAGATATGAGATATATTAATAGATATGAGATAGATAGGTAGATAAATAGATAGATAGATAGATAGATATGAGATAGATAGATAGATATGCAATAGATATGAGATAGATAGATAAGAAATAGATATGAGATAGATAGATAGATATGAGATAGATAGATATGCAATAGATATGAGATAGATAGATATGATATAGAAAGTTAGATAGATAGATAGATAGATAGATAGATAGATATGAAATAGATATGGAATAGATAGATAGATATGAAATAGATATGGAATAGATAGATAGATAGATAGATAGATTGATATGAGATAGATAGATAGATAGATAGATAGATAGATATGATATAGATAGATAGATATGAAATAGATATGAGATAGATAGATAGATAGATATGAGATAGATAGATAGATATGAGATAGATATGATATAGATAGATGATAGATAGATAGATATATATGATATAGATAGATGATAGATAGATAGATAGATAGATATGAGATAGATAGATAGATATGAGATAGATATGATATAGATAGATGATAGATATATAGATATGATATAGACAGATGATAGATAGATAGATAGATATGAGATAAATATATAGATATGAAATAGATTTGAAATAGATAGAAATATAGATAGATTAGATAGATAGATAGATAGATGATAGATAGATATGAGATATATTAATAGATATGAGATAGATAGGTAGATAAATAGATAGATAGATAGATAGATAGATATGAGATAGATTGATAGATATGAGATAGATATTTAGATAGATAGATATGAGATAGATAGATAGATAGATATGAGATAGATTGATAGATATGAGATAGACAGATAGATAAATAGATAGAAAGATAGATATGATATAGAAAGATAGATAGATAGATAGATAAATATGAGATAGAAATATATAGATAGATAGATATGAGATAGATAGATAGATAGATAGATATGTGATAGATAGATAGATAGATATGAGGTAGGTAGATAGATAGATAAATAGATATGAGATAGATCAGTGGCGTCCCTCCCTATGGTGACACCCAGGGCGAGGATGGATGCCATGCCCACGGCGTAGTCACTTGATGCCAAAAAGGGGGTGTGGCCTCGCAGGTAGGGGGCATGGCCACGCGGGCAGGGAGCATGCCCACGTGGGACGAATCCCGTCCCCGACCGGGGGTTAACTGGTTTTCATCACTGGTGTGGTCGGCGGTTCCGGAGGTGCAGAATGCCGGCTCCTTCACTGTGATAGGAGCCGAGTGCTGCACTTAATGCTACAATGCAGTACCCAGCTCCTGTCACTAAGAGGGAGCCAACACCTTGGTGTCACCCCTCTTTGGGTGACACCGGTTTGCGGCCCGCACCCCCCACCCCCCTTGTTACGCCACTGAGATAGATAGATATGAGATAGATAAATCGATAAGAGATAGATAGATAAGAAATAGATAGATATGAGATATATATGAACAGTGGCGTAACTAAGGGGGTCGAGCAGGGCATGTGCCCTGGGCACCATCGGACCGGCGGTGCGGGGAGAGCTGCCAGAACACTGAGGTCAGAGTAGAGCAGCAGGACCAGTGCTAGGCTTCCATGCACCAAGCGCCGTCATGTGCTGCATGGCCGCGCCCCTTCCCTCACCCTGACCGCTTACCCAATAGCGGTAGCGGGAGGGTAGAGGGCGGGCTCAGGCAGAGAGCAGGGCTGCGCTCTGGTTGACAGACCTCCTATTCCGTGCTTAGAGCAGGCACCCACCACTGATTAAAAGTCAATGAGAGTCAGACAGATTCTCATTGGCTGCTGCGGCCACTGCCAGAGCCCAGCTGGAGCTCACTCATGAGCTCCATCTTCTGGCTCCTACAGTGGGTAATGGGAGAGACATCATGATATCTCTCCCATAATGCAGAGCGGGCCAGCCCAGGAGGACAGAGGAGCTGATGGTTGCAGTGGGAGCAAGAGGGGGGCTTCAGGTAAGTGTTTTTTTTTTTCTTCTTTTTATGTGTGTATCTGATGGGGGGAGGTACCACTACTGGCTATTGGGGGCACTGCATCGGGGGGGGGCACTAATGGTGGCACTGCTTTGGAGGGGACCTCTACTGGGGGAGACTACTACTGGAGGCACTGCTTGGGGGAGACCACTACTGGTGACTACTACTGGGGGCACTGCATCATGGGGGACCACTACTGGAAGGGACTACTACTGGGGGCACTGCATTGAGGGGGACTACTACTGGGGGTACTTTATAAAGGGCACTGTATAGGGGGACTACTACTGGGGGCACTATATAAGGGGCTTACTACTGGAGGCACTATATAAGTGGCTTACACTGGAGGGGCCGCTACAGGGGGCACTGAAAAGGGAGAACCACTACAGGGTTCACTGCATAAGGGGGTTAACTACTGGGGGCCTGCAGAAGGGGGACAATTACTGGGGGCACTGTATATGGGGCACTACTGCGGGCCTGCATAAGGGAGATCACTCCTTGGGGCACTATATAAGGGGCACTGCATATGGGGGATCACTTCTAGGGGCACTGTATAAGGGGCACTGCATATTGGGGATCACTACTGGGGGCACTGTATAAGGGGCACTACTTGGGACCTGCATAAGAGGGATCACTCCTGGGGGCACTATATAAGGAGCACTGCATATGGGGGATCACTTCTGGGGGCACTGTATAAGGGGCACTGCATATTGGGGATCCCTACAGGGGGCCTGCATATGGGGTATCATTATTGGGGGCACTGTATAAGAAGAACTAAGGGGGGGCTGCATAAGGGGGACCACTACAGGGGGCACTGAGTAAGGGGCACTGCATATGGGGGATCACTACTGGGGGCCTGCATAAGGGGGTCCACTGCTGGGGGCGTTGTATAAGGGGAACTAATGGGGGCTGCATTAGGGGGACCACTACTGGGGGTACTATATAAGGGGCACTACTGAGGGCCTGCATAAGAGGGACCACTACTGGGGGCATTGCTTACTGGGGTTACTGTATAAGGGGCACTACTGGGGGCCTGCATAAAATAGATAGATAGATAGATAGATAGATAGATAGATAGATAGATAGATAGATAGATAGATATGAGTTAGATTGATAGATATGAGATAGATTGATATTTATTTATTAACAGTTTCTTATATAGCGCAACATATCCCGTTCCGCTTTACAATTGTAAACATTAATAGAACAAAACTGGGTAATAACAGATAGATATATACAGTAGGTGGGAAGGCCATGCTCGCAAGCTTAGAATCTATTGGGAAATAGGCATTGATACACAAGGATAGGTGCTATATATTGCATTTTGGTCCAGTTAGAATGCAGAGTTTCTTGGTGAGCAGCATGATCCAGTCACACAGGAATGTTGGCCAAATGTCAGGAGGATGTGAAAGAAAGACAATGTGTGATATGGAAGCTATGAAGGTTATGTGGGCAGTTCTGGAGTCTGATAAGATTGCCTGAAGAGGTGAGTTTTCAGGGAATGCTTGAAGGATAGGAGACTAGAGGAAAATCTTATTGTGCATGGTAAGGCAATCCATAGAGTGGGTTCAGCCCAAAGAATGTCCTGTAACTTTGAATGGGAGCAAGTAGTGCATGGGGATGAGAGACACAGATCTTGTGCTGAGTGGAGAAGTCGGTTTGGGAGATATTTTGAGATGAGTGAAGAGATGTATGATGGTGTGGTTAGGTTAATAGTCTTATGTGTAATGTGATAGAAGCACTGGAGAAGTGTGGAATGGCTTATATGTATGTCCTAGGTTCCTGTCATATGTGTTCTGAAACCCCCAGGAGAAGTCTGTTTGGGAAAAACAGACTAGAAATTTGGCTTTAGAGAAAAGCCAGTTTAGGTTCTGGGGGTGTGGATGTGAGGAGAGTGAGGGCTCCATCCACAGGCCACTCCAGGTTTTGATAATTTCAGCCTGGTAACAGGCTCATTAGGGCTTGCAGCTGGTAATGGCTAATATATGCTCGGTTTGTTTGTGGCTGAGTGTTTCACACCTGGGAGAGCAGGCAGACTAGCTTGTTCAGAGACACTTGGTGATAATCCTTGTAAGTACTATGCACATGTTTTGTTGATGGTGAGGGCAATAGGCCCTACCTTTATTATAGAGAGGGAATCTGCTGTGTAGCTAGTGCCCCGCCGGGCTAGGACTTATGTTTATGGTTTGTTTATGTTTATATTCATTTGGCACAATAAAGACAGGCACCGAGCAGTTTGTACAAGAACCCCTGACTTGTATCCTCTTTCTACAGCTGCTGTGTGTGGAAAGAGGGAGTCCATCTACCCCAGGAGAGGGATCCCTATCCTGACTGTGTCACAGTAAGTAAAAGTATTTTGTATTGAATATGGTAGAAGACCGGTAACTAATGGAGGGACTGACAGAGCACGGCAGCAGATGATGAACGTTTGGCAAGGAAGATAAGCCTCGAAGCTGCATTCATAATGGATTTTAATGGTGATAGACTGTTTTTGGGAAGACCAGTAAAGGAGGCTATTGCAATAGTCAATGTGGGAGATAATAAGTGCATGGATTAGAGTTTTTGCAGTGTCTTTTGTGAGATATGGTCAAATTTTGGATATGTTTTTTAGATGTATGTTACATGATCTTGAGACAGATTGAATGTGGGGAACAAAGGATAGTTCAGAGTCAAGAATGACACCAAGGCAATGAGCTTGTGGGCGCAGGGTGGATTGTTGAGTTAACAACAGTGATTAAGGGATCAGATTGGTAACTGTTATTGGCCGGTGAAAATATAATTAATTCCGTTTTAGAAATATTAAGTTTAGGTGGCGAGATGACATCCAAGATGAAATGGCAGAAAGACATTCAGTAACATGGACCAATACATTTGGTGATAAATCTGTGGAAGATAGGTAAGTTTGAGTGTCATCTGCATACAGATGGTACTGAAATCCAAAAGAGCAGATTAGATTACCAAGAGAGGTGGTATTGATTGAGAATAGTGGAGGACATAAGACAGAGCCTTTCGGTACTCCAACTGATAGAGGTAGCGAAGAGGAGGCAGAATCAGAAAAATGAACAGTAAAAGAGCGATCAGATAGGTAGGAAGAGAACCAAGAAAGAGCTGTGTCCTTAAGACATAAGGATTGTAGTGTATGTATGAGAAGAGAGTGGTCAACAGTGTCAAAAGCAGCAGAGAGATCTAGAAGAATTAGGAGTGAGTAATGGCCTTTAGCCTTGGCAGTGACAAGATCATTTACTACCTTAGTCAGTGCTGTCTCTGTGGAGTGTTGGGAACAAAAGCCGGACTGAAGAGGGTCCAATAAGTTGTGTGAGTTATGAAAGTGTGTGAGGCGGGTGTAGACAAGTTTCTCAAGTAGCTTGGAGGGGCATCTGAGCTGGGAGATAGGTTGGTAATTTGATAGAGTGTTAGGGTCAGAATTTTGTTTTTTCAGAATGGGAGTAATCACTGCGTGCTTGAACAGTGATGGCAAGATGCCAGTAGAGCGAGAGAGATTACAGATTTTAGTTAGGGTTGGAATGAGCACAGGAGACAGAGCTTTACTGATTTGTGAGGGTATAGGATCAAGAGGAGAGGTAATAGAGTAGGAGGATGAGAAGAGTGTAGATACTTCATCTTCGTTTGTGAGATCAAATGAAGAGAATGTGCCAGAGGGTTCAGGTAGGGAATTGAGCAGGTCACTAGCTGAGGAAGAGCCCACCATTTCATTTCAGATCTTATCAATCTTGTCCTTCAAATAGGAAGCAAGATCTTGTGCACAGATATTATCAGGTGGTTTGTGTGAGGGAGGGGTAAGAAGCAGTTTAAATGTATTAAAAAGTCATTTGGGGTTAGAGGCTTGATCAGAGATTAGAGATTGGAAATGAGTTGTTTGGCAACATCCAGAGCAGCACAATAAGAGTTGTAGATAGTCTTATATGTGAGTAAGTCACTTGGAGTACGAGACTTTACGTGAGAGTTTTTGTAGATGCCTCGTTAGAATGCCACAGTTGACGTCTAAGTCTACATGGTGTGTGATGGATAGCTGGAGCTACTTTATCTAGGGCTTTTACTAGAATCTGGTTTTGGTGTGATACTGCAGTCTCAGGAGAAGTGTATGTAGAAATTGGTGAGAGTCTTTGTTGTAGAGAGGTAGATAGTTGTTGGAAGTTAATAGCACTAATATTTCTGCAGATTTTAAGAGGTTTTGTTGATTTCAATTACGTTGATGTAATGGAGGAGAGTGTGCGGGTTAGAAGGTTGTGATATGAGAGAGGGAAAGAAGCATTAGTGTAATCAGAAACTGAGCATAGTTTGGTGAATACAAGATCAAGGCAGTGGCCATCCTGATGAGTAGAGGAGTCAGTCCATTGGGAGAGGCCAAGATAGAAGGTTAAAGAGAGTAGTTTGGAGGCATGAGGAGATTATGGACTGTCAATGTGGATTTTGAAATCACCCATAATGATGATGGAGATGTCTGGGGATAGGAAGTGAGGGAGCCAGGTAAAAAAATGTTCCAAAAATTGTTAAGGTGGCCCAGGAGGGTGATAGATATCAGCAACTCGCAGAGAGAAAGGGGTGAAAGTCCTGATAGAATGTACTTCAAATGATGTAAATGTGAGTGAAGGTACCTATGGGAGAACTGTGTATGTGAAAGATTGGGACAGTAATATTCCTACCCCACCTCCTTTACAATTACCAGGCCTGGAGGTATGTGAGAAGTGTAGGTCACCATGTGAAAGTGCAGCAGGGGAGACAGTGTCTGATTGTGTGAGCCATGTTTCTGTTATCGCCAGAAGGTTGAGGTTAGTTGAAATAATGAGGTCATGGATGGATGTTAGCTTATTGCAAACAGAGCGTGCATTCCATAAGGCACATTTCAGTGACTTGGAGGGTGAAGGGAGGCACGCAATGTTTATGAGGTTAGCTGGATTTATAGTTTGCTGTGGGTGTGGCATGTGGGCCGGGCCTGGATTTGGTGATATGTCACCAGGTAATAGAAGCAGAAGGAGAGAGATATAAATATATTTGTGGGATTTGTCTGAAACATTTTTATGGTGGCAGGTTGTAGATGTTATTGTCAATGTGTATAGATAAGTTAAATGCTCATGTGTGTTTATAAGAGGAGAGTAGTTTAATGAGGCGGCGATGTGTACAGAAGGAATAGCTGCAGGGAGAATAAAGGATGTAGTAGCCTTAGAGAGGATTCCATGGAGTGAGATTATAAAAAGAAGTTATTGATACATTGTGTTTTTTATATTTAAAAAAAAAAAAACTTATTTGAAGTAAATAATTTTGTAATTACTTGGTCTTAGATGTTGTTCAATGTTTTTCAACAGTTTTTTTAACTGTTCAGAAACCACACTTGATTTTAACCACACTTTGGCCCTCATTCAGAGCCGCTCGCAAAAAGCGAGCGCTTGCTCTGAATGAGGGCGGCCGCATTTGCTTTAAAAGCCGGCCTCCTGGCCGCTCACTAAGCTGTGGGTGACCACCCACAGCTTAAGCGAGTGGCCAGGTTATGGTCGCGATGATTGAGACCATCGCGACCATCGGGGCTTGCAACGAGACCCTTGTGGCAGGATCTTGTCTACGGCAAGCCCCAGGTAGCTTCCTGATCTATCAGAGCAGGAAGCTCCCTACTGACATGACTGGTGATGTCAGTAGGGCTGCCTATAAATGGCAGGCGTTCCTTCAGGAACGCCTCAGTTTGTCCGGCCACCCCCCCACCCCGCCAACAAAACGGGGTGAACAGTTTATCAACATCGACAGCCGGGGCTTGCGCACATGGCGTGCGCAGTGCCCCACCATTGACCCGCTTGCAAGCACATAGGCGCTTGTGAGCGGCTCTGAATGAGGGCCTTTATGCATAACCACATCAAGCTGCATGATAGATAGATAGACAGATAGATAGATAGATATGAGGGAGATAGATAGATAGATATGAGGTAGATAGATAGATAGATAGATAGATAGATAGATATGACATAGATAGACAGACAGATAGATAGATAGATAGATAGATATGAGATAGATAGATAATGAGATAGATTGATAGATAGATAGACAGATAGATAGATAGATAGATAGATATGACATAGATAGATAGACAGACAGATAGATAGATATGAGATAGATAGATCAATAGAGATAGATAGATAGATAGATAGATAGATAGATAGATAGATATGAGATAGACAGATAGATAGATAGACAGACAGACAGATATATATGAGATAGACAGATCAATAGATAGATAGATATAGATAGATAGATATGAGATAGATATGAGATAGATAGATAGATAGATATAGATATATTCGAGATAGATAGGTAGATAGATATGAGATAGATAGGTAGAAGAATAGATATGACATAGATAGATAGATAGATAGATAAGACGCAGAAAGATAGATAGATAGATAGATAGATATAACAATAGATAGATAGATAGATAGATACTGTAGATAGATATGAGATAGATAGATAGATAGATAGATAGATATGAGATAGACAGATAGATAGACAGACAGACAGATATATATGAGATAGACAGATCAATAGATAGATAGATATAGATAGATAGATATGAGATAGATATGAGATAGATAGATAGATAGATAGATAGATAGATAGATATAGATATATTCGAGATAGATAGGTAGATAGATATGAGATAGATAGGTAGAAGAATAGATATGACATAGATAGATAGATAAGACGCAGAAAGATAGATAGATAGATATAACAATAGATAGATAGATAGATAGATAGATACTGTAGATAGATATGAGATAGATAGATAGATAGATAGATAGATAGATATGAGATAGACAGATAGATAGATAGATAGACAGACAGACAGATATATATGAGATAGACAGATCAATAGATAGATAGATATAGATAGATAGATAGATAGATAGATAGATAGATATGAGATAGATAGATAGATAGATAGATAGATAGATAGATAGATATAGATATATTCGAGATAGATAGGTAGATAGATATGAGATAGATAGGTAGAAGAATAGATATGACATAGATAGATAGATAGATAAGACGCAGAAAGATAGATAGATAGATAGATAGATATAACAATAGATAGATAGATAGATAGATAGATAGATAGATAGATAGATACTGTAGATAGATATGAGATAGATAGATATATAGGTTTGAGATAGATAGATAGATAGATATGAGATAGATAGATAGATAGATAGATAGTTAGATATGAGATAGATAGATAGATAGATAGATAGATACTGCAGATAGATATGAGAGATAGATATATAGGTATGAGATAGATAGATAGATAGATAGATAGATAGATAGATAGATAGATAGATAGATAGATAGATAGATAGATAGATGTAGATTTATTTTTAAATAATATTTTAGCTACATTGTTAATTTCTGAATTCTTTTGATTTTCATTTTTAAGGTTTTTAGAAACAAACAGATTTCTAAGTAAACTAAATATACTATAAGTTAGATGATGACAATGAATAAGGTATAGCTGGCTCTATTTCTGAAGCACTTATTATTAGTTCTAAAACCATACCTCCCAACTTTTGTGAGGAGTAAGGAGGGACAATTGTGCACGGCCAAAATTAGAGGGTGTGGTTTATCAGTAAGGTAGCGTGACCTCGTAGAAAATGCTGTACCCATGAGCCACCCAGCATTCCAGGAGCTTCTAGTCAGCCCCCAGCCTCTCCCAGAGACAGCACAGTGTGTGTTGATGATGCACAAATGCGCACATCAGCAGCGGTGTCAGTGCCCGCAATCTTCTGCCTTTCCACAGAACACTGCGGCCCATGGGTGGGAATAGTGAGACAGTCCCTGAAAACCAGGACTATACCACTGAAATCGGTACAGTAGGGAGCTTTGCTAAAACCAACATTTAAGGAATGCAAGAACAGGTTATTTCATCAAATACAGGAGCACGGGGTGGTTAAGAGAGGAGGGGGCCCACGTGCAATCTCCGTGCAGACTATAACCTGTCTCCGCATCTCGCAGCCCTCACAGCCCTCTTCCAGGCTGAACTCGCTCAGTTTTATACACAGCCCTATGGGGCAGCGCACAGTTTTGAGCGAGTTCAGGCTGCTGTCAAGTGCGGCCGTTGTCAGGAGGCGCTCACGTATAATTGGATTGACCCCATATAATTTGTTTTATAAATTACTTATTTGTTGAAATCTCTTTTCAATAACGATATAAAAACAAAGATCAACATATATGTTAAAATAAATCTTTTGAAATCCATTAATAATAACATTTAAAAAACAATAACAAAATGAATAGGATTTTATCTATCACGACTTTACTCACAATGCTGATGATATAGCTCCGTACAAATGACAGATGACACCTGGTGTTCCTTGACCGGTTTAGTTTCATGTGCTGTAAGTAAGGATAGGATGGAAATCTCTGCTGTAACTGTGGACTCCTGCCCCTTTACTGGGATATCCTGTTGTAGTGACCACTTAATGCCCTATTTATCAAAGATTGGAGAGAGATAAAACTGTGAGAAGTAAAGAACTAACCAATCAGTTTCTAATTCAATGTTTCAAGCTGTATTTGAAAAATGACTTTTAGGAGCTGATTGATTGGTACTTTATCTCTAACAATTTTATCTCTTTCCAAGCTTTAATAAATATCCAGTACAGACTCACAATTATTACCTTTTTGTGCTGATCCAGGATCGCGTGTGAGGTGATCTCTGATGGCTGGTAGATTTGTTTCCTTGTCATCTGAGAAATGAAAATGAAAGTATCATTCTTTATCTTTACTGTGATAACAAAGTACACTGTAACCAATAGCAAATAAAGAGATTGAGAAACACTCACTGGGCCAGATGTATGAAGCTCTGGAAAGGGATAAAGTGCAGAGTGATAAACAACAAACCAATCAGCTCCCAACTGTCAAGTTACAGGTTGTGTTTCAAAAATACGAAGGAGAGAGGAAAGAATTCTGTCAATTATATGGTGCACAATACTCATTTTGATATCATAAAAAATATTGTAGATGTGCTCAGTACAACTGTTTGGAATGAATTTACAGGACCAGGTGCCCTTATTGATATATATATATTCCAAAATGTCCCGTACTCACAACCATCCAATGTACAATGTTGGGGTGCTTCCAAGGATCACACGAGGATGATCCCAAAATAGTCCTGTATATCCATCAAAGGAAGGAGGCACTCTCCAAGATATTTCTTTAAATGATTTAATTCATTGATGGGCTTTACACTTGCTTAGATGTAACAAACTCTGGTCGACGTTTCGGTTCCAAACTGAAACTTTTTCAAGACCTCATCCAATAATTACAGTAAAAACATAAACAGAGACATAATCTGTGAAAAAAAAGAAAACACATTGATATGTCTACCAGGCTCCTTATAGACAAATCCACTGCTTATATTGGGACAATCACAAATATCTAGCACATATAGTGCAATATAGAGTGCTACTACATGTACATAATATTAACATAGCACCATCACCAGGGAAACCAAGTAACCATTATTACCATGTACACACCTCAGTGTTAACCACCAAGAGAGTGGGAGTCACTAAATATAAATACCTCAATGATACAGCGCTGTACATAAAGCGCATAATACAATATAACCCATCAAGGTCCTATACCTATGGGGGACAAAAATGCTATTAATTTCAAAGATACAAATGCCGATCAATCCACAATCCATGTGGAAACTGGCTTACCTTATAGCTTAAGGCTGGCTGGTAATCATCTCTGGTCAATCCCTTCAGTGTGCCGCATGTCAGTTCGCCATACGGAACACTCTGTCTGCTCTCTCACATCGTGATTCCGGCTAGAAAAGCCGTGAAACCGGAAGTGCGCGGTAATGTTACCAAGCGCTTCCGCCTGGAACGCACGCTGATACATGTTACCTAGGCAACCAACCACGGAGTCCCAAAGCGTGTGTGCATAACAGGGGGTTATCTAAAAATAGGGGTATACAGCGCTCTCAATCCTTTTATAAATCGTCCCTAGCTGCTCCACTAATACGTATACACAAATAATAAATCGTGGTGCGCTCTAGGACAATTGGAGTATGAACAAGATATAAAGTAAAAAAGTCACTTTCTCTCTGTAATTTGGACTGCAAGATGTCCTACTAGTGTCATAAACAGAATGTCCCGACTTGAATCTGTAGGTAGGGTGTTCTTAAAAAATGTTAATCAGGCAGTTTTGAAGATGACGTGTAATCCTTGTCCCTGACCAGGAGTGTGTGAAATCAAAAAATCCTGCTGTCTCTTATGGAGAAGGATCTTTCGATAGTTCCAAGGAATGCGTCCCCCAAAGGATTACAATCTGTGATGTCTGTAGGATGGGTGTTATTATATGTGCTTGATGCCACCATAAATCTCCTTGTTCGCCTTCCACCTCAAATATAATATATTGGCACAGTATCAGGGATCATGGTGAACACAATGGTGCAGGTAGGTAAGAAATGGCTTGTACTTACCCAATACGGTGTATCAATCCTGCTGGTTCTCCTTCTCCTGGTGCTCTTTCAATTTCTTGTGAGGGTACTGGATGTGTGGAATGTGCTGCTGCACTTTTGTTGGTAAGGTGTGGAATATACTACAGACTCCAGTCTGGTTAAAACTAATTTATTAAATAAGGTATCTGACTCAGAGGAGTCTGTGAATCAGCATCCTAACCACAATATACATAAACTGTGCACCAAAAAGTCACTGAATTACATATTGTATAAACAAAGTTCTCTCATAAAAAATTATTATAGGCAAGGGATGTGGCCCAATGCGTTTCATCCGTTGTGCGGACTTTATCAAGGTGCCCACCATTCTCTTTTTCACCCTTTATATAGAGTAGATGATTATTATGACTGAGGCTCCGGTGTTAGCAGCCCACACTTCCGGGTTGCGCGCACAAGCGCATCATAACCAATTATTGTGGACTATACTCCTGACACTAGAGTGTGCTCCGGAGTCTCCATTTTAGTTCCGCGCATGCGCCATCTGTAGCAGCCATTTTGTCATGGGTTTTTCTATTGAAATGATGCGTTAGCCTGCTGTAGCTGTTGTTAGTGCTTGCAATAGAGTATATGTTGGATGTCACTCTTCCCCGGCGGCCATTTTGTCTATGATTGATCATACCAACTTGCTGTATTCTTAATAGGGGGGCCATATTGTTGGCTACTTGCAAACCATCTCAATCTGTGTATTCATGCTGCGTCCATCTCTATTCATCTGCCTGCCTCATGTAATAAACTATTAATTAAATATATGTTCTGTGGAATTCTTTTGTTATGTTATGAATACATATTATTGTATGAATGACCTAAATGACCTAAATCTGCAGATGTTTGCCTCTATATTTGGGACAATGGTGCTCATGGGTCTATATTTAATCCTTCTGGGATTAGGGTCCTTAGATTGAAGATCCATCTACTTTCTATTTTATCAATTCTGGAGTTATGGTCCCCGCCCCTCCAGTTTGGTGTGACTTGATCTATTGCAGCAAATTTGAGTCCCATAGGATCCATATGATGGGTCTCCTTGAAGTGTTCTGACACACTATGTTGTTCAAACCCTTTCCTGATGTTGCGAATCCTAATTTTCAGACTCCTAGTGGTACGCCCCACATATTGCAAGTGACATGGACATTCAAGGATATAGATGACGTCTTTACTATTACAGCTTAAAGTATGTCGTATTTTATGTTCTTGTTTAGTTATGTTGCTAATTATGCTATTAACTGGAGTAGTGCTCTGATTTCCTTGATTTTTACAGGGTTGACAATAACCACAATAATAAAAACCGGACTTAATGGTTGTACCGTCCACTGTGGATTGTCTTGCATATTTTTTGTTTTTAAGGTGATTCCTAACTAGTTTATGTTTTAAGTCAGGAGCCTTTCTATACACTACGTCAGGTATGTCAGGTAAAATTGTAGTTAGTTTGTCGTCTAAATGTAATATAGACCAATGTTTTTTTAATATGTTCCTGACTTTAGGGGCCGAATCACTATAGTTGGTGACGAAGTATACTTTGTTGCTACCAAAGTCGCCCTGCTTTTTTTTTGTCTTTATACGTTAGTAATTCCTTGCTAGAACTCACTTTCACTTTTTCATAAGCTGTCTCTACCTGTGTTTCATCATATTGTTTTGCCTTAAACTGTTCTTTCAGTCTTTGTCCCTGCACTTCATACTCTTTCATGTCTGTGCAATTCCTTCGAAAGCATGTGATTTGGCTCTGGGGGATACTGCGGATCCAGCTTGGATGGTGATTGCTTGCTGCCAAGATGTAACTATTCACATCTACTTTTTTATAGTGTGTTCTGGTCTTGATGCATAGATCTTCAATGTAAATATCTAGATCGAGGAATTCTACTCTCTCTTTACCGTATTTAGTGGTAAAGATCAAATTCTGATTGTTCCGATTTATATATTGTGTAAATTCCTGCAGTGATTCCTCATCCCCCTGCCATACAAACAACACATCATCAATGTATCATTTCCAGAGGACCAAGTTTGCACCAAGCTCGTGCGCCCCCCATACGTTCCTGATCTCCCAAAGGCTCATGTACAGGTTTGCGTAGCTTGGTGCAAACTTGGTCCCCATCGTGGTGCCGCGGCGTTGCAGGTAGAACTCTTCCTCAAACCACATGTAATTGTGGGTGAGTATGAACTCAATCCCTTGTAGTATGAATCTAACCTGCGTGTCATCAAGATCTTCATCTCGTTCTAGGAAATATTTAACACTTTCTAGGCCTTGTTTATGATCAATGACTGTATACAAGGATGTACGTCACTGGTGGCCAGCCAGTAATCAGATTTCCACTCTAGATCTTGAAGAATGTTAAGGGTCTGGGTGGTGTCTCTGAGGTATGATTTCTGCTCCTTTACATATTTCTGCAAAAAATGGTCTATATATTGTAGAGTGACGATGTCAATGAATTTATCCCTGAGGTGATGGGTCTACCTGGAGGGTTATTGCTGTTTTTGTGTATCTTAGGCAAGTAGTTGAAGATGGGTATGACAGGTTGGTCATTCTTAATAAACTCAAATTCGTGTTTGTCTAGAATCCCACTGGACTTTCCCTCTTTTAATGTCTTGTCTAGTTCCTTCTTGAATTTGGATGTGGGGTCTCCCTTTAATATAAGGTATGTGTCGGTATCGGTGAGGATGTTGTAAGCCTCTTTGAGGTAATCTTCCTTATTCAATATCACAATCCCCCCCCCCTTTATCTGCCGGTTTGATCACTATTGTAGTATCCTTTTCCAGTTCCAGAAACTTAAAACTAATACAGTAGGAATACACAAAAATCTAACAAAAGAAGAGTTGAATGCACTACAGGAAGGAGAACCAGCAGGATTGATACACCGTATTGGGTAAGTACAAGCCTTTCTTACCTACCTGCACCATTGTGTTCACCATGATCCCTGATACTGTGCCAATATATTATATTTGAGGTGGAAGGCGAACAAGGAGATTTATGGTGGCATCAAGCACATATAATAACACCCATCCTACAGACATCACAGATTGTAATCCTTTGGGGGACGCATTCCATGGAACTATCGAAAGATCCTTCTCCATAAGAGACAGCAGGATTTTTTGATTTCACACACTCCCGATCAGGGATAAGGATTACACGTCAGCTTCACAACTGCCTGATTAACATTTTTTAAGAACACCCTACCTACAGATTCAAGTCGGGACATTCTGTTTATGACACTAGTAGGACATCTTGCAGTCCAAATTACAGCGAGAAAGTGACTTTTTTACTTTATATCTTGTTCATACTCCAATTGTACTAGAGCGCACCACTATTTATTATTTGTGTATACGTTTATTTAGAAGGTTGGGATACCTCTATTAGTCGAGCAGCTAGGGACAATTTATAAAAGGATTGAGAGCGCTGTATACCCCTATTTTTAGATAACCCCCTGTTATGCACACACGCTTTGGGACTCCAATGGGATTCCGTGGTTGGTTGCCTAGGTAACATGTATCAGCGTGCGTTCCATGCTGGGAGGCGGAAGCGCTTGGTAACATTACTGCGCACTTCCGGTTTCACGGCTTTTCTAGCCGGAAGCACGATGTGAGAGAGCAGACAGCGTGTTCCGTATGGCGAACTGACATGCGGCACACTGGATTGACCAGAGATGATTACCAGCCAGCCTTAAGCTATAAGGTAAGCCAGTTTCCACATGGATTGTGGATTGATCGGCATTTGTATCTTTGAAATTAATAGCATTTTTGTCCCCCATAGGTATAGGACCTTGATGGGTTATATTGTATTATGCGCTTTATGTATAGCGCTGTATCATTGAGGTATTTATATTTAGTGACTCCCACTCTCTTGGTGGTTAACACTGAGGAGTGTACATGGTAATAATGGTTACTTGGTTTCCCTGGTGATGGTGCTATGTTAATATTATGTACATGTAGTAGCGCTCTATATTGCACTATGGCCCTGATTCAGAGCCGCTCGTTAGCGGCAGTACACTCGTTCTGAGCGATGTTCTCACATCTGCGCATGCGTACGGATTTTAGCACGCATGCGCGAACCAGTCAGTGCGGCCGAAAATCGTTTGTACGCTATATAGCGAGTGCCTGCTATTTTGAGTGACAGAATGAGGCATATGTGGGTGGTAACAGGGGAAGGTGCTTGAAAACGGGGGAGTGGAATTCGAACGCAGGCGTGCTTAAAGGTCAAAACGGGCATTTTAAGTGAGTGCATAATTAATACAGCAGCATCATTGACCACGTCACTTGTTTTTTTTTCACTCAGAACTGCTCGCAAAATAGCGGTTGAAAAAACCAACCACAAGAATAGCGAGCAGTTCATACGCTGTTCGATGTACTCGATTAATCTAATAAATAGCGGACATGACGTATGGTGCGAGCGGACAGAGGGCGTTTTTATCAAATAAACGAGCGTATGTTTTGCTCGCTCATTCAGACTTAGAGGTGTGAACAGACTGCAATGTGCGAACGGATCATTTGAATAGCCACCCCTTGTTTTTGAACGAACGACCGCAAATAGCGAATGGCTCTGAATGAGGGCCTATATGTGCTAGATATTTGTGATTGTCCCAATATAAGCAGTGGATTTGTCTATAAGGAGCCTGGTAGACATATCAATGTGTTTTCTTTTTTTTCACAGATTATGTCTCTGTTTATGCTTTTTCTGTAATTATTGGATGAGGTCTTGAAAAAGGTTCAGTTTGGAACCGAAACGTCGACCAGAGTTTGTTACATCTAAGCAAGTGTAAAGCCCATCAATGAATTAAATCATTTAAAGAAATATCTTGGAGAGTGCCTCCTTCCTTTGAAAAAAAAAATAAGTGTGTTTCCTTGATCCAAATTTGCACTTTATAGATAATTGTGGTTTGGATTCCAGATAATCCCCATTTATTTGCCTGGTGAGGTGCTACTCTTATGTGTTACAGTCTACCCCTTACTAGGGCGAAACGCGTTGGTTGATATATGGGCACGCTTGTTTGGGACCCCACAGATGTAGATCAGGGAATTTTAAGGTGGGGGAACCTCTCTAATTAAACCCATAGACAATGCTAGGCCCCACTGTAATATTACACTAATGTCATCACTGAACAATATATTTTAAAGATTTTTATCAAGAAAGATTTTTATTGTTATAATAAACATATTCATGCATATATGAACTATTGATAAATTATTCTTTTGGGTGTTTTTCCCTTGGTGCGAGGGTTTATTTTTAGTAGGTTTATCCACGTGGATGATCCTCTCCAAGTAAAAAGACATAACGTGGAGTATATGGTCTTAAAGAAGACAACAAGATCTGTGGGTCATCATTATACCTTTGCTCATAAATATATTGACACACAAAAAGGACATCTTGTTATTGAACATTATCTAGAGACTTTAAATTATTATTAGCACCCCCTCTCATTAACAGGGGATTTTTGTGAGGGGAGCAGCTTGTGGACCATTTGAGTTCTATGTTTATCTTCAATATACTCTTAATTTTATTCTCTGAAATGCAAGCCAAATGCATTGTTCTTATATATAAATGTTCTGCTACAAAGATTCTAAAGTAGAACTGGTACACTGAAGGCACCGTTCCTTCACCATTTCCTTTATATGGATATATATATATATATATATATATATATATTGTGAGGGGGGTGAATTGACAATTGGGCGACTAGTTTGCTACAATACCATGTGTAAGTATACAAATATATAACATTCTGCAAATTATTTCAATAATGCATAAATATAATAAGTACGGTGAGACAAAGTGCCAGTGCAAAATAAATATATATAAAAAATTATCATGAAGTCATCATGAAGTCTTAGGACGAAACGTGTTGAGTGTGGCTGCTGTATGCCTTGTGAACTCTGGAAAAAACTACCTTTCTCTTACACTCAGACAAGCTGCTATATTTATTATTAATTTGTTTTACCTTCATCTAAACCCATCACTGTATGAATTGTCTCTTGATTTGATCTGTTTTTAAATGTTGCCTATATTGTATGTTTAGGAAAAGCCTGGAATTTATTAAGGCTTTTTATCTTTGTTTCTAAAATAAATTGTTAACTTTCTATATACTGTATATTTATTTTGCACTGGCACTTTGTCCCTACCCTAACTATATCCTAACCCTAACCGCATCTTAATCCTACCCTAACTGCATTCTAACCCTAACTGCAGCCTAACCCTACCCTAACTATATCCTAACCCTAACTGCATCCTAATCCTAACTACAGTCTAACGATATCATTAAAAATTCACCTAGTGTGTATGCGGCTTAATTCTAATCCTATGCTAACTGTAGCCTAACCTTACCCTAACTACAGGATAACCCTAACCACAGCTAAATCCTGACCCCACTCAACTAAAGGCTAACCCAAACTGCAGGCTAACCCTAACAGCAGCCTAATCCTAACCCTACCCTAACTACAATCTAACCCTAACCAAATCCCCATTACAGCATAACCCTAACCGCAGCTAATCCGAACCCTGCCCTAACAACATTCTAACCCTAACCACAGCCTAATCCTAACCCTAACGTAACTACAGCCCAATCTAACCGCAGCTAATCCGAACCCTACCCTAACGACATTCTAACCCTAACAACAGCCTAATCCTAACCCTACCCTAACTACAACCTAACCCTAACCGAATCCCCATTACAGCCTAACCCTAACGCAGCTAATCCGAACCCTACCCTAATGACATTCTAACCCTAACAGCAGCCTAATCCTAACCCTACCCTAACTACAACCTAACCCTAACCGAATCCCCATTACAGCTTAATCCTAACCCTACCCTAACTACAGCCTAATCCTAACTGCAGCTAATCCGAACCCTACCCTAACGACATTTTAACCCAAACCACAGCCTAATCCTAACCCTACCATATCTACAGCCAAACCTAACCACAGCTAATCCGAACCCTACCCTAACGACATTCTAAACCTAACCACAGCCTAATCCTAACCTTACCCTAACTATAGTCTAACCTTAACTGCAGCCTAACCCTAAACGCAGCCTAAACCTAACCTAACTATAGTCTAATCCTAACTGCAGCCTAATGTTGGGCACAAATTTAACTATATGCTCCATGAGTGATATCGTTAAGTATTTTCCCTTGCACTGCCGGGCTCAATGTAATTAACGATATCATTCAGTGACGTCACCGGCTATAACCCCAAACTTGCAGGAGCTGATGATATCATCAGATTGTCCTGCAAGATCGGCCGATGAACGATATGATGTCTTGCATACACACTGAACGATATGAACGCATATGAACGATAACTATATGGTTAAAAAAAATCATCTAGTGTATATGCAGCTTAAATCTAACCTACCCTAATTGTAACCTAACCCTACTCTAATTACAGGATAACAATAATTGCAGCCCAATCCTAACCGCAGCTAAATCCTGACCCCACTCAACTACAAGATAACCCTAACTGCAGCCTAATCCTAACAGCAGCCTAATCCTAACCATACCCTAACTACAGCATAACCCTAACCGGTCCACAGCTAATCCTAACCCTACCCTAACTACAGCCTAACCCTAACCGGTCCACAGCTAATCCTAACCCTACCCTAACTACAACCTAATCCTAACCTAACTGCAGACTAAACCTAACTGCAGCCTAAACTTAACGATATGCTCCATGAGTGATTTTGTTAAGTATCTGCCCCTGCACTGCCAGGCTCAATGTCTATTATTAAGCTACTGAAACCATTTGAAATAATAACTACTGATGTGAGTTCAAACACTGCCAGAGTCAGGTCATACCCTTAAATAAACTACTGGAAAATAATCTAGACAAGCTAGGAGGAGATTAAACTATGCAATTCCACTAAAAATGTTGGACTTAATGTTGTACCAAGTTCTTGTTTTGCTTTAGGGGAACAAAGGGTTTGCAAGATCTTGCAATTTGATCAGTACATTTTAGCATCCATGCTTGATCCTAGATTTAAGTTGTACATAATGATTTCTTTTCAACTGACATAGATCTTAAGAGATGCAAAGAGCTCCTTGCAAGCAAGTTGTTAGCTCAAGTGGCACATGATGTGATGACATTTCCTGCTTCAGTTTTTCCTGCAAATGCTACTGCCAAGTAAAAACTGACCTTTCTCAAGAGACACACTGGTGATAACGATGAGTCAACTCAGCACACCAGAGTGAAAAATATGACATCTGGCCAAGCTTAGAAGAATTATTCACAATTACTGAAACCTCTACCATGACTCAATCTGATATGTATGCATCAATAGACTGGTGGAGGATTATTTTAATCAGAATATACAAATTAGCATGAGAGTAAAAAAGACAATTTGGAGCCTCTTCTACAAAGTAGATTTAGTTTTCTTAAGCTGTCCACCCTCCAGTGTGTACTCGGAAAGAGTGTTTAGCACAGTTGGGAACCTTGTGAGCAATCAACATAGGAGAATACTTCCAAAAAGTGTAGAAATACTGATTTTCTTAAAAATGTTGTACAAATTTGATTAGGAAGACCGTTGCCAGCAATTGCAAAGTACAGACATTTTTATAACAGTGGATACCAGTGGGGATGAGCTAATAATGTGTGATAGTTATATTAACAACAGTGACAAGGATGAAAATGATGATGATGATAATGGCATATTTTAACTGTGACAATGATTAACAACACTGTTAGCTACATTAAGCCAATTGGTAGCTTGGTTTATGGGAGCCCAAACAAACCAAGCACTTCAGCCACAAAAGTGACAGCACCTGTCAATGACATGCTTGGTTTTTTAAACTGTGCATGTCCTTTTTAATATACAACATCAGAGTGGGTGGGTCAGAGTTGCCAATTCCATTGTGCACCACTTTTCTTTATAGGCTTTGACAAGATTCTGTGTGTTTTGAGAGGCAGCATATATCATTGTACTTTACCTCCATTACCAGCTCCTTATACAGGCATATTGGCCTTATATCCTGCAGCAATTCTACAGATACAGAGTAGTATCATCAATTCAAATAATCAATAACTATCAATTTCAACTAGGCTGTTACTCTTCCTTGAATCTTTTAGATTATCCTGAAGCCTGTGATTTGCTGTTTGGATTCAGTTTCTACTCTAATAACATTGTTATTTTGAAAGCATTGTTATTTTTTTCCCATGTCTCTTATTTGTTTTTCTTGAAACTGTTAGAAATCATTCAATCAATCAATGCTATACCTGGCTTCCACTAAATACTCCACCTCCATTTACCTCAGGCCTATGATCTAGTTCTTGATAATGAAAACATTCCATAGCATCTTAAAGTTTAGTTTAGCCATCCAACTTGCTGCAGCCTTTGGCCAATATTAATCAATGAAACAATATTGTGAAATGTGCTGTGGTCAAAACTGACACGCAATGAATGTTATTGATGTTAATAATAATGTAAGAACAAAAAGCAGGACACATTTGCATGACTTTAACTGTTTTTTTTTACATTTTATAGAAATCCCAAACTAATAAATTTGACAGTTGTTTTGCAAAAACCAAAACTTTATGAAGATTTAAAACCAAAACCAAAATAAGGGAGTTCACACACTACTCTAGTAAAAAGGACTCTGATGTGAGCCGCAAATGCTCATCATCACATCAAGTTCCTTTTATCCACATCTTTGTAGGTGAATAATACCAATTCCTGTGTGGTTAAAGTAGCAGCCTAGAGTCTCAGGTAAACTGCGAGTGATCTTTAGCTGCATCAGTGATTTCAATAAGGTGCTAAATTTTAAGATAAATGTTTGCACTCTGGTCAGCGTCTCAGTAATGCCAGGCATCCCGCACCATAAATATGCTTGGTGTATGAGCAGTCCTGTAACAGGGCTATTAAGGGCCCTTTGCAGGCCACTCCTCCTGACATCATGACATCATGCGGAGGGGGCAGGACTGGTAGCTCCTGGATTTACAGCACTGCCCGGAGGAGGCTCTGACTGTAAGAGCAGCAGTGTGCACATCTGGAGCATCCACAGGACATTGCAGCAGCAATTCTGCCTTTCTAGCCAGATTCAGGGGCCAGGGGTGAGTGCCAGTGCTGCCCACAGGAGATTTAAGCTCTAAGCTCTATGTGGTGGCACCGCTCGCAGACCCCTAGTTACAGACCTGTGTATGAGGACGCATCTGTTATCACATAACCACAAAATATTCACTGTCACCTACTACATTATGCTGTGTGACATACAGTATAAGAAGACAACACAATAAATGACTGTATCTACCTTAGTATGTCAGACCATGCCATGTATCTGTGTATGTATATGGATGTATGGATATATAATATACATCTGATATAAATATAGTCACTATGGAAATAAAACAACAACTTCCCCATCTGATCTTTGTGTATATATGAGGCATTTGCTGTATCTGACATTCCCACCTAACACAATACAGTAAATACATTAGACGCATTACACGTATGTTATTGTCACCTGCACTAATAACACAATACAGTAAATACATTAGACGCATTACACATATGTTATTGTCACCTGCACTAATAACACAAAAGCCCCCTCCCCTGACAGTCACACACAGCCCACACTGACTGCTTGTGCTGCTGTATGGAGACATTTACTGCTGATAATAAAACATTTACAGATATTCTAGTTACCGTCAGTGATCGTTTCAGCCACTAAATCCAGCATCCGAAAGTGAAAGTCCCTCTGTCCCTGAGTTATATTATCTATATTACAGACATACAGAGAAGAAAAACCGGTTCCCGGCCATCGCAGCGACGCTTGTGCCGCACCTCAGCTTCTATCTGTTTTGCTGACATTTTACCACTATGCAAGCTGATGGTGACCTCAAATATTTGGAATATGTGGTTTACTCTGCACTAACAACATCATTCCGGTCACTGGTTGTTGCTGGGAATATAGGGCCCGATTCAGCATTACGACAAGTGCACTGTTGATCGCAGACTCCTTATTATCGTGAATCTGCGCGTGCACAGGACCTAATCTTCCAGTGCGCAGAAATTGGTCCTGCTTAATTGCACGCCCTTGAATGCCTCTGCCTGATTGCAGGGACTGCATGAGTGTACACATGGCCTGATTGCAGAGACTGCATGAGTGTACACATGGCCTGATTGCAGAGACTGCATGAGTATACACAGGGCCTGATTGCAGAGACGGCATGAGTGTACACATGGCCTGATTGCAGAGACTGCATGAGTATACACAGGGCCTGATTGCAGAGACTGCATGAGTGTACACAGGGCCTGATTGCAGAGACTGCATGACTGTACACAGAGCCTGATTGCAGAGACTGCATGAGTGTACACAGGGCCTGATTGCAGAGACGGCATGACTGTACACAGGGCCTGATTGCAGGGACTGCATGAGTGTACACATGGCCTGATTGCAGAGACTGCATGAGTATACACAGGGCCTGATTGCAGAGACTGCATGAGTATACACAGGGCCTGATTGCAGAGACTGCATGAGTGTACACAGGGCCTGATTGCAGAGACTGCATGACTGTACACAGAGCCTGATTGCAGAGACTGCATGAGTGTACACAGGGCCTGATTGCAGAGACGGCATGACTGTACACAGGGCCTGATTGCAGGGACTGCATGAGTGTACACATGGCCTGATTGCAGAGACTGCATGAGTATACACAGGGCCTGATTGCAGGGACTGCATGAGTGTACACAGGGCCTGATTGCAGAGACTGCATGAGTATACACAGGGCCTGATTGCAGAGACTGCATGAGTGTACACATGGCCTGATTGCAGAGACTGCATGAGTATACACAGGGCCTGATTGCAGAGACTGCATGAGTGTACACAGGGCCTGATTGCAGAGACTGCATGACTGTACACAGGGCCTGATTGCAGAGACTGCATGAGCGTACACAGGGCCTGATTGCTGAGACTGCATGAGCGTACACAGGGCCTGATTGCAGGGACTGCATGAGCGTACACAGGGCCTGATTGCAGAGACTGCATGAGCGTACACAGGGCCTGATTGCAGAAACTGCATGAGCGTACACAGGGCCTGATTGCAGGGACCGCATGAGTGTACACAGGGCCTGATTGCAGAAACTGCATGAGTGTACACAGGGCCTGATTGCAGAAACTGCATGAGTGTACACAGGGCCTGATTGCAGAAACTGCATGACTGTACACAGGGCCTGATTGCAGGGACTGCATGAGTGTACACAGGGCTTGATTGCAGAGAGTGCATGAGTGTACACAGGGCCTGATTGCAGAGACTGCATGAGTGTACACAGGGCCTTATTGCAGAGACTGCATGAGTGTACACAGGGCCTGATTGCAGAGACTGCATGAGTGTACACAGGGCCTGATTGCAGAGACTGCATGAGTGTACACAGTCTTCTGGGATCACAAGCCAGCCTGCCTGAGTAAGTTGAGGCTTAATCAGCTGGCCGGCTGTAGGTGCCATCCACCATCGCAGCCATCAACCACCGATGGTCGTTATGGTGATCCTAGCCTGCGAACTCTGTTGCAGTGCTGGTATCACAAATGCAGCAGGAGGTGTCATATAGGGGGTGTCATACAGGGGGTTTCATACAGGGGATGTCATATAGAGGGTGTCATACAGGGGGTGTCATACAGGGGATGCTATACAGGGGATGTCATATAGAGGGTGTCATACAGGGGATGTCATACAGGGAGTGTCATACAGCGGGTGTCATACAGGGGGTGTCAAACAGGGGGGTGTCATACAGGGGGTTTCATACAGGGGATGTCATATAGAGGGTGTCATACAGAGGGTGTCATACAGAAGGTGTCATACAGGGGGTGTCATACAGGAGGTATCATACAGGGAGGTGTCATACAGGGAGGTGTTATACAGGGGGTGTCATACAGGGAGTGTCATACTGGGAGTGTCATACAGGGGGTGTCATACAGGGGGTGTCATATAGGGAGGGTCATACAGGAGGTGTCATACAGGGGGTGTCATAGAGGGGGTGTCATACAGGGAGTGTCATACAGGAGGTGTCATACAGGGAGGTGTCATACAGGGGGTGTCATACAGGGAGGTGTCATACAGGGGGTGTCATACAAGGGGTGTCATACAGGGGATGTCATACAGGGAGGTGTCATACAGAGGGTGTCATACAGGGAGGTGTCATACAGGGGGTGTCATACAGGGAGTGTCATACAGGAGGTGTCATACAGGGAGGTGTCATACAGGGGGTGTCATACAGGGAGGTGTCATACAGGGGGTGTCATACAGGGGATGTCATACAGGGAGGTGTCATACAGGGGGTGTCATACAAGGAGTGTCATACAGGGGATGTCATACAGGGGGTGTCATACAGGGGGTGTCATACAGGGAGGTGTCATACAGGAGGTGTCATATAGATGGTGTCATACAGGGGGCGTCATATAGAGGGTGTCATACGGGGAGTGTCATACGGGGGGTATCATACGGGGGGTGTCATACGGGGGGTGTCATACAGGGAGGTGTCATACAGGAGGTGTCATATAGAGGGTGTCATACAGGGGGTGTCATACAGGGAGTGTCATACAGGGGGTGTCATACAGGAGGTGTCATATAGATGGTGTCATACAGGGGCTGTCATACAGGGGGTGTCATACAGGGAGGTGTCATACAGGGGGTGTCATACAGGGGGTGTCATACAGGGGATGTCATACAGGAAGGTGTCATACAGGGGGTGTCATACAGGGGATGTCATACAGGGGGTGTCATACAGGGGGTGTCATACAGGGAGTGTCATACAGGAGGTGTCATACAGGGGGTGTCATACAGGGGATGTCATACAGGGGGTGTCATACAGGGGGTGTCATACAGGGGGTGTCATATAGAGGGTGTCATACAGGGGGTGTCATATAGAGGGTGTCATACAGGGAGTGTCATTCAGGAGGTGTCATACAGGGGGTGTCATACAGGGGGTGTCATACAGGGAGGTGTCATACAGGAGGTGTCATATAGAGGGTGTCATACAGGGGGTGTCATACAGGGGGTGTCATACAGGGGGGTCATACAGGGGGTGTCATACAGGGGGTGTCGTACAGGGGATGTCGTACAGGGGGTGTCGTACAGGGGGTGTCATACAGGGGATGTCATACAGGGGGTGTCATACAGGGGGTGTCATACAGGGAGTGTCAAACAGGGGGTGTCATACAGGGGGTGTCATACAGAGAGGTGTCATACAGGGAGGTGTCATACAGGGGGTGTCATACAGGGAGGTGTCATACAGGGGGTGTCATACAGGGGGTGTCATACAGGGAGGTGTCATACAGGGGGTGTCATACAAGGAGGTGTCATACAGGGGGTGTCATACAAGGAGTGTCATACAGGGGGTGTCATACAGGGGGTGTCATACAGGGAGGTGTCATACAGGGGGTGTCATACAGGGGATGTCATACAGGGAGGTGTCATACAGGGGGTGTCATACAAGGAGTGTCATACAGGGGATGTCATACAGGGGGTGTCATACAGGGGGTGTCATACAGGGGGTGTCATACAGGGAGGTGTCATACAGGAGGTGTCATATAGATGGTGTCATACAGGGGGCATCATATAGAGGGTGTCATACGGGGAGTGTCATACGGGGGGTATCATACGGGGGGTGTCATACAGGGGGTGTCATACAGGGAGGTGTCATACAGGAGGTGTCATATAGAGGGTGTCATACAGGGGGTGTCATACAGGGAGTGTCATACAGGGGGTGTCATACAGGAGGTGTCATATAGATGGTGTCATACAGGGGCTGTCATACAGGGGGTGTCATACAGGGAGGTGTCATACAGGGGGTGTCATACAGGGGGTGTCATACAGGGGATGTCATACAGGAAGGTGTCATACAGGGGGTGTCATAGAAGGGGATGTCATACAGGGGGTGTCATACAGGGGGTGTCATACAGGGAGTGTCATACAGGAGGTGTCATACAGGGGGTGTCATACAGGGGATGTCATACAGGGGGTGTCATACAGGGGGTGTTATACAGGGGGTGTCATATAGAGGGTGTCATACAGGGGGTGTCATATAGAGGGTGTCATACAGGGAGTGTCATTCAGGAGGTGTCATACAGGGGGTGTCATACAGGGGGTGTCATACAGGGAGGTGTCATACAGGAGGTGTCATATAGAGGGTGTCATACAGGGGGTGTCATACAGGGGGTGTCATACAGGGGGGTCATACAGGGGGTGTCATACAGGGGGTGTCGTACAGGGGATGTCGTACAGGGGGTGTCATACAGGGGGTGTCATACAGGGGGTGTCATACAGGGGGTGTCATACAGGGAGTGTCAAACAGGGGGTGTCATACAGGGGGTGTCATACAGAGAGGTGTCATACAGGGAGGTGTCATACAGGGGGTGTCATACAGGGAGGTGTCATACAGGGGGTGTCATACAGGGGGTGTCATACAGGGAGGTGTCATACAGGGGGTGTCATACAAGGAGGTGTCATACAGGGGGTGTCATACAAGGAGTGTCATACAGGGGGTGTCATACAGGGGGTGTCATACACCTCCTGCTGCATTTGCATTATTGCAAGGATTGCAATCAGGGGCGCCGAGAGGGGGGGAAGCGGGTTCAAATTACCTGGACCCGGCCTTGTTGGAGGGGCTCGGCGGGGGCCCTGGTCCGGCACCTCTCCTCCCCTCTTACATCACAGCAGCTCAGCACACGCTGCTGTGTGCTGGGCTGCACTGGGAGACTGCTCGCTGCTGAGAATCAGCCACAGCAGTCTCCTATGTCTGTGAGGGGAGAGTGATCAAGCTGATCGCGCCCCCCTCTGGTTATGCGCCGGACTGAGGGGGCTCACTGCGCCCCCTTCACCAGCACAAAGCAGCGCTGCAAAACTTTTAACCTAAGGGGTGTGGCTACGCATCCGTGATTAGGACATGCCCCCTTTTTTTACCAGGGCCCCGCGCGGTTCTTGACGGCCCTGATCGCAATTGCAAAGCTGCCTCTGTGCATACATCATATATCTACTGTATAGCCTGCGTGCAGCTTTGCAATTGCCATCCTTGCTGAATCAGGCCCTTAGTTACATGAAGTAGACATTAGATACTGACAGTGAGCATATATAAACATAACGTATATCTGTACAGGATTCCTCACAATTCTCCAAATCAGTGCCAGATCCTTTAGCCTAAAGCAGCAGCATACAATAACATTCTGTAACACAGAGACACATACATAGACACACAGGGGCAGATTGGGCCTCCGGGGGCAGTTCTCACTCCGCCGGCACCACACTCTCCTCAGTGGCTTCACAACCTGGTCAGGATCCCCCCAATCCCCTGGGAAGCTGTCACTCTACATTTTGTCCAATCTGTAACTTCTATACTATCTGTTGTAGACCTGTTGGGTACTACTAGACTCAGCATGCTCTGCAACTTTGTCTTGTAGTTCCTCCACACCTGTATCTTTTATACTATGTCTTATGGACCTGTGAGGAGGTACCACAAGGCCCAGAATACGCGGCAGCTGTATTTCTTCAATTTTCTTCCAATTTGCGTAGTAATGACTTGTTGGTATATCAGTAGCTTTAGCTGCCTGACACAGGTAACATTACATACAGAGAAGTGTCCTCATACACCTAGGGGGATATTTACTAAAGTGTATGATTTAAGAAGATGTTGCCCATAGCAACCAATCAGATTCTAGCTGTTATCTTCAGGAAGGTGCTAGATAAATGATAAGTAGAATCTGATTGGTTGCTATGGGCAACATCTCCATTTCTAAAAACCCGCACTTCAGTAAATATACCCCCGAAGGCTCAATAAGCCATGCGGCATGGGAGAGTCACCAGGTCCTGTGTGACATGACTTACGCTGAGCGTCTTTCCTGCATCTTCTTTGCCCAGAAACGCGTCTTAGTTACAACTGAATGCGACAATTTGCTTCAGGAATCTGCACTGATTAATATGATAAGGACACTTACACATCTGTGTGTGACTGCGTCTGTATAACAAGCACAATGGAACTTGGCGTGGAAAAAAGGCTGCGGGAGAGAGACCAGAAGATCCATAGGCTTATAGCCGTTTACACCAAACACTTTGCTTTCCAGAGTTTGATAAATAGGGTCCAGATCATAGTCCTCTCTGATAATAATGGGGAATGAGGTTTCTGGGACATCTCTGCATTGTGCTATTAGTACATTCATAAAATCATACAGAAACCGCAGTTTTTACATAATGATAAATAGGCCCTTAAAAGAGCTCTCAATAGAACTGTTTACCCGTTACTGTTTATGTTGTGTCATACTAACTATTTCTTCCCACTTTCAGGGGAGGCGCAGCATGGCCTGCAGCGTCTCTTTGCCACCCTGGTTAGGTTAATTAATTATAAATAAAAGCTGTGACCTTTTAGCCAAACTCTTGTTGTCTGTGTCGTTATTTATTAGTTTAAGTTAAGTAACCTATACAAGGTTGTTAAGGGTTAGAAGTAATAAATAAACCAATGTATATCTTATGTATTTGTTACTATGGTGTTTTTTATACATGTATATTTATTATATTGTATGGGAAACCACCATTGTAAGCTCTCAATAGGCACAATATGCCCACTGTGTATATAATTACAGTACTATATACTATATTAGAGGAAGGGGGAAGGTACTGGGGCACAAGCTGCTTCTAGAACAATATAGAAGCTTCAATTGGATACGGGAGCACAAGCACTAGGCGGGAAAGCAGAGGAGTCTCCTGGCCAGGGTGAGAGGGTATAAATACAGCAGACTCAGTGCCAGTAGTTAGATTCCTGATCCCCCTCCAGTGCATACTCCTCTGTCTTACCTTCTCCAGTAGGCAAGTGGCAGCAGTGTAGTGACAAAGGGTGTATAGCCAATGTGGGCTTCAATAAACAGTAGTACTCAGGAGGGTCCGAGGCAGAGAATAGAACAGCAGCTCCCAGCATTACCAGCTAGCCTCCACAGAGCCTGTCAGCAGCAGTGCCCCTGCGGAAGATGTATGAGGAGAGCAGTGTCATAGGGGTGTGCAGCAGTGCCCCTGGGGAAGCTGTATAAGGAGAGCAGTGTCATAGCGATGTATAGACTGGCAGGCTGTCAGCAGCAGTGCCCCTGAGGAAGCTGTATGAGTAGAGCAGTGTCATAGGGGTGTATAGACAGGCAGCTTGTCAGCAGCAGTGCCCCTGGGGAAGCTGTATGAGTAGAGCAGTGTCATAGGGGTGTATAGACAGGCAGCCTGTCAGCAGCAGTGCCACTGGGGAAGCTGTATGAGTAGAGCAGTGTCATAGGGGTGTATAGACAGGCAGCCTGTCAGCAGCAGTGCCCCTGGGGAAGCTGTATGAGGAGAGCAGTGTCATAGGGGTGCATAGACAGGCAGCCTGTCAGCAGTAGTGCCCCTGGGGAAGGTGTATGAGGAGAGCAGTGTCATAGGGGTGCATAGACAGGCAGGCTATCAGCAGCAGTGCCCCAGGGGAAGCTGTATGAGGAGAGCAGTGTCAGAGGGGTGCATAGACAGGCAGGCTGTCAGCAGCAGTGCCCCTGGGGAAGCTGTATGAGGAGAGCAGTGTCATAGGGGTGCATAGACAGGCAGGCTATCAGCAGCAGTGCCCCAGGGGAAGCTGTATGAGGAGAGCAGTGTCAGAGGGGTGCATAGACAGGCAGGCTGTCAGCAGCAGTGCCCCTGGGGAAGCTGTATGAGGAGAGCAGTGTCATAGGGGTGTATAGACAGGCAGCCTGTCAGCAGCAGTACCCCTACAGAAGCTGAATGAGATGAGCAGTGTCATAGGGGTTAATAGACAGGCAGGCTGTCAGCAGCAGTGCCCCAGGGGAAGCTGTATGAGGAGAGCAGTGTCATAGGGGTGTATAGACTGGCATCCTGTCAGCAGCAGTGCCCCTGAGGAAGGTGTATGAGGGGAGCAGTGTCATAGGGGTGCATAGACAGGCAGCCTGTCAGCAGCAGTGCCCCTTTGGAAGCTTTATGAGAGAGCAGTGTCATAGGGGTGCATAGACAGGCAGGCTGTCAGCAGCAGTGCCCCTTGGGAAGCTGTATGAGGAGAGCAGTGTCATAGGGGTGCATAGACAGGCAGGCTGTCAGCAGCAGTGCCCCTGGGGAAGCTGTATGAGGAGAGCAGTGTCATAGGGGTGCATAGACATGCAGCCTGTCAGCAGCAGTGCCCCTGGGGAAGGTGTATGAGGGGAGCAGTGTCATAGGGGTGCATAGACAGGCAGGCTATCAGCAGCAGTGCCCCAGGGGAAGCTGTATGAGGAGAGCAGTGTCAGAGGGGTGCATAGACAGGCAGGCTGTCAGCAGCAGTGCCCCTGGGGAAGCTGTATGAGGAGAGCAGTGTCATAGGGGTGCATAGACAGGCAGGCTATCAGCAGCAGTGCCCCAGGGGAAGCTGTATGAGGAGAGCAGTGTCAGAGGGGTGCATAGACAGGCAGGCTGTCAGCAGCAGTGCCCCTGGGGAAGCTGTATGAGGAGAGCAGTGTCATAGGGGTGTATAGACAGGCAGCCTGTCAGCAGCAGTGCCCCTGTGGAAGCTGTATGAGATGAGCAGTGTCATAGGGGTGCATAGATAGGCTGGCTGTCAGCAGCAGTGACACTGGGGAAGCTGTATGAGGAGAGCAGTGCCATAGGGGTGTATAGACAGGCAGCCTGTCAGCAGCAGTACCCCTACAGAAGCTGAATGAGATGAGCAGTGTCATAGGGGTTAATAGACAGGCAGGCTGTCAGAAGCAGTGCCCCAGGGGAAGCTGTATAAGGAGAGCAGTGTCATAGGGGTGTATAGACTGGCATCCTGTCAGCAGCAGTGCCCCTGGGGAAGGTGTATGAGGGGAGCAGTGTCATAGGGGTGCATAGACAGGCAGCCTGTCAGCAGCAGTGCCCCTTTGGAAGCTTTATGAGAGAGCAGTGTCATAGGGGTGCATAGACAGGCAGGCTGTCAGCAGCAGTGCCCCTTGGGAAGCTGTATGAGGAGAGCAGTGTCATAGGGGTGCATAGACAGGCAGGCTGTCAGCAGCAGTGCCCCTGGGGAAGCTGTATGAGGAGAGCAGTGTCATAGGGGTGCATAGACATGCAGCCTGTCAGCAGCAGTGCCCCTGGGGAAGGTGTATGAGGGGAGCAGTGTCATAGGGGTGCATAAACAGGCCGCCTGTCAGCAGCAGTGCCCCTGGGGTAGCTGTATGAGGAGAGCAGTGTCATAGGGGTGCATATACACGCAGGCTGTCAACAGCAGTGCCCCTGGGGAAGCTGTATGAGGAGAGCAGTGTCAGAGGGGTGCATAGACAGGCAGGCTGTCAGCAGCAGTGCCCCTGGGGAAGCTGTATGAGGAGAGCAGTGTCATAGGGGTGTATAGACAGGCAGCCTGTCAGCAGCAGTGCCCCTGCGGAAGCTGTATGAGCAGTGTCATAGGGGTGCACAGACAGGCAGGCTGTCAGCAGCAGTGACACTGGGGAAGCTGTATGAGGAGAGCAGAGTCATAGGGGTGTATAGATAGGCAGCCTGTCAGCAGCAGTGCCCCTGGGGATGGTGTATGAGGAGAGCAGTGTCATAGGGGTGCATAGACAGGCAGGCTGTCAGCAGCAGTGACACTGGGGAAGCTGTATGAGGAGAGCAGAGTCATAGGGGTGTATAGACAGGCCGCCTGTCAGCAGCAGTGCCCCTACAGAAGCTGTATGAGATGAGCAGTGTCATAGGGGTTAATAGACAGGCAGGCTGTCAGCAGCAGTGCCCCAGGGGAAGCTGTATGAGGGGAGCAGTGTCATAGTGGTGCATAGACTGGCAGCCTGTCAGCAGCAGTGCCCATTTGGAAGCTGTATGAGGAGAGCAGTGTCATATGGGTGCATAGACAGGCAGGCTGTCAGCAGCAGTGCCACTGGGGAAGCAGTATGAGGAGAGCAGTGTCATAGGGGTGTATAGACAGGCAGCCTGTCAGCAGCTGTGCCCCTGGGGAAGCTGTATGAGGAGAGCAGTGTCATAGGGGTGTATAGACATGCAGCCTGTCAGCAGCAGTGCCTCTGGGGAAGGTGTATGAGGGGAGCAGTGTCATAGGGGTGTATAAATAGGCAGCCTGTCAGCAGCTGTGCCCCTGGGGAAGCTGTATGAGGAGAGCAGTGTCATAGGGGTGTATAGACATGCAGCCTGTCAGCAGCAGTGCCCCTTGGGAAGGTGTATGAGGGGATCAGTGTCATAGGGATGTATAGACAGGCAGCCTTTCAGCAGCAGTGCCCCTGGGGAAGCTGTTTGAGGAGAGCAGTGTCATAGGGGTGTATTGATAGGCAGCCTATCAGCAGCATTTCCTCTGGGGAAGCTGAATGAGGAGAGCAGTTTCATAGGGGTGCATAGACAGGCAGCCTGTCAGCAGCAGTGCCCCTGGGGAAGCTGTATGAGGAGAGCAGTGTCATAGGGGTGTATTGATAGGCAGCCTATCAGCAGCATTTCCTCTGGGGAAGCTGAATGAGGAGAGCAGTGTCATAGGGGTGTATAGACAGGCAGCCTATCAGCAGCAGTGCCCCTGGGGAAGGTTTATGAGGGGAGCAGTGTCATAGGGGTGCATAGACAGGCAGCCTGTCAGCAGCAGTGCCCCTGGTGAAGCTGTATGAGGAGAGCAGTGTCATAGGGATGTATAGACAGGCAGGCTGTCAGCAGCAGTGCCCCTGGGGAAGTGGTATGAGGAGAGCAGTGTCAGAGGGGTGTATAGACAGGCATGCTGTCAGCAGCAGTGACCCTGGGGAAGTGGTATGAGGAGAGCAGTGTCATAGATGTGCATAGACAGGCAGGCTGTCAGCAGCAGTGCCCCTGGGGAAGCTGTATGAGGAGAGCAGTGTCATAGGGGTGCATAGACAGGCAGGCTGTCAGCAGCAGTACCCCTGGGAAGCTATATGAGGAGAACAGTGTCATAGGTGTGCATAGACAGGCAGGCTGTCAGCAGCAGTGCCCCTGGGGAAACTGTATGAGGAGAGCAGTGTCATACAGGTGTATAGACAGGCAGCCTGTCAGCAGCAGTGCCCCTGCGGAAGCTTTATGAGATGAGCAGTTTCATAGGGGTGCATAGACAGGCAGGCTGTCAGCAGCAGTGACACTGTGGAAGCTGTATTCGGACAGCAGTGTCATAGGGGTGTATAGAGAGGCAGCCTGTCAGCAGCAGTGCCGCTGCAGAAGCTGTATGAGATGAGCAGTGTCATAGGGGTTAATAGGCAGGCATGCTGACAGCAGCAGTGCCCCTGGGGAAGCTGTATGTGGAGAGCAGTGTCATAGGGGTGTATATACAGGCAGGCTGTCAGCAGCAGTGCCCCTGGGGAAGCTGTATGAGGAGAGCAGTGTCATAGAGGTGTATAGACAGGCAGCCTGTTAGCAGCAGTGCCCCTGCAGAAGCTGTATGATATGAGCAGTTTCATAGGGGTGTATAGACAGGCAGCCTGTCAGCAGCAGTGCCCCTGGGGAAGCTGTATGAGGAGAGCAGTGTCATAGGGGTGTATAGACAGGCAGCCTGTCAGCAGCAGTGCAACAAGGGAAGGTGTATGAGATTACCAGTTTCATAGGGGTTAATAGACAGGTAGGCTGTCAGCAGCAGTGCCCCTGGGGAAGGTGTATGAGGGGAGCAGTGTCATAGGGGTGTATAGACATGTAGCCTGTCAGCAGCAGTGCCCCTGGGGAAGGTGTATGAGGGGAGCAGTGTCATAGGGATGTATAGACAGGCAGCCTTTCAGCAGCAGTGCCCCTGGGGAAGCGGTTTGAGGAGAGCAGTGTCATAGGGGTGCATAGACAGGAAGGCTGTCAGCAGCAGTGCCCCTGGGGAAGGTGTATGAGGGGAGCAGTGTCATAGGGATGTATAGACAGGCAGCCTGTCAGCAGCAGTTCCCCTGGGGAAGCTGTATGTGGAGAACAGTGTCATAGGGGTGTATAGACTGGCAGCCTGTCAGCAGCAGTGCCCCTGGGGAAGGTGTATGAGGGGAGCAGTGTCATAGGGGTGCATAGACAGGCAGCCTGTCAGCAGCAGTGCCCCTGGGGAAGCTGTATGAGGAGAGCAGTGTCATAGGGATGTATAGACAGCAAGGCTGTCAGAAGCAGTGCCCCTGGGGAAGCTGTATGAGGAGAGTAGTGTCATAGGGGTGCATAGACAGGCAGGCTGTCAGCAGCAGTACTCCTGGGAAGCTGTATGAGGAGAGCAGTGCCATAGGGGTGCATAGACAGGCAGCCTGTCAGCAGCAGTGCCCCTTCGGAAGCTGTATGAGGAGAGCAGTGTCATAGGGGTGCATAGACAGGCCGGCTGTCGGCAGCAGTGCCCCTGGGGAAGCTGTATGAGGAGAGCAGTGTCATAGGGGTGTATAGACAGGCAGCCTGTCAGCAGCAGTGCCCCTGGGGAAGCTGTATGAGGAGAGCAGTGTCATATGGGTGCATAGACAGGCCGGCTGTCAGCAGCAGTGCCCCTGCGGAAGCTGTATGAGGGGAGCAGTGTCATAGGTGTGTATAGACAGGCAGCCTGTCAGCAGCAGTGCCCCTGCTGAAGCTGTATGAGGCGAGCAGTGTCATAGGGGTGTATAGACAGGCAGCCTGTCAGCAGCAGTGCCCCTGCTGAAGCTGTATGAGCAGAGCAGTGTCATAGGTGTGTATAGAAAGGCAGGCTGTCAGCAGCAGTGCCCCTGCTGAAGCTGTATGAGGGGAGCAGTGTCATAGGGGTGTATAGACAGGCAGGCTGTCAGCAGCAGTGCCCCTGGGGAAGCTGTATGAGAAGAGCAGTGTCATAGGGGTGCATAGACAGGCAGGCTGTCAGCAGCATTGCCCCTGCAGAAGCTGTATGAGGAGAGCAGTGTCATAGGGATGTATAGACAGGCAGCCTGTCAGCAGCAGTGCCCCTGCGGAAGCTGTATGAGGAGAGCAGTGTCATAGGGATGTATAGACAGGCAGCCTGTCAGCAGCAGTGCCACTGCAGAAGCTGTATGAGGAGAGCAGTGTCATAGGAGCAGTGTCACAGACCCCGATACGGCCACCGGACAATACAGCATTGCTATGGTGTGGCGGCAGCTGATGTGAAATCAGCTGCCCCCGCGAGTGGCATCCTTACTCCTTTTGGAGCAGTGAAGCTTTTCACTGCTCCAGTCGCAGCAGTGACAGCAGAGCGCATGCGCAACCTACAGGTCGCGCATGTGCACAAGAGCCCCGACATCCGACGGAATGAGACGGACCGG
Organism: Taudactylus pleione; assembly: GCA_031769625.1. NCBI lineage: Eukaryota > Metazoa > Chordata > Amphibia > Anura > Myobatrachidae > Taudactylus > Taudactylus pleione. The sequence goes on from JAUIMM010000719.1 coordinate 668,133, forward strand.
TGGCGGATGGATCGCAACCTGGACCTTCTTCCCATAGGGAACAGCGGGCAGTGATCCACAAGCGAGAGTATTCGCCAACTGAAGATGGCGAATGCCCACGCAGTCAAGCTCTGAAAATATAATATTTTCAGAGCTAGATGAATTCTGTCCCCATAATAGAGTTTAGGGACAGCGGCCATTCCGCAAATTGAAGGTAAGAAGGAGATATGTGTGATACTAGTGTATGGGGACGGCAGCCATTACGGGAGAGGAAGGTAAGTAGGAGATATCTGTGATACTAGTGTATGGGGACAGCGGCAATTCCTGGAGAGAAAGGTAAGCAGGAGATATCTGTGATACTAGTGTATGGGGACAGCGGCCATTCCGGGAGAGGAAGGTAAGTAGGAGATATCTGTGATACTAGTGTATGGGGACAGCGGGCCATTCCGGGAGAGAAAGGTAAGTAGGAGATATCTGTGATACTAGTGTATGGGGACAGCGGGCCATTCCGGGAGAGGAAGGTAAGCAGGAGATATCTGTGATACTAGTGTATGGGGACAGCGGGCCATTCTGGGAGAGAAAGGTAAGCAGGAGATATCTGTGATACTAGTGTATGGGGACAGCGGCCATTCCGGGAGAGAAAGGTAAGCAGGAGATATCTGTGATACTAGTGTATGAGGACAGCGGGACATTCCGGGAGAGAAAGGTAAGCAGGAGATATCTGTGATACTAGTGTATAGGGACAGCAGCCATTCCGGGTGAGAAAGGAAAGCAGGAGATATCTGTGATACTAGTGTATAGGGACAGCGGCCATTCCGGGAGAGAAAGGTAAGTAGGAGATATCTGTAATACTAGTGTATGGGGACAGCGGGACATTCCGGGAGAGGAAGGTAAGCAGGAGATATCTGTGATACCAGTGTATGGGGACAGTGGGCCATTCCGGGAGAGGAAGGTAAGCAGGAGATATCTGTGATACTAGTGCATGGGGACAGCGGGCCATTCCGGGAGAGAAAGGTAAGTAGGAGAAATCTGTAATACTAGTGTATTGGGACAGCGGGACATTCCGGGAGAGGAAGGTAAGCAGGAGATATCTGTGATACTAGTGTATAGGGACAGTGGGCCATTCCGGGAGAGGAAGGTAAGCAGGAGATATCTGTGATACTACTGTATGGGGACAGCGGGCCATTCCGGGAGAGAAAGGTAAGCAGGAGATATCTGTGATACTACTGTATGGGGACAGCGGCCATTCCGGGAGAGAAAGGTAAGCTGGAGATATCTGTGATACTAGTGTATGAGGACAGCGGCCATTCCGGGAGAGTAAGGTAAGTAGGAGATATCTGTGATACTAGTGTATGAGGACAGCGGCCATTCCGCCAGAGGAAGGTAAGCAGGAGATATCTGTGATACTAGTGTATGAGGACAGCAGGACATTCCGGGAGAGGAAAGTACGTAGGAGATATCTGTGATACTAGTGTATGAGGACAGCGGCCATTCCGGGAGAGGAAGGTAAGTAGGAGATATCTGTGATACTAGTATATGGGGACAGCGGCCATTCCGGGAGAGGAAGGTAAGTAGGAGATAACTGTGATACTAGTGTATGGGGACAGCGGCCATTCCGGGAGAGGAAGGTAAGCAGGAGATATCTGTGATACTAGTGTATGGGGACAGCGGCCATTCCAGGAGAGGAAGGTAAGTAGGAGATATCTGTGATACTAGTGTATGGGGATCACGGCCATTCCGGGAGAGGAAGGTAAGTAGGAGATATCTGTGATATTAGTGTATGGGGACAGCGGCCATTCCGGGAGAGGAAGGTAAGTAGGAGATATCTGTGATACTAGTGTATGGCGACAGCGGCCATTCAGGGAGAGGAATGTAAGCAGGAGATATCTGTGATACTAGTGTATGGGGACAGCGGTCATTCCGGGAGAGAAATGTAAGTAGGAGATATCTGTGATACTAGTGTATGGGGACAGCGGGACATTCCAGGAGAGACAGGTAAGCAGGAGATATCTGTGATACTAGTGTATTGGGACAGCGGGCCATTCCGGGAGAGAAAGGTAAGTAGGAGATATCTGTGATACTATTGTATGTGGACAGCGTCCATTCCGGGAGAGGATGGTAAGTAGGAGATATCTGTTATACTAGTGTATGAGGACAGCGGGCCATTCCGGGAGAGAAAGGTGAGCAGGAGATATCTGTGATACTAGTGTATGTGGACAGCGTCCATTCCGGGAGAGGAAGGTAAGCAGGAGATATCTGTGATACTAGTGTATGGGGACAGCGGGCCATTCCTGGAGAGACAGGTAAGCAGGAGATATCTGTGATACTAGTGTATAGGGACAGCGGGCCATTCTGGGAGAGAAAGGTAAGCAGGAGATATCTGTGATACTAGTGTATGTGGACAGCGGCCATTCCGGGAGAGGAAGGTAAGCAGGAGATATCAGAGATACTAGTGTGTGGAGACAGCGGGTCATTCCGGGAGAGGAAGGTAAGCAGGAGATATCTGTGATACTAGTGTATGGGGACAGCGGCCATTCAGGGAGAGGAAGGTAAGCTGGAGATATCTGTGATACTAGTGTATGGGGACAGAGGGCCATTCCGGGAGAGGAAGGTAAGCAGGAGATATCTGTGAAACTAGTGTATTGGGACAGCGGCCATTCCGGGAGAGGAAGGTAAGCAGGAGATATCTGTGATACTAGTGTATGGGGACAGCGGCCATTCCGGGAGAGGAAGGTAAGCAGGAGATAACTGTGATACTAGTGTATGGGGACAGAGGGCCATTTCGGGAGAGGAAGGTAAGCAGGAGGTACAGTATCTGTGATACTAGTGTATGGGGACAGCGGCCATTCCGGGAGAGGAAGGTAAGCAGGAGATATCTGTGATACTAGTGTATGGGAACAGTGGGACATTCCGGGAGAGAAAGGTAAGCAGGAGATATCTGTGATACTGGTGTATGAGGACAGCGGGCCATTCCAGGAGAGAAAGGTAAGCTGGAGATATCTGTGATACTAGTGTATGGGGACAGCGGGCCATTCCGGGAGAGGAAGGTAAGCAGGAGATAACTGTGAAACTAGTGTATTGGGACAGCGGCCATTCCGGGAGAGGAAGGTAAGCAGGAGATATCTGTGATACTAGAGTATGGGGACAGCGGCCATTCCGGGAGAGGAAGGTAAGCAGGAGATAACTGTGATACTAGTGTATGGGGACAGAGGGCCATTTCGGGAGAGGAAGGTAAGCAGGAGATACAGTATCTGTGATACTAGTGTATGGGGACAGCGGCCATTCCGGGAGAGGAAGGTAAGCAGGAGATATCTGTGATACTAGTGTATGGGAACAGTGGGACATTCCGGGAGAGAAAGGTAAGCAGGAGATATCTGTGATACTAGTGTATGAGGACAGCGGGCCATTCCAGGAGAGAAAGGTAAGGAGGAGATATCTGTGATACTAGTGTATGGGGACTGCGGGCCATTCCGGGAGAGGAAGGTAAGTAGGAGATATCTGTGATACTAGTGTATGAGGACAGCGGCCATTCCGCCAGAGGAAGGTAAGCAGGAGATATCTGTGATACTAGTGTATGGGGACAGCGGGCATTCCGGGAGAGGAATGTAAGCTGGAGATATCTGTGATACTAGTGTATGGGGATAGCGGGCCATTCCGGGAGAGGAAGGAAAGCAGGATATATCTGTGATACTAGTGTATGAGGACAGCAGGACATTCCGGGAGAGAAAGGTAAGCAGGAGATATCTGTGATACTAGTGTATGGAGACAGCGGCCATTCCGGGAGAGAAAGGTAAGCAGGATATATCTCTGATACTAGTGTATGTGGACAGCGGGCATTCCATGAGAGGAAGGTAAGCAGGAGATATCTGTGATACTAGTGTATGGGGACAGCGGGCCATTCCGGGAGAGAAAGGTAAGCAGGATATATCTGTGATACTAGTGTATGGGGACAGCGGCCATTCCGGGAGAGAAAGGTGAGCAGGAGATATCTGTGATACTAGTGTATGTGGACAGCGTCCATTCCGGGAGAGGAAGGTAAGTAGGAGATATCTGTTATACTAGTGTATGAGGACAGCGGGCCATTCCGGGAAAGGAAGGTAAGCAGGAGATATCTGTGATACTAGTGTATGAGGACAGCGGTACATTCCGGGAGAGGTAGGTAAGCAGGAGATATCTGTGATACTAGTGTATGGGGACAGCGGGCCATTCCTGGAGAGACAGGTAAGCAGGAGATATCTGTGATACTAGTGTATAGGGACAGCGGGCCATTCTGGGAGAGAAAGGTAAGCAGGAGATATCTGTGATACTAGTGTATGTGGACAGCGGCCATTCCGGGAGAGGAAGGTAAGCAGGAGATATCTGTGAAACTAGTGTATTGGGACAGCGGCCATTCCGGGAGAGGAAGGTAAGCAGGAGATATCTGTGATACTAGTGTATGGGGACAGCGGCCATTCCGGGAGAGGAAGGTAAGCAGGAGATAACTGTGATACTAGTGTATGGGGACAGAGGGCCATTTCGGGAGAGGAAGGTAAGCAGGAGGTACAGTATCTGTGATACTAGTGTATGGGGACAGCGGCCATTCCGGGAGAGGAAGGTAAGCAGGAGATATCTGTGATACTAGTGTATGGGAACAGTGGGACATTCCGGGAGAGAAAGGTAAGCAGGAGATATCTGTGATACTGGTGTATGAGGACAGCGGGCCATTCCAGGAGAGAAAGGTAAGCTGGAGATATCTGTGATACTAGTGTATGGGGACAGCGGGCCATTCCGGGAGAGGAAGGTAAGCAGGAGATAACTGTGAAACTAGTGTATTGGGACAGCGGCCATTCCGGGAGAGGAAGGTAAGCAGGAGATATCTGTGATACTAGAGTATGGGGACAGCGGCCATTCCGGGAGAGGAAGGTAAGCAGGAGATAACTGTGATACTAGTGTATGGGGACAGAGGGCCATTTCGGGAGAGGAAGGTAAGCAGGAGATACAGTATCTGTGATACTAGTGTATGGGGACAGCGGCCATTCCGGGAGAGGAAGGTAAGCAGGAGATATCTGTGATACTAGTGTATGGGAACAGTGGGACATTCCGGGAGAGAAAGGTAAGCAGGAGATATCTGTGATACTAGTGTATGAGGACAGCGGGCCATTCCAGGAGAGAAAGGTAAGGAGGAGATATCTGTGATACTAGTGTATGGGGACTGCGGGCCATTCCGGGAGAGGAAGGTAAGTAGGAGATATCTGTGATACTAGTGTATGAGGACAGCGGCCATTCCGCCAGAGGAAGGTAAGCAGGAGATATCTGTGATACTAGTGTATGGGGACAGCGGGCATTCCGGGAGAGGAATGTAAGCTGGAGATATCTGTGATACTAGTGTATGGGGATAGCGGGCCATTCCGGGAGAGGAAGGAAAGCAGGATATATCTGTGATACTAGTGTATGAGGACAGCAGGACATTCCGGGAGAGAAAGGTAAGCAGGAGATATCTGTGATACTAGTGTATGGAGACAGCGGCCATTCCGGGAGAGAAAGGTAAGCAGGATATATCTCTGATACTAGTGTATGTGGACAGCGGGCATTCCATGAGAGGAAGGTAAGCAGGAGATATCTGTGATACTAGTGTATGGGGACAGCGGGCCATTCCGGGAGAGAAAGGTAAGCAGGATATATCTGTGATACTAGTGTATGGGGACAGCGGCCATTCCGGGAGAGAAAGGTGAGCAGGAGATATCTGTGATACTAGTGTATGTGGACAGCGTCCATTCCGGGAGAGGAAGGTAAGTAGGAGATATCTGTTATACTAGTGTATGAGGACAGCGGGCCATTCCGGGAAAGGAAGGTAAGCAGGAGATATCTGTGATACTAGTGTATGAGGACAGCGGTACATTCCGGGAGAGGTAGGTAAGCAGGAGATATCTGTGATACTAGTGTATGGGGACAGCGGGCCATTCCTGGAGAGACAGGTAAGCAGGAGATATCTGTGATACTAGTGTATAGGGACAGCGGGCCATTCTGGGAGAGAAAGGTAAGCAGGAGATATCTGTGATACTAGTGTATGTGGACAGCGGCCATTCCGGGAGAGGAAGGTAAGCAGGAGATATCAGAGATACTAGTGTGTGGAGACAGCGGGTCATTCCGGGAGAGGAAGGTAAGCAGGAGATATCTGTGATACTAGTGTATGGGGACAGCGGCCATTCAGGGAGAGGAAGGTAAGCTGGAGATATCTGTGATACTAGTGTATGGGGACAGAGGGCCATTCCGGGAGAGGAAGGTAAGCAGGAGATATCTGTGAAACTAGTGTATTGGGACAGCGGCCATTCCGGGAGAGGAAGGTAAGCAGGAGATATCTGTGATGCTAGTGTATGGGGACAGCGGCCATTCCGGGAGAGGAAGGTAAGCAGGAGATAACTGTGATACTAGTGTATGGGGACAGAGGGCCATTTCGGGAGAGGAAGGTAAGCAGGAGGTACAGTATCTGTGATACTAGTGTATGGGGACAGCGGCCATTCCGGGAGAGGAAGGTAAGCAGGAGATATCTGTGATACTAGTGTATGGGAACAGTGGGACATTCCGGGAGAGAAAGGTAAGCAGGAGATATCTGTGATACTGGTGTATGAGGACAGCGGGCCATTCCAGGAGAGAAAGGTAAGCTGGAGATATCTGTGATACTAGTGTATGGGGACAGCGGGCCATTCCGGGAGAGGAAGGTAAGCAGGAGATAACTGTGAAACTAGTGTATTGGGACAGCGGCCATTCCGGGAGAGGAAGGTAAGCAGGAGATATCTGTGATACTAGAGTATGGGGACAGCGGCCATTCCGGGAGAGGAAGGTAAGCAGGAGATAACTGTGATACTAGTGTATGGGGACAGAGGGCCATTTCGGGAGAGGAAGGTAAGCAGGATATACAGTATCTGTGATACTAGTGTATGGGGACAGCGGCCATTCCGGGAGAGGAAGGTAAGCAGGAGATATCTGTGATACTAGTGTATGGGAACAGTGGGACATTCCGGGAGAGAAAGGTAAGCAGGAGATATCTGTGAAACTAGTGTATGAGGACAGCGGGCCATTCCAGGAGAGAAAGGTAAGGAGGAGATATCTGTGATACTAGTGTATGGGGACTGCGGGCCATTCCGGGAGAGGAAGGTAAGTAGGAGATATCTGTGATACTAGTGTATGAGGACAGCGGCCATTCCGCCAGAGGAAGGTAAGCAGGAGATATCTGTGATACTAGTGTATGGGGACAGCGGGCATTCCGGGAGAGGAATGTAAGCTGGAGATATCTGTGATACTAGTGTATGGGGATAGCGGGCCATTCCGGGAGAGGAAGGAAAGCAGGATATATCTGTGATACTAGTGTATGAGGACAGCAGGACATTCCGGGAGAGAAAGGTAAGCAGGAGATATCTGTGATACTAGTGTATGGAGACAGCGGCCATTCCGGGAGAGAAAGGTAAGCAGGATATATCTCTGATACTAGTGTATGTGGACAGCGGGCATTCCATGAGAGGAAGGTAAGCAGGAGATATCTGTGATACTAGTGTATGGGGACAGCGGGCCATTCCGGGAGAGAAAGGTAAGCAGGATATATCTGTGATACTAGTGTATGGGGACAGCGGCCATTCCGGGAGAGAAAGGTGAGCAGGAGATATCTGTGATACTAGTGTATGGGGACAGCGGGGCATTCCGGGAGAGGAAGGTAAGCAGGAGATATCTGTGATACTTTTGTATGGGGACAGCGGGCATTCCGCAAACAGAAGGTAAGCGGGGGATATCTGTGATACTAACGTATGGGGACAGTGGGCCATTCCTGGAGAGAAAGGTAAGCAGGAGATATCTGTGATACTAGTGTATGGGGACAGCCGCCATTCCGGGAGAGAAATGTAAGCAGGAGATGTCTGTGATACTAGTGTATGAGGACAGCGGCCATTCCGGGAGAGAAAGGTAAGCAGGAGATATCTGTGAGATTAGTTTATGGGGACAGCGGCCATTCCGGGAGAGGAAGGTAAGTAGGAGATATCTGTGATACTAGTGTATGGGGACAGTGGGCCATTCCGAAAACAGAAGGTAAGTAGGAGATATATATGATACTAGTGTATGGGGTGTATATCTTTGATATCTCCTGCTTTACCTTCTTAATGAATTGCCCGAATACTTAATTTTCACAATTGCAGGTGATAATGTGCTTTTTCACCTACTTTTGTGACAATTAAGTGATGAAGAATAGGCCCCCAAGTGACTCACACATTAACTGTAACAGCGTCCTGTCTGGGGATATATTCAGCCTTTGACAATTAGGGACCTATTCATTAACACATAAAATTCGATGGAGGTAATTAGGTTTAGAACTTGCATGGAGTTCTACCTAATTGCAGGAGGAATTCATCATTCCTCCACTTCATAACTATCTATTCCAAAAAGCTGTCATTTTTGCGATGACAGCATTTCAGGAAATAGATAGTTTTCCCTCACTACACTACACTACATTACCGCAACTGGTCTGCCACCTTTGGCTCAAGCTTGCATACATTTTAAACATGAATATGGGTCCTGGCTTAAAGAGACAGGACCGCACCCAGGGCTATCAGTTAATAAGTACCTGGAAAAAGAAAAAAAGTTTGTCTTACATTTGAAAAACAGGGTGCCCTAGCAAGTGTGACCACAACATGTATATAAACGACAGGCTCAATCAACGGCACTCAAACCTCAAAATGTATGCAAGCTTGAGCCAAAGGTGGCAGACCAGGACCATTTCTCTGAGAATCAGTGTAGGGACTGGCCAGATGGGAATGACTGTGAAGTGGTGGTCAGCTTAACCAATTATTGCAATGTTTTGGAACCAACATTCCCTGTATTCAAAAGAGTTGCAGTTTGAAAAGCATGTGAGTGCCGAGTATGTATGATAATAGATATATATATATATATATATATATATATATAAAATGGTAATAAATAATTTATATATACAGTATATATATATATATATATATCTCAGAGGGTACTAATACAATATCAAAAATATTATATTTTTCTTTGTACACAATGTTTAGTCCACAAAATTAGTGTGGGTTACTTAGTTCTCTTGATACCATCAATCAACTCCAGAAGGATGAGCTTGATTGCTTCATTGACATCTGTAATTATAACCACTTACCAAAACAATTCACCCACAAAGTGAGCCCAAATATTAACAAATACCAATAAAACTTCTTCCAGTGTAAAATATTTTTTTATACAATGATAATTTTCTTACATAAATTGATGTTAAGCTTATTAATGTCATAGTGTAGATTAGCAAAATTTGTAGACATTAGCTTTGACATAAAATCCTTACGTGTTTTGTTCCCTTGGGGACTTTATCAAGGATAATCAATAGGAACACTGTGGCCAGAGGCCGAACACACGTGATTAAAATGGCTGTCAAGGCATTGAGGGGATTAACCCTCATGCTGTTGTGCCATTTTTAAAAGGACAGTGTAAAAGCACACTGCCCATGGTTTATAATAAACTGTATTAAAGTATATATGTATTGCTGTAATGCACTGCAGCTGATCTGCAATGCATTAGTGCATGAAGCAACATATATTTAATAGGCTATGCACTATATGGTTTAAATGTAAACTGGTTTTAAATGAACTTTTTGTATATGACATGATCAGCCTCTGTGTCTGCAGAAACTAACAGGAGGTCTGATGAATAGGAAGAGCTGTTGTGGTCAGTGACCTCTGGCTGGAAGGTTACTGTGTGAAGGTGTGAATGGTGTAATATAGCCAAACACTTCATGTACAGAACTTCCTTTTGAAAAGACAATTTGTTTTTAAGAAGATCCTTTTGGATGCCACTTCTAAAAGCTGAATGTGTTAAGGTTGGAAATGCCAAACTGATTGATAAGGATGAATGTCATTTACCATTTCCTGTGAAATGTTATATCAAAATTTGGGTGGTGGATTAGGAAGGAGGATATTGAGTGACTCCTTTGAAATGTAATATGTTGTTAATTTATATTTTGTGAGCTAGAATGATTGGCTAGAAGGAACACAGGGTGGATTTGCCCTCCTGTGATGTTGTGTGTAAGAATGACATAAAAAGAAGGACTGTGAGCCCTGTTTTTTGTACAACCCTGTAACTTCTTTGAGGAGAAGAGCTGCTGATAAGATTCCTGTATGTGGTTCATCTTTGAAAACCCTGTGTGGAGAAGAATTGCTGTAACATCTTATGTATGCTGATTATTGCCCTTCAATCCGAAGGGAGGGTCTTTTTTAAGACTGAGAGCAATAAACACCTTTGCCTTTAAATTCTACTACATCTGTATCCTGCGACCAACAGAATTGCGCAAAACGCTATTCCATTCTCCTCCTGTTCTGGGTAAGAGCTCCTTGTCTCCAAGTTCAAGCCCTCTGCCAAGCTACCGTGCAGACCTGGTCCATTGTGAGGGATCAGATGGTAACAGCCGACACCAAACAGGAGGTGTGTCCTCAGTTAGTCAACGCATATGCAGCAGAAGCGGTTCCAGGCGCCAGCGGTAAGAGCCTGATTGTACATAAAAAGCGGTTCCAAACGCCGATGGTAGAGTTTGGTGGTGGCAGCATCGTTAAACGCCCATGGTGCAGTAGGCGGAGTCAGTGACAGGTGGTCACTGATGGTGAGTGGGAGTCCAAAAGCGCTAACCCGTGACCAGGGCCAGCCTAGGCGAAAGGCATCCGGTCACAATCACAATCAGTTCATATGTGGTCACACTGGATGTTGCAAAAATGCCTCACAGATCAATGGAGAATAGATACAGGCCTTAGCCAATAGGATCACTAATGATTCATGTGCAAAGTGAAAATCTCAGAAAATAATGAAGAGCCTTAAATTCAGTGTAGATTCAGTGTAGATTTGTGCAAGCTTTAGCATATAGCTGGTTCAATTCAACGGTACACCATGGGGGAATTACACAGTCCCCTACCTATTCGTAGACTCTCTGCAGGGATTTGTGTTCATCAGCCTTAGTTTTCCTTTTGTGCACTGATTTACCTGTTGTAAAAGGTGACACCTTTAGACTCGTACGGGATGGCAGCAGTCGGGATCACAGTGGTCAGAATTCCGATGTTGGCATCCTGACAGGGTTAACATACTGTCACTTGTCAGTCGGTATGCTAGCCCACCTACTCTCCCTACCCTAACCCTCTCTCTTTGGTGCCTAACGCCAACCTCCCCCCTAGTGCCTAAAACTACCCTTCTCCTCCCCGCACCCTAAACCTAACCCTCACCCATTAAATCCTAACCCTCCCCCTAGTGCTTAACCCTACCCGCTAAACCTAACCCTCCCCTCAACCCATGTTAATTACCTTTGGCATCCCGGCCGGTCAGATCTCCTGTCTCCCCGGACCCTCTGGAAGTGACGCGGCAGTCTGTGACCAACAATATCACTACTGGAATCGCGTCCCAGAATTCCGTGTGAAGTGCTCTCTGGGGTGCAAGCATTGAAAGTAAAAGTGAGAAGAGGGGAACTCAGGGCCTGATTCAGAATTAGGAATAGAGCGAGATCTCTCTCTCAACTGATCATCTTGGTGACACCATGCTGCACTGCAGGGGGGCAGATATAAAATGTGCAGAGGGATTTAGATTTGGGAGGAGTGTTTCCAAACTGACATCTAAATTGTAGAGTAATAATAAAGTTGTGCAGTATTTGTGGGCTACATGTAAAAGCAGTCAGTATTTACCCTACATGCAAAAAAAAAAAATATTGACACCACTTGCATTGCAACATGGTTTGTCCATGTACACTGTTATGTGCTATCTCTCTCTCTATTCCAAACTCTGAATCAGGCCCTTAGTTCCCCCCCTCTGAGCACCGTATACAGAGACCAGCCACAGTCCCCTCTGCCCCATGCTCTGTTGCTCTCTGCTAAGGTGAGGGGGTGGAGCTATCCCAAATCTCCTATGTATATTTATTTAACTAAAATATTTAAATATATTTTAAAATGTACCTTTTAAACTTAATTACATTTTTTGTGCAGTTTTGATAAAAAAATTAATCAGTTAAGTGGTTAATAAGAGCATATACAGTATAGTGATTTGTTGACGAAAGCCCAGCTGGGGTCATTTGTACTAACATACAAAAGCCACAGTTTATTGGCAGTTGCCCATGGTAATCGCAAATATGAAAGTGGATTGAATGGGCTGATATGGTAATTGACCATAGTAACCTTCATTGTTGGCTATGATAATAAGTTAGTCAATACATCCATGCAGTAATCCATCTGGTAATAAGTATATCACTTAAATTAATCCATATGGATCTCCTGGGAATGCATGTCTAATATAACAGCTTAGTTGTTGAAAGCTTGGACTTGCACAAAGGTCCCAGGCAGTATTGTTGAAACAATCCACTCCGGGCAATCAGCAGCAGCAAGATGGTACCAATGCGATGGCTGACTGGTCTGAAAATTGACTTTTAGTGTGTCAAACTTTTGTCCCTGTCGATCTATTGTCTGTCTAACATCAGGGGGTATAAATTACTAGGGTTCGTTCTTTTTTCCTGTTCAATACTGCTTTCGATTTTGGTTCGATTTTTTTATGAAGGAATTTACTAAAGGCCAAATCGAATGTCAAATCGAACAGAAAAAGCAATTTGAAATGAAATCGAATTTCTGAAAAACATCGAGTACAATAAAATGAGTAAAATGAATGTAAAATTAACACAAACTGAAACTGAAAATCCCCAAATGGATAGTAAAACTTCACGCATTCATTTTTAGCATGATCAGTTCAATTTCACATGATACATGCATACATCAGCGAGATGCATGCATTTATCTTACTATAACAAGCTTGTAAAGAGTAAATGTTTTAAAAACAATGACGTGGGGTCCCCCCTATATACACAACAAGAACCTGACTTTTCATAGCCAGTCCTGGTGTGTAGAGTTCCCCTGTACTTAGAACAAGCAGCACCAGGCTCAGAAAAAAAGCGTATGGTTGCTCTGTAAATTCCACACCAGGCACCGGACCCTTTTTAGCGGGTAAGGGGGATAATGTCACAGCCAGGGGAATCGTATAATCGGGTTCCCCAGCCAAAACATTACTCCTAACTGCTAGTCAGCCCAGGCCGGTGATCCCTGTGAAGTTGGGGACCCCCCAATAAAGGGGTCCCCCTCTCCATGGCATCCCAGGCCTAGGCTGATAGCCCGGGGCTATCCCCGCCACCCATGGGCAGTGGGTGGCAGGTTGATACTTTAAGTGTAGTGTAAATAAATAATAGTAAACATTGTCTTTACAAGTAGAACTGCAGGTCCCAGCAAGCCTCTCCTTCATGATGGTACTTGGAGAACCATAAGTACCAGCATGCGGGCCATTAAGGACCTGCTGGTACCTGTAGTTCACCTGTATAGAAATGTTTAAATAAACTCAAAACACACACAATGACAGTATAGTTTTATTACATGCATACAGAATCACACATACTCACTTACATTACCTGGACTGGTCCCCTTCTCCATGTAGGCATCCATGGTTTTTGGAAAATAAAAAAATGAGAAAACCGACCCACGCAACAGGTAACAACCATGATGGTTGATACCTCCTGAATGAAGAGCACAAATGCAGCTTTTCCCTTTGTAGGTTCATGTCCCAGCATTCATTGACTCATAGAGGTCAGCTCCCTCCTCTCTCAGCCAATGAACGGCTCCCATCATTGAAGTCAATGGTGAGAGCTGCAGGGTTAATAAAGGTGATTCTGTGGATCCCACCATTGACTTCAATGGTGGGAGCCATTCATTGGCCATTCTTTGTAACTGCAAGACAATACAGAGAGCATTTTGGTGATGCCAGACAATACAGAGAACATTTTTATTGAGTACCATACAATACTAATAGCAATTTATTGACTGCCATAAGCCACTGAAAGCATTTTTTGTGCCCACAATATAAGGCAGAGAACATCACAGCAACCATCATATAATACAGAGGAAGTCCCAGTGACTGTTAAATAATGCAGAGCGTATCAGTGATCACCATATAATCGAATATAGAAAAAGAATTTCACAACATTGGGCGCTGCCTCATATAGCAGCAGGAAAGGTCAAAATATAAGTCACCAACTTACAAATACAAACATATAACATCAAAAAAATGACCTTACAAGTCCGCGCTAATGAGATGTTCAAGGATAATGAACCTTTTCACAGATTCCAAACGTATCTCAGTGAGTCCATATGTAAAAACACAGAGAAAAACAGAAGAAAAAAAAATATTCTTTTGTCAAACAATAAATGTTCCAAAATTTTTTTTTACACCTCAGGTGTCAGAAATGGATGAGGGTGTGATATTAATCCCAACCAAGGACAGCTGTAGATCTTGAGAAAGTATCCAAAATGTCCATATAGATGTACCAACACCGTGATAAGACCAAGTAGTGCTTACATGTAAGCTTACATAGGAAATGCAGGAAACAAGTACGTAGCAGTTTCTTTGCACAGCCCTTTTCCACACCACACGAATCCACTGGTTGTTCATATGAATCGGATCCACAAGGCCCCAAAAAAATATATAATAAGGGGACCGTGACGTCACAATGAATGATAAAAATTACATTGGTTAATTGAGAACAAAGTAAAAAACATGATAAACATACCCTATGTGAAACACCAGAACCTAACAGCGAAAGATGGATATCGGGTAAAACGCTGAATTAGGTGTGGTGGGACACACAAAGGTGGCAAACAGACACTAGGACGCGTTTCGACGCTCTGCGGCGTCTTTATCAACTAAAGTGTCTGTAAATAAAAGTTCCTATTAGAATGCCAAAGTATGCATTATGGTAAAAGTCTCTATAGAAGTATGGTAACACTTACCAAAAAACGGAGCATGTATGATCACACGGCCGCCATCTTGATAAACGGAACTACATTTCCCATAAGTCCCTCCGAATATATATACACAAGGTGGATGGTGCCACATGACCTTAATCAATGATGTCATAAAGACCCGCCGCGCATATCTCTAAAAATGCCGGTCACGTGGTCTAACCCTCTCAACTCTTTAATCGGAGCATATGTAATCACACGGCCGCCATCTTAAAAATAAAACTACATTTCCCATACGCATGCATAGAGGACAATACCACATGACCATAGTTAATAGCGTCATACGGACCCGCCGCGCATATCTTCATATGCCGGTCACGTGGTCTAACTCGCTCACCCCTCTATAGTACAACCCTACAAGATCCCTCAACGACGTCATCACATATAGCCATGCGCACTCCCACAGTGCCAACCGCGCGGCAAAGCATACACGCTCACTTAACTAGAATTACAAATACCATGAGATTTCTTCATGGAGTAAGAAAAATCACATGACAAATAATCAGTCATGTGATCCGCACCGGCCTATGAAAAACATATCTATAAAAAACATGTATTATATAACCGCTCATATGGCTGTAACATAATGATACCGCACAGTACCATAATGTAAGGGGGGAACATCACATCCCATAACATAAAGAAGATCTAGTGAGCCCCACCCACCATGAAGAAGGACTTAAAGAGTTCTGTACTTATCTTAACAACAATTCTCATAATATAGTCCTCACCTTTTCTGATAGGAGGAATGAGGTGAATTTTTTGGATTTACATATTTGTGTGAGAGATGGTCAAATAGAGACCAGCAATTTTAAGAAACCTACAGATTGCAACACATATATCGATAGAAAAAGTAACCATCTCCCCCTTTGGTTGGATAGTGTACCAAAGGGACAACTTTTGAGACTAAGACGGAATTGTTCCAATAGCAGAACATATGAAACTCAAGCTAACGGAATGATGAATAATTTTGTCCAAAAGGGGTATAATGTCCCTAAATTAAAAAAAGGATATGGATGAAGTACTAAAGGTTGACAGGAAATCTTTGCTGGAAAATAATAATAACAATAAAAATTACAATAATAAATTTATGGTGTCCTTCAGTACACAATTTAATAACAAATATAAATATATTGAAGGCATCTTTAGAAAACATTGGGGAATCTTATTAAAAGATGAGATTCTAAAAGAAATTTTACCAGAAAAACCCAGAATTGTATATCGTAAAGCTCCTAATATTAAAGATAGATTGGTATCTAGTGCATTGCCCAAGGATGAGAGACGCCTATTGCCTAGAAATAAAGGTTTCTACAGGTGTGGTGACTGTAGGATGTGTAAGGCATGTAAAATCTCTCAATCAAAGATAACTGAGGTATACATAAATGGACAGTGCTTTACTATTAAAGATTTTATCACCTGTCATACTAATTATGTCATATATGCGTTAACATGTACATGCGATCTAACGTATATTGGGAAGACGAAACGTCAATTAAAAACTAGATGGTCTGAACATATTTATAATATCATTAGAGGTTGTGAAGATCACCCATTGTCGATGCATTTTAAAGAAAAACACCATAGTTCAATCAAGGGTTTGAAACATTGTTGTGGTATAGTCTGGGTTAAGGACAATTGGCGAGTTAAAGATAGAGACATCAGACTCGCCAAAACAGAGATGCGTCATATATATGAACTTCAAACACTCAAACCCACAGGATTGAACTCCGATTTTGAAATTAAGTGGTTTTTATAAAGTTTTTATTTTATTTTTTGCATTATTTTTTGCATTGTATGTACAAGATGGATACTGGTTAAAATGTTTATTTTAGGTGTATCTATTATTTTATCTTGTGTGCCTTTTTTTCGGCCCTATGGTGGGTGGGGCTCACTAGATCTTCTTTATGTTATGGGATGTGATGTTCCCCCCTTACATTATGGTACTGTGCGGTATCATTATGTTACAGCCATATGAGCGGTTATATAATACATGTTTTTTATAGATATGTTTTTCATAGGCCGGTGCGGATCACATGACTGATTATTTGTCATGTGATTTTTCTTACTCCATGAAGAAATCTCATGGTATTTGTAATTCTAGTTAAGTGAGCGTGTATGCTTTGCCGCGCGGTTGGCACTGTGGGAGAGCGCATGGCTATATGTGATGACGTCGTTGAGGGACCTTGTAGGGTTGTACTATAGAGGGGTGAGCGAGTTAGACCACGTGACCGGCATATGAAGATATGCGCGGCGGGTCCGTATGACGCCATTAACTATGGTCATGTGGTATTGTCCTCTATGCATGCGTATGGGAAATGTAGTTTTATTTTTAAGATGGCGGCCGTGTGATTACATATGCTCCGATTAGAGAGGTGAGTGGGTAAGACCACGTGACCGGCGTTTTTAGAGATATGCGCGGCGGGTCTTTATGACATCATTGATTAAGGTCATGTGGCACCATCCACCTTGTGTATATATATTCGGAGGGACTTATGGGAAATGTAGTTCCGTTTATCAAGATGGCGGCTGTGTGATCATACATGCTCCGTTTTTTGGTAAGTGTTACCATACTTCTATAGAGACTTTTATCATAGTGCATACTTTGGCATTCTAATAGGAACTTTTATTTACAGACACTATAGTTGATAAAGACGCCGCAGAGCGTCGAAACGCGTCCTAGTGTCTGTTTGCCACCTTTGTGTGTCCCACCACACCTAATTCAGCGTTTCACCCGGGATCCATCTTTCGCTGTTAGGTTCTGGTGTTTCACATAGGGTATGTTTATCATGTTTTTTACTTTGTTCTCAATTAACCAATGTAATTTTTATCATTCATTGTGACGTCACGGTCCCCTTATTATATATTTTTTTGGGGCCTTGTGGATCCGATTCATATGAACAACCAGTGGATTCGTGTGGTGTGGAAAAGGGCTGTGCAAAGAAACTGCTACGTACTTGTTTCCTGCATTTCCTATGTAAGCTTACATGTAAGCACTACTTGGTCTTATCACGGTGTTGGTACATCTATATGGACATTTTGGATACTTTCTCAAGATCTACAGCTGTCCTTGGTTGGGATTAATATCACACCCTCATCCATTTCTGACACCTGAGGTGTAAAAAAAATTTTTGAACATTTATTATTTGACAAAAGAATATTTTTTTTTCTTCTGTTTTTCTCTGTGTTTTTACATATGGACTCACTGAGATACGTTTGGAATCTGTGAAAAGGTTCATTATCCAAGAACATCTCATTAGCGCGGACTTGTAAGGTCACTTTTTTGATGTTATATGATCACCATATAATGTAGAGAACATTACAGTGCCTACCATATAATACAGAGACCATTAGTGCCCACCATATGCATAGAGCATTGCAGTGCCTGCCATATAATTTAGAAAGCGTTGCAGTACCCACCATATAATGCAGAGTGCCACAGTGCCCACCATATAATCCAGTGTCACAATGCCCACCATATAATGCAAAGTGTTGCAGTGCTCGCCATATAATTCAGTGTTGCAGTGCCTGCCATGTAATGCAGATTGTCACAGTTCCCGCCATGTAATGCAGAGTGTCACAGTGCTTGTTATGTAATGCAGGGTGTGTTGCAGTGCCTGCCATGTAATGCAGAGTGTGACAGTGCCTGACATGTAATGCAGAGTGTGACAGTGCCTGACATGTAATGCAGAGTGTGACAGTGCCTGACATGTAATGCAGAGTGTGACAGTGCTCGCTATGTAATGAGGAATGTCACAGTGCCCGCTATGTAATGTAGAATGTGTCACAGTGCCTGCCATGTAATGCAGAGTGTGACAGTGCCTGCCATGTAATGTAGAGAGTGTGACAGTGCCTGCCATGTAATGTAGAGTGTGACAGTGCCTGCCATGTAATGTAGAGAGTGTCACAGTGCCTGCCATGTAATGCACAGTGTGACAGTGCCTGCCATGTAATGTAGAGAGTGTCACAGTGCCAGCCATGTAATGCAGAGTGTGACAGTGCCTGCCATGTAATGTAGAGAGAGTCGCAGTGCCCACTATGTAATGAGGAGTGTTGCAGTGCCTTCCATGTAATATAGAGAGTGTCACAGTGCCTGCCATGTAATGTAGAGTGTCGCAGTGCCCACTATGTAATGAGGAGTGTTGCAGTGCCTACTATGTAATATAGAGTGCCACAGTGCCTGCCATGTAATGCAGAGTGTCGCAGTGCCCACAATGTAATGTAACGTGTTGCAGTGCCTGCCATGTAATGCAGAGTGTCGTAGTGCCCACCATGTAATAAGAAGTGTTGCAGTGCCCGCTATATAATGAGGAGTGTCGCAGTGGCCACGATGTAATAAGAAGTGTTGCAGTGCCCGCCATGTAATGCAGAGAGTCCCAGTGCCCACAATGTAATGCCGTATGTTGCAGTGCCAACTATGTAATGTAGAGAGTGTCGCAGTGACCGCTATATAACAGAGACTATCAGCAGTGACCCGCATTTACCACAGATTATATGAATACACCCTTACACACAATATTAATATACCTCCTCCCCCACACAACATTAATGCACTACCCTACCACCACAGACAGTATTAAAACTAGGGGTGAGCGGGTTCGGATTTCTGAAATCCGAACCCCCCCGAGCCCCCCCGATCCGAGTCCGATCCGAATCAGGCTCGACTTTTCCCGCCTGACTCGGATCTGAAATCGAGGCAAAACGTCATCATCCCGCCTTCCGAGTCTCGCGGGTTTTGGATCCTATATAAGGTACCCACGTCGGCGCCATTTTCTCACTCGGCTGTGGACAGTGAAGAGGGAGGGTGGGAGTTAGGGCTGTGTAGTGTAGTGTAGTGTAGTGCTGCTGTTGTCCACTACTTCAAAGTCCATAGGGGCTGGCTGTGTTGTGCTGTGCTGCTGTTGTTAATAGGGGCTGTGTCCACTACTTCAAAGTCCATAGGGGCTGGCTGGACTGTGTTGTGCAGTCAGTTCTCCATAGGGGCTGTGTCCACTCCAAAGTCCTGTGCAGTGTCCCAGTCCTAAAGGAGTGCTGCAGTGTTGTCCAGGGGGTGCTCTGTCCATCAGGGGTGCTCCCCCCAAGTGCTAAAAAAATAATATATTTTCTGTGTTTGTGAATTGTGTGCGCAGTAGCCGCACGTGCATCAACAAAGTAGTGCCAAGCGTGCGCCTGTGTCATAAGTAAAGGGCCGGCTGGCTTGACCGTTAAAGGGTGCTGTAACCCCCGAAA
The DNA here is from genome assembly GCA_031769625.1 of Taudactylus pleione. Lineage (NCBI taxonomy): Eukaryota > Metazoa > Chordata > Amphibia > Anura > Myobatrachidae > Taudactylus > Taudactylus pleione. Next base: position 688,175 of record JAUIMM010000719.1, read on the forward strand.
GTACACTCCAGTCCAAACCAAAAAAAAATTATTTTCTGTGTTTGTGAATTGTGTGCGCGGTAGCCGCACGTGCATCAACAAAGTAGTGCCAAGCGTGCGCCTGTGTTATAAGTAAATGGCCGGCTGGCTTGACCGTTAAGGGTGCTGTAACCCCCGAAAGTACACTCCAGTCCAAACCAAAAAAAAAATTATTTTCTGTGTTTGTGAATTGTGTGCGCAGTAGCCGCACGTGCATCAACAAAGTAGTGCCAAGCGTGCGCCTGTGTCATAAGTAAAGGGCCGGCTGGCTTGACCGTTAAGGGTGCTGTAACCCCCGAAAGTACACTCCAGTCCAAACCAAAAAAAAAATTATTTTCTGTGTTTGTGAATTGTGTGCGCAGTAGCCGCACGTGCATCAACAAAGTAGTGCCAAGCGTGCGCCTGTGTCATAAGTAAAGGGCCGGCTGGCTTGACCGTTAAGGGTGCTGTAACCCCCGAAAGTACACTCCAGTCCAAACCAAAAAAAAAATTATTTTCTGTGTTTGTGAATTGTGTGGGCAGTAGCCGCACGTGCATCAACAAAGTAGTGCCAAGCGTGCGCCTGTGTCATAAGTAAAGGGCCGGCTGGCTTGACCGTTAAGGGTGCTGTAACCCCCAAAAGTACACTCCAGTCCAAACCAAAAAAAAAATTATTTTCTGTGTTTGTGAATTGTGTGCGCAGTAGCCGCACGTGCATCAACAAAGTAGTGCCAAGCGTGCGCCTGTGTCATAAGTAAAGGGCCGGCTGGCTTGACCGTTAAGGGTGCTGTAACCCCCGAAAGTACACTACAGTCCAAACCAAAAAAAAAATAATTTTCTGTGTTTGTGAATTGTGTGCGCAGTAGCCGCACGTGCATCAACAAAGTAGTGCCAAGCGTGCGCCTGTGTCATAAGTAAAGGGCCGGCTGGCTTGACCGTTAAGGGTGCTGTAACCCCCGAAAGTACACTCCAGTCCAAACCAAAAAAAAAATTATTTTCTGTGTTTGTGAATTGTGTGCGCTGTAGCCACACGTGCATCAACAAAGTAGTGCCAAGCGTGCGCCTGTGTCATAAGTAAAGGGCCGGCTGGCTTGACCGTTAAGGGTGCTGTAACCCCCGAAAGTACACTCCAGTCCAAACCAAAAAAAAAATTATTTTCTGTGTTTGTGAATTGTGTGCGCAGTAGCCGCACGTGCATCAACAAAGTAGTGCCAAGCGTGCGCCTGTGTCATAAGTAAAGGGCCGGCTGGCTTGACCGTTAAGGGTGCTGTAACCCCCGAAAGTACACTCCAGTCCAAACCAAAAAAAAAATAATTTTCTGTGTTTGTGAATTGTGTGCGCAGTAGCCGCACGTGCATCAACAAAGTAGTGCCAAGCGTGCGCCTGTGTCATAAGTAAAGGGCCGGCTGGCTTGACCGTTAAGGGTGCTGTAACCCCCGAAAGTACACTCCAGTCCAAACCAAAAAAAAAAATATTTTCTGTGTTTGTGAATTGTGTGCACTGTGGCTGCACGTGCATCAACAAAGGAGCAGCGCCAAGCGTGCGCCTGTGTCCCATAAGTAAAGAGCCGGCTGGCTCATTTCTTAAAGGGTGGTGTAACCCACAAAGTGCACTACTCTCCAGCAAAAATAAAATAATATTTTCTGTGTTTGTGTGCGCTTTAGCCGCACGTATATATATCAATATAACATAAATGGAGGACCAAACTTTCTCCGATAAAAATAAAATAGGGAAAGATCAAGAACCACTTCCTCCTAGTGCTGTTGCTGCTGCTGGGAGTTGTTCATCATCCCAGAGAGGAAGTAGGAACATCACTACTTTTACTAAACAATTGACCCTCCAACAGTCCCTAGCGATGAGGATGAAGTACGACAGCAGTCATCCTGAAGCAAAACGTATAACTGAGGCCTTGACTGCTATGTTGGTGTTAGACGTGCGTCCGGTATCCGACATTAGTGCAGTGGGATTTAGACAATTGATGGAGGTAGTGTGTCCTCGGTTCCAAATCCCGTCTAGATTCCACCTGCATCCTCAAAGCAGCAGCGACAAGCGTGCGTCTGTCTGTTAAAGGGTGGTGACACCCTCAAAGTGTGCTACACAAACAATTAAAATATTGTTCTTTTTTTTTCTGTCTTTGTGAATTGTGTGGGCTGTAGCCGCACCTGCATCGTTAAAGCAGCAGCGACAAGCGTGCGTCTGTCTGTTAAAGGGTGGTGACACCCTCAAAGTGTGCTACACAAACAATTAAAATATTGTTCTTTTTTTTTTGGTCTTTGTGAAATGTGTGGGCTGTAGCCGCACCTGCATCCTTAAAGCAGCAGCGACAAGCGTGCATCTGTCTGTTAAAGGGTGGTGACACCCTCAAAGTGTGCTACACAAACAATTAAAATATTGTTCTTTTTTTTTCTGTCTTTGTGAATTGTGTGAGCTGTAGCCGCACCTGCATCCTTAAAGCAGCAGCGACAAGCGTGCGTCTGTCTGTTAAAGGGTGGTGACACCCTCAAAGTGTGCTACACAAACAATTAAAATATTGTTCTTTTTTTTTTGGTCTTTGTGAAATGTGTGGGCTGTAGCCGCACCTGCATCCTTAAAGCAGCAGCGACAAGCGTGCGTCTGTCTGTTAAAGGGTGGTGACACCCTCAAAGTGTTCTACACAAACAATTAAAATATTGTTCTTTTTTTTTCGGTCTTTGTGAAATGTGTGGGCTGTAGCCGCACCTGCATCCTTAAAGCAGCAGCGACAAGCGTGCGTCTGTCTGTTAAAGGGTGGTGACACCCTCAAAGTGTTCTACACAAACAATTAAAATATTGTTCTTTTTTTTTCGGTCTTTGTGAAATGTGTGGGCTGTAGCCGCACCTGCATCCTTAAAGCAGCAGCGACAAGCGTGCGTCTGTCTGTTAAAGGGTGGTGTAACTCTCAAAGTGCTCCAAAAAATAAAAAACTATTTTTTTAATGTGTTTGTGACTTGTGTGCGATGTAGCCGCACCTGCATCCTTAAAGCAGCAGCGACAAGCGTGCGTCTGTCTGTTAAAGGGTGGTGACACCCTCAAAGTGTGCTACACAAACAATTAAAATATTGTTCTTTTTTTTTCTGTCTATGTGAATTGTGTGGGCTGTAGCCGCACCTGCATCCTTAAAGCAGCAGCGACAAGCGTGCGTCTGTCTGTTAAAGGGTGGTGACACCTCAAAGTGTTCTACACAAACAATTAAAATATTCTTCTTCTTTTTTCTGTCTTTGTGAATTGTGTGGGCTGTAGCTGCATTTGCATCCTCAAAGCAGCAGCGACAAGCGTGCGTCTGTCTGTTAAAGGGTGGTGTAACCCTCAAAGTGTGCTCCACAAACAATAAAAATATTCTTTTTTTTTTCTGTCTTTGTGAATTGTGTGGGCTGTAGCCGCACTTGAATCCTCAAAGCAGCAGCGACAAGCGTGCGTCTGTCTGTTAAAGGATTACATCGGTGACAGCATCCAAGTAGGCATGTCAGACAGTCCGTACCTGTACTGGCAGGAAAAAGAAGCAATTTGGAGGTCCCTGTACAAACTGGCTCTATTTTACCTGAGTTGCCCCCCCTCCAGTGTGTACTCCGAAAGAGTGTTTAGTGCAGCCGGGAACCTTGTCAGCGAAAGGCGTAGGAGGTTGCTTCCACAAAATGTGGAGAAGATGATGTTCATAAAATGAATTATCAACTCTTCCAGGGAGACCAGCCTCCAGAACGTACAGAGGGACCTGTGGTTCCAGCAGGGACGAATTAATACTCTGTGAGGATGAGGATGTACACACTGAAGAGGGTGAGGAATCGGTGGATGAGGAGGATGAGGATGACATCTTGCCTCCGTAGAGCCAGTTTGTGCAGGGACAGATAAATTGCCAGCTTGTTTTGTGGGGGCCCAAACGAACCAATCATTTCAGCCACAGTTGTGTGGCAGACCCTGGCGCTGAAATGATTGGTTTGTTAAAGTGTGCATGTCCTGTTTATACAACATAAGGGTGGGTGGGAGGGCCCAAGGACAATTCCATCTTGCACCTCTTTTTTTTCTTTGCATTATGTACAGTTTGGGGCCTAGTTTTTCAATGCCATCCTGTCTGCCACTGCAGTTTCACGCCTAGATGGGTCACGTGTTTGTGCCGCCCACTTGTGTCGCTTAGCATAGTCATCCAGCTACCTCGGTGCAACCTTTTGGACATAAAAACACTATTGTGAGGTGTGAGGTATTCAGAATAGACTGGAAACGAGTGGAAATTAAGGTTATTGAGGTTAATAATAGCATAGGAGCAGAAAAACCTACAAATTCTGTGATTTTAGCTGTTTTTATGCTTTTTTTCAAAAAAATACAGATCCAAAACACAAAACCCAGAACCCAAAACACGCAAGGGTGGTTTTGGCAAAACCAATCCAGATCCAAAACACGAAGAAAGATCCAGATCCAAAACCAAAACACAAAACACGAAAAGTGGCCGGTGCACACCCCTAATTAAAACATATGACCCTTAAAAATTAAATAATGAAACACACATTTTATATAACACACGCACACACACGTATATTATACACTTACATACCAGATACTACAATGTAGTTGCTGACAGAGGTGAAGGATCCAGAGATTTGCGGGGAAACTTAAAAATGGGCGGATCTAATCATAATGTCTCCGCCCCTGCATGCAAGCAGCGTAGGAGGGGGGGGCTGTTGTTTTCATTATATGTGCCCATCTGTAGCTGCCGGGAGCCCCCCTGAGTGCCCTTCAGGAGCTTGTCTCCTCCACCCATGGATCCTTTGTGCTGCTGCACACAGCCACACACACACCCAGATGAATGGCCACTGCCGGCAAGCAGCTGCAAGATGCCCGGCGGGCCAGTCCGACTCTGGCACTGCAGGCACTTCCTAATAGGTGGTGGAGAAAGGCTGGTGATCACCTCCATTCTCTCCAGCAGTTCCACCCCTGAATACAACCTCATATGACACATTGTCTATTGGTTGAACCTGTTTCCCCTTCAACCTAAGGACCTGGCAGTGACGTCAGTGAGGGCAGAAGTTCAATTCCATGTCCATAATGGCCAACACAGGTTTATATACCCCCTCTATGCCCACGTGGATAGTAAAGAATGATGTTGGACAGTAAATTATAACGTCAGGGTCCGCGCGGTGAAGGGCATCTAGATACTACCATTGTCTAATGTATCCCACATTAATGAGAAATGCAGAATGAAATGAACCTGAGTGCAAAACCATGACATTTGTGTGTCAGCCCATGTCTAGCTGTTGCCCCGCAGGAAAGTCACAGCGTTGTCTGACTGAGTTTTTTGGCACAGATGATAAAAATACAGTTTATTCTGTCCAAATCAATTGTCTGTCACCTCATACAGTTTAATAAATACTTCTACCCATTCCCTTCTCAGTCAATGGTAAATAGAATTAACTATTCAGTGCTAAGAATAAGTCGGACATGTAACCCGCATATAGGAGCTGATTCAGACCCGCTCGCTAGGATGTGATCGCTCGTAGCTGGCTGATTTCTGCAATCTACGCATCTGTATGCATCACAATGCACGTGCGCAAACCAGTGCGAACGCTCGGGAAAAGATCGCTTGCTAGACAGCCCAGCAGAGTGAGTGACAGGAGAAGCCATTTGTGGGTGGTGACAGGGGCAGTCCACTAGAAACGGGGAAGTGGAAGTGCGAACGCAGGCGTGGCTGAGTGTCCCACCGCTGTTTCAGATGCGTGCATAATTGAAAAGCAGTGTCATAGTACACGTCACTTGGTTATATTTGATCGCAGTGCTTGCGACAGGGTATAGTCAACCTCAAGCGCTGCGATCGCATCTGATGGTGCACTATGTACCAATGTTTCCATGCTCTTCCAGGAGATGACGTGCGCACGTGGGCGTCTAATGAATGGCTGGTGGGCATCTGCATACACAAAGTGATCGCTTGCCAAGACATAGTGGGCGTGCTAATGCCTTGCCATGCGATCGCCTGCCTTGCTGGGCATGTGCTGGATTTGCATATGCAGGGTGTGAGCGAACGCATCTAGCGAGCATGTCTGAATGAGCTCCATAGCACTAAAGTGCTAAGGAGGAGTTCTGGTCATCCTGAGCCCTCATGGGATTTAATCATATAAAATTAAAAGTAGAAACTGCAAGTAAACGTTGCCCATGAGGAAGGGGTAATGCATGATGTCAGCAAACCAGTGCGCAATGACATCACAGTGTTCACAATCCTCTAGAGGGCACTAAAAGGTTGGAAAGATGTGGCCTGTCAGAATGTAGCACCTGGTGAGTATATGAAATCGATGGACACTTATTGTACACTTGTAAGAAATCCAGGGTTGCGGGAGGATGTAATTCATGTCTTACATTCTGGCTTCAATAAACTCACAGGCAGGGCTACCACCATAAATTGTGAGGCCCGGTACTAATAAAAATAGGCAGGGCCCCCCTGGGGGAGAGCATAGGGCATGGAAGGCTGAACCTTATTGGGGGGGGGGGCAGGTTAGGAAAGGCTGGAGTAGGAGGGAGGCCTGGCATGGTACATGGGCAAAGTGGTGACAAAGGGTTAAGTTGGTCTTATACTGTGCAAGGATCTGGAATACTTGTGCACTTGTGAGCAAATGGTAGAGGCAGAGGGCAGGGGATGCTGCCTGGACTTGGGGGGGCCGAAGTACAGTGAAAGGCTCCTTCATTAGGAGGACTTACCTATGGACTGACTTCAGCTGGTCCGGAGAGAGCGAGAGCAGCAGTGCAGTTATGCAGCAACAGGCAGCTGGAAAGCATTGGTGTCACTTCAGATATGGCACTGACCGCAAGCCAATCACAGCTCGCGGACCGGCAGCCAATCAGGAGAGCCCACTGCTGATTGGCTGCTCGCGGGACAACCAATCAGGAGTTGTCGCTCCTGATTGGCTGCTTGTAGAACGACAACCAATCAGGAGCTGCCGCTCCTGATTGGCTGCCGTTCCGCAAGCTCTAATTGGCTCTCCGGCTATCTATTTATTTGGAATACTGCCTGCGCTGCGCAGCGCTGAGTCTTCTCGCTGGATGCAGCTAAAATCCTTTAATGCTGACATCCGGGCCCCCTCTATCTCCGGGCCCGGGACTACAGGCCCGGCAGTCACCCCCTGATGGCGGCCCTGCTCACAGGTACAGTAATTAGAAAGAGGTTGAAGTCACCACTTTGCAGTTATCATCTGATAGTAACATGTCATCACCAGACAATCATATAATCATGTGTTATGACCAGATAAAAAAGTGTAAAGGTGCATACACACACAAAGATTTTTTGAACGATTATCGATAATGATATCATTTATCGTTCAATCGTTGAAAGATTTTTCACTTTCTGAGTTAAAACGATGAACGATTATTGTTCATGTGCGTTCACGTTTGTAGTTTGCAGTTCAGTCAGACTAACCAACTCAACGATCTTCAGTAAGGCAATACGCAAAAATCGTTTTAGTTCAAAAAAATCGTTCATTACATTTAGTAAATGAACAATTTTAGTAATAGATTTTCATTCATTTTTCCCTTGAAAAATTAAACAAAAATCGTTTACTAAAATCGTTCATTTACTAAATCGTTGTGTGTGTGTATGCAGCTTTACTTTATAGAAAACATTAAGCAGTTCAGTATCAGGAGTAATGTCAGACTTAAAGACAGGAACATAGGAATACCAGTAGCCTTAGTGCTATCACTAAGCCTCAAACATTTGGGGAGATGAATCAAATGTTGCAAATAAATTGCTATCTCCCCTTCTACTCACTTGCAGAACTGCGTTTTTAATCTCCGGTAAACAGGAAAACCTTCTACTGATGTAAAGCCGTCCTGGAAATGTATAGACCACCAGGCTTCAGACCATTGTTTTAGAGTAAGAAATACCCAAGTCACAAGAAACAGAGAGACACAAATTCAGATAGGTACACCTTGCAGATAAGGATTGGCATGTTTAGCAAAGACTAGCTCCAGATAGGTACACCTTGCAGATAATGATGGTGTTATCTAGCAGAGACTAGCTCCAGATAGGTACACCTTCCAGATAATGATGGTGTTATCTAGCAGAGACTAGATCCAGATAGGTACACCTTCCAGATAATGATGGTGTTATCTAGCAGAGACAAGCTCCAGATAGGTACACCTTGCAGATAATGATGGCATTATCTAGCAGAGACTAGCTCCAGATAGGTACACATTGCAGATAATGATGGCGTTATCTAGCAGAGACTAGCTCCAGATAGGTACACCTTCCAGATAATGATGGCGTTATCTAGCAGAGACAAGCTCCAGATAGGTACACCTTCCAGATAATGATGGTGTTATTTAGCAAAGACTGGCTCCAGATAATTATGCTGTTATCTAGCAGAGACTAGCTCCAGATAGGTACACCTTCCAGAAAATGATGGCGTTATCTAGCAGAGACAAGCTCCAGATAGGTACACCTACCAGATAATGATGGCATTATCTAGCAGAGACTAGCTCCTGATAGGTACACCTTCCAGATAATGATGGTGTTATTTAGCAAAGACTGGCTCCAGATAATTATGCTGTTATCTAGCAGAGACTAGCTCCAGATAGGTACACCTTCCAGATAATGATGGCGTTATCTAGCAGAGACAAGCTCCAGATAGGTACACCTTCCAGATAATGATGGTGTTATTTAGCAAAGACTGGCTCCAGATAATTATGCTGTTATCTAGCAGAGACTAGCTCCAGATAGGTACACCTTCCAGATAATGATGGCGTTATCTAGCAGAGACAAGCTCCAGATAGGTACACCTACCAGATAATGATGGCATTATCTAGCAGAGACTAGCTCAAGATAGGTACACCTTCCAGATAATGATGGTGTTATTTAGCAAAGACTGGCTCCAGATAATTATGCTGCTATCTAGCAGAGACTAGCTCCAGATAGGTACACCTTCCAGATAATGACGGCGTTATCTAGCAGAGACAAGCTCCAGATAGGTACACCTACCAGATAATGATGGTGTTATCTAGCAGAGACTAGCTCCAGATAGGTACACCTTGCAGATAATGATGGTGTTATCTAGAAGAGACAAGCTCCAGATAGGTACACCTTCCAGATAATGATGGCATTATCTAGCAGAGACTAGCTCCAGATAGGTACACTTTGCAGATAATGATGGCGTTATCTAGCAGAGACTAGCTCCAGATAGGTACACCTTCCAGATAATTATGCTGTAATCTAGCAGAGACTAGCTCCAGATAGGTACACCTTCCAGATTAAGATGGCGTTATCTAGCAGACACAACTCCTGATAGGTAAACCTTCCAAATAATGATTGGCATTATTTAGCAAAGACTGGCTCCAGATAATTATGCTGTTATCTAGCAGAGACTAGCTCCAGATAGGTACACCTTCCAGATAATGACGGCGTTATCTAGCAGAGACAAGCTCCAGATAGGTACACCTACCAGATAATGATGGCGTTATCTAGCAGAGACTAGCTCCAGATAGGTACACCTTCCAGATAATGATGGTGTTATTTAGCAAAGACTGGCTCCAGATAATTATGCTGTTATCTAGCAGAGACTAGCTCCAGATAGGTACACCTTCCAGATAATGACGGCGTTATCTAGCAGAGACAAGCTCCAGATAGGTACACCTAGCAGATAATGATGGTGTTATCTAGCAGAGACTAGCTCCAGATAGGTACACCTTCCAGATAATGATGGTGTTATCTAGCAAAAACAAGCTCCAGATAGGTACACCTTCCAAATAATGATGGTGTTTTCTAGCAGAGACAAGCTCCAGATAGGTACACCTACCAGATAATGATGGCGTTATCTAGCAGAGACAAGCTCCAGATAGGTACACCTTCCAGATAATGATGGCATTATCTAGCAGAGACTAGCTCCAGATAGGTACACCTTGCAGATAATGATGGCGTTATATAGCAGAGACTAGCTCCAGATAGGTACACCTACCAGATAATGATGGCATTATCTAGCAGAGACTAGCTCCAGATAGGTACGCCTTCCAGATAATGATGGTGTTATTTAGCAAAGACTGGCTCCAGATAATTATGCTGTTATCTAGCAGAGACTAGCTCCAGATAGGTACACCTTCCAGATAATGACGGCGTTATCTAGCAGAGACAAGCTCCAGATAGGTACACCTACCAGATAATGATGGTGTTATCTAGCAGAGACTAGCTCCAGATAGGTACACCTTCCAGATAATGATGGTGTTATCTAGCAAAATCAAGCTCCAGATAGGTACACCTTCCAAATAATGATGGTGTTATCTAGCAGAGACAAGCTCCAGATAGGTACACCTACCAGATAATGATGGCGTTATCTAGCAGAGACAAGCTCCAGATAGGTACACCTTCCAGATAATGATGGCATTATCTAGCAGAGACTAGCTCCAGATAGGTACACCTTGCAGATAATGATGGCGTTATCTAGCAGAGACTATCTCCAGATAGGTACACCATCCAGATAATGATGGTGTTATTTAGCAGAGACTAGCTCCAGATAGGTACACCTTCCAGATTAAGATGGCGTTATCTAGCAGACACAACTCCTGATAGGTAAACCTTCCAAATAATGATTGGCGTTATTTAGCAAAGACTGGCTCCAGATAATGATGGCGTTATCTAGCAGAGACAAGCTCCAGATAGGTACACCTTCCAGATAATGATGGCGTTATCTAGCAAAAACAAGCTCCAGATAGGTACACCTTCCAAATAATGATGGTGTTATCTAGCAGAGACAAGCTCCAGATAGTTACACCTACCAGATAATGATGGCGTTATCTAGCAGAGACAAGCTCCAGATAGGTACACCTACCAGATAATAATGATGTTATCTAGCAGAGACAAGCTCCAGATAGGTACACTTTCCAGATAATAATGGGTGTGGCCACATTGCAGCCCAATAGAATTATATGTGTTTTTTATTCCATATGGGGATCCATATGTATTGTGGTAAGCCTCAGAAAACTGCAGGTTTTTGTAGGTTTTATTATGTTTCCTCTTTGATACATCCTGCCCCTTATCCCCAGGTACTAATACCCTGATTCATCTGTTTCTCACTGTGACATTTGGGGCCAAATGTAATAGGGTGAGAGTTTATTAAATGTGAGAGTTTAGCAGTCCGAGAATATGGAAACTCGCATGGTTTTAAACTAAAAAACTCTCACGATTTAAACTCTCATCCAGATGTTTTCCCATATGAAGATAAAACTCAATCAATGTGAGAATTTACTGCTAAACTCTGACATTTTCTAAACTCCTATCTGACTAAATTTGGCCCCAGGAGTCCGAGAGTGTCAAAGCATTCTGAGTTAGTCTGAAGCATAATCACATTTTGAGATATTTTTTAAAAGTTGCATCTCTGTGACCTAAAGATGTGCCCTCATACACTGCTGCTGTAGTTGCAGCAAATATACCCTTCCGGCAAGTCAGGTCTCGGGTGACTTGGCCGCACTGAGCGCCTCTCTCGCTCAGATTATGGGGCGTATTCAGTTGGGTGTTAGAAGTGCAAGAGCCCTGCAGCTGTATGGTTTTTCCAGCAGGTGCAGGATTTTTGCAATTCAATTTGGTGCAGGTTTTCTCTTTTTTGAGTGTCGGGAGTTTCACCTTCCACTTCCAGAGCAAGGGTGATTATTCTTAAAATTGTTAACATTAGGAAAAATCAGTGGGACTTGCTCTGGGACCCTGGCGGAACCCCCCCCCCCCTTTTGGACTAATTAAGCAATTGGAAGTTTCCAATTAGCTTAATTAGTCCTTAATTACTTACCTTCTGTAGCACTGTCTTCTGCATCCAGCGTCTGAAAACAGCTTTTCTGCAGCAGGGTGAGTATGTCACTGTGTGTGGTGTTTGTAAGTGTGTATGAGTGACTGTGTGTGACCCTCAGTGTATGTGTAACCCCCCCAAGTATATGTGGCCACCCGGAATGGGCCACATATACTATGAGGTTAGGGTTAGGCTCTCCTAAAGGAGGGTTAGGGTTATGGGGGGAGAGGGTTAAGCAGTTAGGTATAGTAAACAACTCTTACCTGTCGGGATCTTGTCACGCCATTCTTCTGGCTTCGGAGTTGAACCAATACATAACGATTTCCAATTGAACAGTGGTTGTTACAGCATTTTACTGACTTACAGTCTAATGGACATTACATCTTCTGTATGTAAACAAACTATAACAATCTACACGTCTAAAACCAGAAGGCACAAAGTCAGTGGTGTAACAAGCTGGCCAAGTGCCCTCTGCTGGCCCCGCCCCCCTGAGCATATGACATCATAATATCACACAAAGGAGTCAGAGCCACTAGCCCTGGGAAGTGCAGTATCCTGAGAACGCTCTGAGTGGCTGCACAGACTGTATGGTGCCTGTCTGTAGTGGACTGTAGGCTGCCTGCCTGTAGTAACATAGGGACGCTCTGGGTGGCGTTACTACCCCCAGGGCCCTCCGCCCTTTGTGATGGCATATGTCGCCCTGTGACTCGCACACCCCTAGTTATGGCCCTGCGCACAGCACAAGTAACCTGGGCCTATAAAATGTGCAAATTACTAAGCAAACACTTTATGAATCTCAGAACTCAGCGAAGAATCCACGAGTGACACAATGTTTATAGGCAAAAAGAAAATTAATACTGTGATAGTTTTCAAATCATTTATTTATTGTATCACCTTCTACTTAGATATGTATTTCACTATAAGAATGTCATTTTCTCCTTAATTTGCTAGGGGACACTGGAGTCTCAGTACAGTGGGGTATAGATGTGGGATAACTGGGAGCTGGCACTTTAATAAATTTGAATAGTAGCTAGCTCCTCCCCCTCTATACCCCCCTACAGGTTAGTCTAAATTTTGTGCCAAGGGAGCTGGTCACATACAAGAGCTCTCTGCTATAAATCAATGGATCCTTGATCAGCATGAGGATCAGACAGGCAGCTCACTGCCCCTGCCTGTCTGCTTCGTTGGAGCTGCTGAGAGACCTCATCGCTGCTGCTTGAAGCGCACGCTGGGGTCTTCAGCTACAGAGACCACTGTCTCTGGGGGGTTGCCGGACGCGCTGCGTGTGATGTTTGTCGTGCTCCCCCTTTAGCAAGCCTACCGCCGGCAGCATTTGGCAGCAGAATGTTAGTGACTCCTGGCACTCTGATTAGCAGGTTGACCAGGAGGAAATGACAGATGGGCATTAAAAACACTAAGCAGCAAGAATGGAGGGGGAGGAGCCTAACACACAGTTCAGCTTCTGCCTTCCAGCAGCCCCAGCGCTTCCAGAAGGAGGCTGGTGGCCACTTTACAAACACAGACTGCTGACACATGCAGAGAATAATATCTGTCTGCCCAGATTGTGCCTGCACAGTGGGGATAGACTTGTGAAGATCAGGTTGGACTGTGTTTATACAGTGATTACAGAATTATATTGTGTTCATAGCACTGGTCTCTGAAGCAGAGCTGGTTGGGCAGGGTTGATAGCATAATCTCCCTCTATGCTCCTATCTCTTCTTCAAACAGTGTCTCTGTGTATGTGTTTGTCTGTATCACTATTCTCTGTGTGCTGTGTACAGTGAAGTGGTAGAATGTCATCTAAGGGGTCTAAGGCTGCACAAAAAACTTTCTCCTGTAAGAATTGTGCAGAGAAGTTTACACAGGGACTATCATCCAGTTCCCTGTTGTGTGAGAAGTGTGTTTCAGAAACACAGACTGCAATATCCCCACAAAATTCATGGACTGATCAAATTACATCAGTTATGTCTCAAATGTCTGCAGAGCTGGAAGATCTCAGAGCTCTGCCTTCTCTGAGCCAAACTGGGTGCGGTCTTTAGCCAGGTCTGTAGAAGGGCTCACAAGGGTTATGTCAGCCCAGGTTCCTCCTGTGGCATCGTCCTCTAGTGTCCTTATCAGGAGACATACTGAATCCTCTTATGTGGAATGAGCCAGAAGAGGACGACATGCCTGATACAGAGGAAGGAGAGGTACAGGACCCTATAGAGGAACAGGCGCCAGAGGAAGCAGAGCCTGTATCTCAGGGAGTAGAGGCGCTGATTGCAGCTATACGCCAGGTGTTACATGTTGAGGACAGGGGTCCTGTAGAGGTTAGGCCATCTATCTTTAATAAAAAGCAAAAACTGTCAGCCTCCTTTCCAGTGTCTGAGAATTGGACGAGATCCTTACCTCAGTGTGGAAACACCCTGATAAAAGGTTTCAGATTTCAAGAAAGCTTTTATCATACTATCCCTTTCCTGCAGAAAGCAGGCATTTATGCGAAACACCTCCATCAGTGGACCCTTCAGTGTAACGTCTGTCTAAAAAGACAGTGCTCCCTGTTCCAGGTGCAGTGTCTTTAAAGGAGTCTTCTGACAGGAAGTTAGAAACTACCTTGAAGTCAATGTACACTGCAGCAGGGGTGTCTCTTCGACCAACATTAGTCAGCTGTTGGGTCAACAAGGCGGTGGAAGCATGGGCTATGCAGCTCGCTGAGGGCCTTAAGACTGGGGCTCCGGTGGAGGATCTGGTTCCCCTAGTGGAACAGATGGCAGAGTCTGCTGCTTTTCTTGGAGAGGCTTCTAAGGATATTTGTAGTCTTTCCTCTAGATCCTTGGCCTTGGTTGTCTCAGCCCGCACAGCCCTGTGGCTGTGACAATGGCAGGTGGATGCGGAATCCAAGAGAGCCGTGGAAGTGCTTCCATTCACAGGAGAAGCTCTGTTTGGAACGGAACTGGATATCTCAAGCCACAGGTGGTAAGTCCACTTATCTCCCATCTGCTGCTCCTCCCCCCAGGAAGCCATTTGTCGGACCATCCTTTCGGTCCTTCCATATTCCAGGGAGATTCAGGGGCCATGTCAGAGGTGTTTCCTCTATCTCCCATAGTCCCAGAGGCAGGGGTAGAGCCACTGCATCCTGCTTCAGTTAAGCCTCCAGCATGACGCGCTCCCTTCTCTCCTGGGGGACCCCAGGGTGGGAGCTCACCTTTGCTACTTCAAGGAAGTTTGGACCAAGTCTTCCCAGGACACGTGGGTCTGGGACATCATTATTCAGGGGTTGAAGCTGGATTTTCAGATCCAACCTCCTCCTTGTTTTTTACAACTGATTTGCAGGCATCTGCAGACAAATGGGTTGTTATACAAGAGGCAATACAAACGCTACTGTCTTCTCGAGTGATAGTGCATGTCCACCAGCAGGGTCAAGGTTTTTATTCCAACTTGTTTGTGGTTCCCAAGCCAGATGGCTCAGTGAGACCCATTCTGAACTTGAAACATCTCAATCCTTATTTGCAGATTTTCAAGTTCAAGATGGAGTCCCTGCAAGCCATCATTGCAGGGCTAGAGAGGGGTGAGTTTCTCGTATCCTTAGACATAAAGGATGCTTATCTCCACATTCCCATTTGGCCTCCTCATCAGGCATTCCTTCAGTTTGTAGTGCGGGCCTCTCATTTTCAATTCCAGGCCTTACCTTTCGGTCTTTCATCAGCACAAAGAGTGTTCACAAAGGTCATGGCAGTAATGATGGCCCTTCTTCAGATACTAGGGGTTACTATTGTCCCTTACTTGGATGACCTATTCCTCAAGGCTCTGTCATTCTATCAATTACTGCAGGACAGCCGGGTAACACAGAGTCTGCTGTTGCAACACGGATAGATCCTGAATTAAGAAAAATCTCATCTGCGGCCTACACAGCATCTGCCTTTCCTAGGGATTATTTTGGACACAGTGGAGCAGAAGGTATTTTTTCAGCAGGAAATATCACCTCCATCCAACACATGGAGCTATTGATACTGCGTTGCAGGGTGTCAGTGCACCTGTATATTCGCCTTCTGGGAAAGATGGTTACATCTTTCGAGGCCATCCAATATGGGAGATTCCATGCCCGTCCATTCCAACTGGACCTTCTCTCTCAGTGGTCAGGGTCCCACCTCTTCCTTCACCAGCAAGTTCAACTGTCACCCAGGACTCTGACATCTCTCCTTTGGTGGCTGAATTCCTCTCACCTATTGGCAGGCAAGAGGTTTGCATTGTGGGAATGGATACTCCTCACCACAGACGCAAGTCTGAGAGGATGGGGGCAGTGACTTAGGGAAGACACTTTCAGGGCCGCTGGACTCAGCTGTAGGCCGTACTGCCCATAAACATTCTGGAACTAAGGGCCGTGTTCTATGCTCTTCAGGTGGCACATCCTCTGTTGAAGGGCCAAGTCATCAGAGTGGTATCCGACAATGCCATGGCTGTGGCGTACATCAACAAACAGGGCGGTACCAAGAGTTGGTCCGCCATGAGGGAGGTAAGCCGCATTCTTCTCTGGGCAGAGGAATATGTGGTAGCAATATCAGCAATTTTCGTACCAGGGGTAGAAAATTGGGAGGCCAATTACCTCAGTCGACAGGACATTCATCCGGGAGAGTGGATGCTCAATCCGCAGATCTTCCAACAACTGATTCAGCATTGGGGTCTCCCTCAGGCAGATCTTATAGTGTCGAGACTGAACCATCAACTGCCATGTTACTGCTCCAAGACAAGGGATCCTCAGTCAGTGGCGGTGGATGCTCTAATAGCTCCTTCGCGGTTTCAGTTTGTCTACCAGTTTCTGCCACTCCCACTCCTTCCTCGTCTGCTGTAAAGAATCAAAACTAGAAGGGGTAAAGGTTCTGTTGGTGGCTCCAGACTGGCCCAGACAGGTGTGGTATTCCAACCTACATCGTCTACTGATAGACGACCCATGGCCTCTTCCTCTGCAAGAAAATCTACTGCAACAGGGTCCGTTTATATATCAGGACTTAAAGCAGCTTAGTTTGATGGCGTGGCTGTTGAAAGGGCTCTCTTAAGAAAGAAGGGTATCCCTTCCAGGGTGATTCCTACTATGTTAAGGGCTAGAAAGGAAGTTACCTCTAAGCACTATCATTGCATATGGAAGGCATATGTCGCTTGGTGTGAACGCAAGAGTGCGCCACCATCAGCATTCAACTTAGCCAGGCTGCTTCTTTTTCTACAGGCTGGTTTAGCAGCAGGTCTTCGTCTGGGATCTTTAATAGTTCAAGTATCAGCTATGTCGATTTTCTTTCAAAAGCGACTAGCATTATTACCATATGTCCAGACTTTTCTACAGGGGGTTGTCAGATTACAACCTCCATTTCTACCTCCTACTGCCCCATGGGATTTGGATTTGGTCCTCTTTTCTCCAATGTTCCCTATTTGAATCTTTACAAACTAATTAACATTTTTATCATGGAAAGTGGTTCTCCTGTTGGCGCTCGCCTCTACTAGGCACTTTCTTTTTATCCGACTTACCTCATTTTTCATGAGGATAGGGCTGAGCTACGTACGCAGTTATCCTTTTTGCCTAAGTTAGTGTCGGCGTTTCACATCAACCAACCGATAGTAGTTCCAGTGTTTAAAGAGGATTCTTTGGCTTCCAGATCCCTAGATGTGGGCTCTTCGGATTTATGTTGATAGGACAGCATCCCTCCAGAAGTTGGATACGCTGTTTGTTTGATATGATATGGCACAACCAGGCTGGCCAGTTTCTAAGGCTACTATTTCTAGATGGATTCGTCTGACAATCAGACAAGCCTATCTGGCTGCATCAAAGCACCCACCTACTTCAAACCACAGCACATTCTATGTGCTCGGTGTGTCCTTCATGGGCGGTTGCCCGCGGGGTTTCCTTGACCCAGCTTTGTTGAGTGGCCACTTGGTTGGGCCGGCATACTTTTACAAAGTTTTCCCGTTTTGACACATTTGCGGCTTCTGCTTCATAGTATGGCCGTGCTGTTTTGCAGGGTTCTCAGTGCTCTCCCGTCTTGGATGTGACCTCTGGGACATCCCCACTGTACTGAGACTCCAGTGTCCCCTAGTGGATGAAGGAGAAAACATGATTTTGGTACTTACCGATAAATCCCTTTCATTGATTCCACAGGGGACACTGGACGCCCACCCGGCACTGTTCCACCTGCATTTGTTATTGTTCTGCCAGGTTTGGACAGTCGGTTTTTTCTTCAAGGTCTGCTTGATTTGTTTGCATATTTGCTTGTTGTTTAGGTATGTTCTAGTTCTCTTCTCCTCTTTTATTCTATTTCCAGCTCTCCTCTGGCACAGTTTATTTAGACTGACCTGTAGGGAGGTATAGAGGGGGAGGAGCTAGCTACTAAATTTATTAAAGTGCCAGCTTCCAGTTATCCCACATCTATACCCCACTGTACTGAGACTCCAGTGTCCCCTGTGGAATCAGAGAAAGGGATTTAACGGTAAGTACCAAAATCCTGTTATTTTTTCTGCATATAATATATTCATTCTCATTCACTTGTTAAAATTATTCCATTATTTATTTTATTTGTTCTGTTTTTTTATAATTCATATATTCTGCCTTTTCACCCAGCGTATTCCCTTAGTCACACTGTAGGACCTCCAGGCAGTGCTGACAACACATTACAGTATTCTGATGTCACAAAA
This sequence comes from Taudactylus pleione, assembly GCA_031769625.1. Taxonomy (NCBI): domain Eukaryota; kingdom Metazoa; phylum Chordata; class Amphibia; order Anura; family Myobatrachidae; genus Taudactylus; species Taudactylus pleione. The sequence goes on from JAUIMM010000719.1 coordinate 706,582, forward strand.
TCTGTAGTTATTTACATAATTTCCATTAATATAACATTGTCTTTATCTATTTCCGGATTATTACTGTATATTTTCTATCATCTCCTTAACTCTCTGATCCTTTACCGGCTGTTTATCTAATTACAATTTATAACTCTCATTCTATTGTCTACTAAGATATGTACTTTTATTATACACTCATTTGTGTTTTGCAAAATTTTCTATATCTATATTAAGCAATATTTTAACAATTTTTACAAATTTTATGATTGATCCTGTCTTCACCCACCACAAGTGAGCAGTTTACTTAGGGGCTGCAGCCCCTCCCCATTAAAATCTGCCATCGGCATTGACTGCCTGCTCGACAGAGCCAAACAGGCAGCCCCAGGGGAAGGTGTTTTCTCCCCAGGCACTCCCAGGCCATACTGCGATAGCAGAGAGCGCCTCCCATGGGAAGTCTCCACCCTGCTACTATGGCGTCACTTACCAGCTTCTAGGGGCTGTAACCGATGCAGTGCACAGAAGCCAGAAAATTTGCTTATTTGTGCACATGCACGAGATTGTGATCCTGCGCATGTGCACAATTACAGAACATCCCCCGTCCCCGGCCAGACAGGTAAAGATCCCCTGCTGCCCACAACCAGCTCCCTAATACCTCCAGCACCAGTTGTTATATTATTATTATTATTATTATTATTATTATTATTATTATTATTATTATTATTATTCCCTTACAAGGTAATATTTAAAACCTTTGAATGTACAATGTTACAGTAACAGAAAACAAACTAGCAGAATACAATGATATAAAGACAGAACAGGTTGTGGGGTTATGCTTCCAACACTAGCAATTGTATGTTAATGATGGACAGTCTTCAACCAAACAAGTAATGAACAAAAAACTATAAGTAGCAATAAAATAAATACAAAAAAGATTAGAAGCGTAATCTTCAGTCCCGCGTTCTTCCCCTGAAAAAGAAGAGACCGAATCAATAATGGCTAAAAGTTGTACTTTACTATTTAATTTACCAATTTTAATTTGACCCGGACACAACTAATCAGCTGAGATTGACTCCACATAGAAATTTGAAATGCTATAAATTACTTGGGATGCTGGGATGACAGTGATATAGCGCATAGACCAGCTGCCAGCGCTTGGTATTGAGGGACTCTGGTGAAGCCAATGTGAGCTGATGAGGGATAAATACTGTAAGCTTGGTAACTCCTTCGCTGCTGAGGGTTTCTTGCCCCTGTGCTGATGCCATTTTACGACGTTAGATCTTATCACATTCCAGAATCAACATCACTGATTTTTTTTATGCTGCGCACACACACACACACACACACACACACACACACACACACACACACACACACACACACAATCACACACAATCACACACAATCACAGACACAGACACACACACACACAGACACACACACACACACAAAGACACACACACACACACACACACACAAAACTATGTATTGTAATAATTCACATTTTTAAAATAATAATAAAAAAATCAGGATTCTATTGATATTGACAAACAAATCTGTACTTGAAATGAAAATGTAATTTTGGCTGTCTCGATGTAAACGCTTCCTATGTGTAGGTAGAATATGGGAGCATGACAAAGCCTAACCTTTCATTAACTAGACATCCTTCTGTACCGCATTAACTGAGGGTCACTTTTTTATATTTCACATAAGATGGGGGAAATTTGAGCTTAAGATTCCCTCATCTGTGATAATTTTGTTTATCAGATATCATTTATTTTCAGTTAATGTCTGGTGATCACCAGACAATTACCACCAAGGGGGCAAACTGTTTTAAAGTGGAGACCCATCTCTTTTATATGTGAGTGCCCCAAGATTTATAGGTACAATGATGGATGTGATAGGGGCACGCAGACGGTTATGCACAGTAGCTGCATCTTTGCACTGTGTAAAAAAAATATGCTAACGCCAGCAGGAGGTGTCTAAGGTGAAGAGACGCCTCCTGCCGCCATCTCAGATACGGTTCCTGTGTCCGAAGATGCAGGATCTGATCAACAGCGTGACCATCGATGTTTGCAGCAACAGCCATGGGCCATAGGAGAAAGCCTAAGATTACCCAGACTGGCCACCTCCTCTTGCGAGGACAAAAATATGTGAATCACAAGACGCAGACACTGGCCTTAGCACTCTAAAAAATCAGGACCAACACGTGAAAGTAGGTAGCGTTGCCCCGTTATTGCCCCCAAATAGTCGCAGCCTATCAATCATGTTGCAGCTTGGGGGCACTGCACATGAGCTCTCAGAACCCGTTCTGCACAAGCGCAGTCCTCCCGTTATATCCTGCAAAATATTGGTTAATCCCAGCAATGCAGGTGCTAAGATTTGGGAGATTTTAAATCCCCTCTCCCTACTCAAGCAATATTGTATTCACTTTAAAATGACATTGGTGCTTATATGCAACAACATCACAGCTCCGGGACCAGCCTCTGACTCTCGGGACTCCCCACCGGTGATTATTACTGGTGGGGAGAAGCAATCGTGGGGGGGGGCTTTGCTGTGGATGACGCGTGGGACTTGTCATCTGCAGTAATAGAGTATATATGGATGAAGAGTCCCACCAGTCCACCACAGAGGAGGCAGTGAAGGGGTTAAAGAGAAACACTAATATGACTAATCCTTACTTGACACATTACCATATATACATTGGTGGCCTAATGTCTGTTCCTATAAGAGTGACGCTCCCCAAGTGTAAAGCACTGTGACCTATTTATACCAGACATCAGACATATACATCGGTTTTACTTACCAATAAACTGTTGTGACCTATAAGAGATAAAAAAAAAAAAAAAAAAAAATCTTAATACAAATCATTTTACAACTAATTAGTAATGAGCTATATATATATATATATATCAACAGGCAACAGCACACACCCCACAAAAGGTATTTTGCAAGGGTGCTATAATCCTAAATAAATCAATATAACAAGCTTTTAAGTTCCAATTGCAAAGCAAAAACAGAGGACCAGCACATCACTTTCATTGCAAAATAGTAATTAGTTTAGTTGTGTAGAAAATACAGCCATATTAAAGTGCATCAACAAAATGCCTGTCACAGTATCATTAACATGTAGCAGCAGCCAAGGAGAAGTGCAAAATGATGCATGAATGCAGAGCAGCGTATACATAGCAACAGCCTGGTGACAATATGCAGGGGCTGGCTGGCAACTTTTAGCCTTGGGGGCAAATGCATGCAGGTGGCCCTGGCAGAGGAGAAGCGTGTAGCCAGGGTGCCCAGAGCATGTAATTAGAAAACATAATTAAAAAACATTGGAATGTGCTAAGAAAAGATCTCATTCTCAAAAATCATCTCAGAGAGAAACCCCATATTATATATAGGAAGGCGCAGAATTTAAAAAATGTATTAGTTAAAAGTGCTCTACCTGTTGATAAAAGACTTTCCCGCATTAATTCAAAAGGTTTTTATAGATGTGGCATACGCAATATGTGCAAAAATTGCAAAACAGAAAATAAGATAACTGAATATAAATCAAATGTAACATCTAAGTCTTATCCAATAAAAGATTTTATCACATGTGCAAGTAACAATGTAATATATCTATTAGAATGTGAGTGCGGATATCAATATGTTGGTAGGACGGGTAGAATGTTAAAGGAACGTACATCTGAACACATAAGAAATATCAAAAAAGGTTATGAAAAACATAGTGTTTCCTTACATTTTAAAGAGAAGCACACATGTGATATAGGAAAATTGAAAAGTTTTTGTGGTATTAAAATCTGTAAAAAGAACTGGAGAACTAATGACATGGAAAGTACTTTAGCTAAGTTAGAAATGAGGACCATTTTCCAATTAAGAACCCTGACACCTAGAGGCCTTAATATGGATTTTGAATCAAAATGGTTCATATAAACACTCTAGGTTTTAATGGTGGATAGTATCTCCATATTGTCATACTACATTATATCCTGTGTAGATGGCTCTTCCCATTATATTTATCATACATATATATTTTTATTTTATCGATTGAATTTTACTGATGGTATTTTTATTATATACTATATACTCTGTTTGTACTATCACAGTCTAATTTTATAATGTGTTATACTTATCTTTTAATTAGTGTATTCAATGTTTATATCTATTAATGGATGTTTTTCTTATTTATTTATTTTTTGAATGGATGAGACCCGATGTTAATGCCCAAATGGGTTAATTATACGGCCTGGAGTATCTCAGCTGTTGGAATTGAATTCATTTATGCGGCTCCGTGATCTGGCCGTTATGATTGGTTAAGAATATCCATGTGACCAAGGAGACCGGAGGATAAAAAACCGGTTGCTCAGTAGATACGGCATGTCTTGACAAAGGAGGAAGCAAGCTCCGAAACGCGTTGACAGTGTGACCGCTACAGTGAGACCACCATCCGGAGGAAGCAAGCTGCCTATATTTTTCCATCACATCCTCAGTCTGCAGCGTGGATGCTAAGAAGTGCGGCTTTATCTTCTTTACCGGAGCGGTGAATATCCACTGACTTTTAACCTAGCAAAGTTATCTGGATTCCTTTTTTAGTGTTTTTTATACCCACCTTTTGCGGACTATGGCCCTCATTCTGAGCCGTATGCTCTGAGCAGAGCGCACGCTCTGAATGAGGGCCACCCTCCATAAAAATGGAACGTCCTCCTGGATGCTTGTATAGCTGTGGGTCACCACCCACAGGCTATACGAGCGTGCAGTTTGATGGCCGCGATGGTCTTGACCATCGCGACCATCGAAACTGCGAGCCGGAGCCTGCAGTTGAGGTTTTCAACCGCAAGCTCCGGAGTGATTTTGGCTCTATCAGAGCCAAAATCACTCCCACTGACATCACTAGTGATGTCAGTGGGCCGGCTTCTGACGGGAGGCGTTCCCGTGGGAACGCCCCCATCAGGGAGGCACGCCCCCGGCACGCCCACCAAAGGGGGCGTGCTGTCAATCAACATCGACAGCACGCCCCCTTTGATCAGACACAACGAGCGAAGGACTTTCCTTCGCTCGTCACGTCTGGCGCATGCGCACGACGGAGCTCCCTCCGTCGTGCGCATGCTCAGTGCAGAACATCGACCCACCTGCAAGCGGACAGCCGCTCGCGAGTGGGTCTGAATCAGGGCCTATATCCGTTATTTTGATGTATCTTGAATAAAGTGGCGATTTGATTGATATACCTGGTGTCGGTAATATGGAAGTCTGGGATCTCAATTGCTACAGTTCAAGGTTTTAAAGAATATCTGATGTGAACTCGGGACTGAATTAGAAAGTAAGTTTCTGTCTAATAGAACAGTATCCATTTTTCTACACTTCATTGTATCCAGTTTCTATTGCATTAAAGAAACCTTTTAGGACAAGCGGGATAGAAATAGAATGTAAGTTTTGTCACATCAGGGGATTTCTTCCCCATACATTGTGGTTGCCTGTGTAAAGATACCTTTTTATATACACCAGTCAGAATATTAATGTAAGTGGGACTCCAACTGAGAGGAAGGAGAAAAGAAAGAATATCTATATTAGAGGAAAATAACGTCTAGCGCTGGTTGTTCCACATCCGTTTTGTCCTGTCTGTAGAGTATTGGGTGTTCTCATTTTTGGAACTATACTGCAGCTGGTCTGTGTACACAGAGGCGCGGAGTTCAACACTTTTATCCTGCTTCATGCTGATGGTTCGCCTCTTACCAAATATCAGTTCCAATTCATTTTTAGACGCTGTTTGCGTCACATTGGCCTCTCCTCGGGTGGATTTCGGTAGCCATTCTTTTAGAATTGGTGCAGCTACTTCTGTCGCCACGGCTGGGTTGTCAGTTCCGCAGATCATGGCCTTGGGCATTGGAAAGCTGCTTGTTATAAGCGTTATGTTAGGCCGGGGACGCTGGCTGAAACTACTGTTGCGTTTTCTTAATGTTTTGTTTACCTATGTGTCATGTGTTTGTTTATTGTTCTTCTTGTTCTATCTGTGTGTAGTTTGTCTTGTTATGTCTCCCCTGTCCATCCTACTCAGGTAATACTTGCCACTTGTCGCTGGTAACAAGTGGGGGTCTTGAGGGACTTTACTTTACCTGACTAGACGGACTAATTCGGCCAAACATACAGTCTCTCAGCAGGGTTTTGGTTTAACTCTTGACGAGTTGTTTTCATTTTTTCCTCTCTCCATCCAACCCTCCCCCCCCTCCCCCCCTCCCCCCCCCTCCCCCCCCTCCCCTTTACCCTCCCTGGTTTTTCCTTATCATTCTCTACTGTTGTCCAAACTAATTTAGATTAAACACTTAAAATTAAAATGTGTTTGTTCAATGTTTCATTAGGCAGCTAAAATGAAACTGGATATACAATATATCATAATTAGCTTTAATTTTATACTTTAAAGTTTGTCATTTAAATTAAACATTAATTACTGCTTAGTTTAGAATTTAGTTATAATCAAAACATTTTGTGTTACGCTCCTGTCTGTTCTGTCTGTTATTTACTCTCTTAAATTATTAATTTTTATTGTAGCCGCAGTACGTCAATTTGGTGTACCCAAAGTGCTGGTGATACATCTAGGTGGGAACAATATTGGTTCCTGGATTGCCCTTGATTTACGGCTTAACATTGTGTCAGACCTCCTCCTCATTATGGGTGCTTGGCCTTTCTGTACGGTTAGGTGGTCCTGCATTACCCCTAGGCAACAGTGGTGGGGCACTCCTTCTCCTAAGGCTTTGGACGAGGCTCGTACAAAGATTGAATGCTGCAGTGACAAAATTTATGCTGTCTCATCGAGGTTTGGTTATTACACATCCGTTAATACGGTACCATGATAAGCATCTCTATAGGCCGGATAGGGTGCATTTGACGGAGGTTGGTTTTGTTTTTGTTTGAGGGAAGTTTGTTCGCTAGCATAGGTCAGGTGGCTTAGTGTGTATGGTGGCGGGCTGTGATTCTCTGAGATAGAATCTTGCATTGGCGGGAAGTACGGCTTATCATCAGCCCGGGTGTAGTGTGTGTGCATTGGGTGTGCTGACCTTCTATCTATGTGTAGAGAAGTACTGTACCACCTATACGGGGGCAGTACAGCCATCTAAGGATGGTTTTGTGTTTGGTAGAAGGTCTATGCTTAATTCCCAAGTGCAGGGTTTGACATCCAACGAGCGGACTCCGCCCGCAATGCCGTGTTTTTTTGTTGAGTTTGCATTGTTTGGTTGCTCTGTGTAAGTGCCGTCCTTCCAGCCAAAATAGAATATTTAAAATAATTAAATTATTTTCTTAAATAAATAGCTGACCTGTTTTAAAATCCATTACTGTCTCCGTGTGTTTATTCTTAGATAAGTTTGAAGTGTTTATATTGTTATGGTATAATGATCACACACACTGGGCACACATCAGCCGTTACTAGGTTTAGGAGCAGTGAAGCCGCTCATAGGAACAACTGATTTCAAATCAACTGTCACCACGCCGGAGCAATGATGAATTGCTCCGGAATCCGTGGCGATTTTGAATGTTAATTAGTGGGTTCCGATAATTAGCATCATGAATAGGCCCCTAAGTGCTAATAAATACTTATCACACAGAGGGATTAACTCTCCCTTAAGAGGTAACTCAGTAAAACCACTGATAATTAGTTGTGATGTTGATCACTTTCTTACCATTAATCAGGTTTGTGATCTGCTGCATTTTTTTCCCAGATCTTATCCAGTCGTGTTGTGTATCAGATATGGGGAAGCCCTCCTTATCCTGGGCGCTGAAGAGGAAGATGTCCTGGGTCCACAGCCCAAGGCTGGTCTGTTTCATGAGGATCCGGGTCTTCTCCCCATCACTGCTGTCCGACACATCATCGATCACAACAATTACATTCTTTCTCCCTGTACACAGAGAAATACAGCATCACTTATTTACCAATTAATGTGCAGCCAGAGTACAATGTAGGAGCACAGGTAGGAGGCTATACTAATGTTAGTACATTGACGCTGGGAGAGTTGTCTCTACTTCATCTACCGGTCGCTGGCCGGTCCCTTGTCACCGTATTACAAGTTCAGCTTTATTAAGACATTATAGTATATAATTAGACATCAGGACTTATAGATTGCGCCAAAGGAATACCCAGACCTGCAGCCAGCAGAATAGAGGTCTCATAACTTAGGGATGACACTATAAGAACAAGGTTGTCTCTGATGCTGGGAGAGTAATATAAAGCTTAGTCATGGAAATCGTTTCTGTGTTGCCTTTATTACCCTGTATTGTACTCTGGGCCTGATTCAGCAAGGAACGCACGGATGCAGACACGCACAATCGGTTGATGTTTATGCTCTGCGCATGCATCGCAGTGCGCGAAATGTGCGAACCGGGCAGTGCGGTGGAGTATGCATACGGTGAGAGTCCGCAGCCCCAGGGACAAGTGATTGACAGGAAGTGACATTTGTAGGTGGTGATGGAGGAGTGGTCGGGCAAATGCAGATGTGCCTCTGTGATTGGACGGCATGTCAGGGGCGTGCGTAATGAAGCCCTTGCGGTGACAGACGCAGCCTGAGGTCTAGCTGCACACAGGAAGTCTCGCTATGTCTCTAGCCTTTTAAATCTGCTCGGTAATTAACTACTGCACCCAACATACTGATTAAACAGTATTTCATATTATTTTTAAATCTGTATCAAGGCAGGAAATGACTCTGTATCTGTGTTGGTATATTGTCCTCTCACCATTTGTTTATATTACTGCTGACCCTTTGTTGTGTGAGGAGGGTGTTAGGGGAGGGGGTGGAATCAGTGTGGACACCTGGTTTGAGTCATACTTATTTGTCACTACTAGGCTGCCATAGCTGGGGCTGCTACAACATCAGAGCCTAGTTTAAAGTGTCAATAGAACATTTAGGGCCTGATTCAGAGCCGGACGCTCTGACCAGAGCGCTCGCTCTGAATCAGGGCCCTCCTCCATGAAAATGGAGCATCCTACTGGACGCTAGCATAGCTGTGGGTGACCACCCACAGCTTATGCGAGCGTCCATGATGATGGTCGCGATGGTCAAGACCATCACGACCATCAGGCTTGCGACGGAGACCCTGCGGTAGGGTCTCGCTGCCGCAAGCCCTGGAGTGATTTTGGCTCTATCAGAGCCAAAATCACTCCCACTGAAATCACTAGTGATGTCAGTGGGGCCGGCTTCAGACGGTAGGCGTTCCCATAGGAAGCCTCCGTCTGGCAGGCACGCCCCTGGCACGCCCACCAAAGGGGGTGTGTTGTCAATCAACATCGACAGCATGCCCCCTTTGGTGCGAGACCCGGAGTGATGGAGAGCCTGTCTCTCGCTCCGTCGTGCGCATGCGCAGTGGGGGAACATCGACCCGCTTGCGAGCGTCCTTTGCTCGTGAGCGGGTCTGAATGACCCCCTTAATTCAAAGCTGGAGTTATTCAGGAGTTGTACAGGAGAAGAACAGAAGGAGAATTTAACAGATCACCAATTTCTGCTATTAAGGACTGCTCTTATCTACCACCACACTATCACCATGCCTATGGCTTATGCCTGCACCTGGATCTACATTGCTGCCCGCATCCCTCCTGATCTCCCCATGCAATCTGCTTATCCACTCCTACTATACCTTACCGAACCACGCAGCAAGATGACTTCTCAAATGGTCCTTGGCTCTGGCCCCCAAATCAGGAGGCTTGGTGCAAGTTTGCTGTACTCATTGTTTTTTCCTCTTAAGTTTAGACTAACCTTTCCATACATGTTAGAGTACTGTGACCCTTGTATCCAGCCCATCTGTGTCACCCCTGTCTGTCTGCCCCCTCCCCTTTAGAATGTAAGCTCTCACGAAAAGGGCCCTCTTCCCTCATGTGCTTCTCCTTCACTTAATTATACTCTAATTCAGTGTTGGCTAACCTTGACACTCCAGCTGTTATGGAACTACATAACCCAGCATGCACTGCTACAGTTTTGCTATTAGGGTATGCTAAAACTGTGGCAGGGCATGCTGGGATATATAGTTCCACAACAGCTAGAGTGTCAAGGTTAGCCAACACTGCTCTAATTTACAACAGCACCCAACCCTTGGTTACAGACACCATGCTGCTATCTAAGTGTTATGCAGCAATGTATAAATCGTGTAACTGTCCTGTATTGTTTTTACTGTTCATTTCTGTTTTCTTGTGCGCTTACTTGTTTATGTACTGTGTAAGGCGCTGCAGAACCCTTGTGGCGCCATATAAATAAAGGATAATAATAATAATAATAATAATAATAATAATAATAATATGTCTACAGGAGGGTCAGGTCAACCACTATTATACGTATGGGTCTGATGATTCTTGATGTTACCTATGTTTCTGCTGACTTTCCAGGTATAGAGGACGCAGGTAAAGGGAAATGGGTGGTATTATCTAGAGCAGGGTGTCTGCTTATTCTGCCAGGGCCCCTCTGAGAGCACCCAGTCATATGCTGCCAGCTGTGCAGAGCCCCTGTGAGAGCACCCAGTCATATGCTGCCAGCTGTGCAGAGCCCCAGTGAGAGCACCCAGTCATATGCTGCCAGCTGTGCAGAGCCCCAAGCCCCAGGGAGAGCACCCAGTCATATGCTGCCAGTTGTGCAGAGCCCCTCTGAGAGCACCCAGTCATATGCTGCCAGCTGTGCAGAGCCCCTCTGAGAGCACCCAGTCATATGCTGCCAGCTGTGCAGAGCCCCTCTGAGAGTATCCAGTCATATGCAGCCAGCTGTGTGGAGCCCCTGTGAGAGCACCCAGTCATATGCTGCCAGCTGTGCAGAGCCCCAGTGAGAGCACCCAGTCATATGCTGCCAGCTGTGCAAAGCCCCAAGCCCCAGGGAGAGCACCCAGTCATATGCTGCCAGTTGTGCAGAGCCCCTCTGAGAGCACCCAGTTATATGCTGCCAGCTGTGCAGAGCCCCTCTGAGCGCATCCAGTCATATGCTGCATGCTGTGCAGAGCCCCTCTGAGAGCACCCAGTCATATTCTGCCAGCTGTGCAGAGCCCCTCTGAGAGTATCCAGTCATATGCTGCCAGCTGTGCAGAGCCCCAGTGAGAGCACCCAATCATATGCTGCCAGCTGTGCAGAGCCCCAGGGAGAGCACCCAGTCATATGCTGCCAGTTGTGCAGAGCCCCTCTGAGAGCACCCAGTCATATGCTGCCAGCTGTGCAGAGCCCCTCTGAGAGCACCCAGTCATATGCTGCCAGCTGTGCAGAGCCCCTCTGAGAGCACCCAGTCATATGCTGCCAGCTGTGCAGAGCCCCTCTGAGAGCACCCAGTCATATGCTGCCAGCTTTGCAGAGCCCCTCTGAGAGCACCCAGTCATATGCTGCCAGCTGTGCAGAGTCCCTCTGAGAGCACCCAGTCATATGCTGCCAGCTGTGCAGAGCCCCTCTGAGAGCACCCAGTCATATGCTGCCAGCTGTGCAGAGCCCCTCTAAGAGCACCCAGTCATATGCTGCCAGCTGTGCAGAGCCCCTCTGAGAGCACCCAGTCATATGCTGCCAGCTGTGCAGAGCCCCTCTAAGAGCACCCAGTCATATGCTGCCAGCTTTGCAGAGCCCCTCTGAGAGCACCCAGTCATATGCTGCGAGCTGTGCAGAGCCCCTCTGAGAGCACCCAGTCATATGCTGCCAGCTGTGCAGAGCCCCAGTGAGAGCACCCAATCATATGCTGCCAGCTGTGCAGAGCCCCAGGGAGAGCACCCAATCATATGCTGCCAGCTGTGCATAGCCCCTCTGAGAGCACCCAGTCATATGCTGCCAGCTGTGCAGAGCCCCTCTGAGAGCACCCAGTCATATGCTGCCAGCTGTGCAGAGCCCCTGTGAGAGCACCCAGTCATATGCTGCCAGCTGTGCAGAGCCCCAGTGAGAGCACCCAGTCATATGCTGCCAGCTGTGCAGAGCCCCAAGCCCCAGGGAGAGCACCCAGTCATATGCTGCCAGCTGTGCAAAGCCCCATGCCCCAGGGAGAGCACCCAGTCATACGCTGCCAGTTGTGCAGAGCCCCTCTGAGAGCACCCAGTTATATGCTGCCAGCTGTGCAGAGCCCCTCTGAGAGCACCCAGTCATATGCTGCCAGCTGTGCAGAGCCCCAAGCCCCAGGCACGCACCCAGTCATATGCTGCCAGTTGTGCAGAGCCCCTCTGAGAGCACCCAGTCATATGCTGCCAGCTGTGCAGAGCCCCTCTGAGAGCACCCAGTCATATGCTGCCAGCTGTGCAGAGCCCCTCTGAGAGTATCCAGTCATATGCTGCCAGCTGTGCAGGGCCCCTCAGAGAGCACCCAGTCATATGCTGCCAGCTGTGCAGAGCCCCTGTGAGAGCACCCAGTCATATGCTGCCAGCTGTGCAGAGCCCCAGTGAGAGCACCCAGTCATATGCTGCCAGCTGTGCAAAGCCCCAAGCCCCTGGGAGAGCACCCAGTCATATACTGCCAGTTGTGCAGAGCCCCTCTGAGAGCACCCAGTTATATGCTGCCAGCTGTGCAGAGCCCCTCTGAGAGCACCCAGTCATATGCTGCCAGCTGTGCAGAGCCCCTCTGAGAGTATCCAGTCATATGCTGCCAGCTGTGCAGAGCCCCAGTGAGAGCACCCAATCATATGCTGCCAGCTGTGCAGAGCCCCAGGGAGAGCACCATGTCATGTGCTGCCAGTTGTGCAGAGCCCCTCTGAGAGCACCCAGTCATACGCTGCCAGCTGTGCAGAGCCCCTCTGAGAGCACCCAGTCATATGTTGCCAGATCTGCAGAGCCCCTCTGAGAGCACCCAGTCATATGCTGCCAGCTGTGCAGAGCCCCTCTGAGAGCACCCAGTCATATGCTGCCAGCTTTGCCGAGCCCCTCTGAGAGCACCCAGTCATATGCTGCCAGCTGTGCAGAGCCCCTCTGAGAGCAGCCAGTCATATGCTGCCAGCTGTGCAGAGCCCCTCTGAGAGCACCCAGTCATATGCTGCCAGCTGTGCAGAGCCCCTCTGAGAGCACCCAGTCATATGCTGCCAGCTGTGCAGTGCCCCTCTGAGAGCAGCCAGTCATATGCTGCCAGCTGTGCAGAGCCCCTCTGAGAGCACCCAGTCATATGCTGCCAGCTGTGCAGAGCCCCAAGCCCCAGGCACGCACCCAGTCATATGCTGCCAGCTGTGCAGAGCCCCTCTGAGAGCACCCAGTCATATGCTGCCAGCTTTGCAGAGCCATTCTGAGAGCACCCAGTCATATGCTGCCAGCTGTGCAGAGCCCCTCTGAGAGCACCCAGTCATATGCTGCCAGCTGTGCAGAGCCCCAGTGAGAGCACCCAATCATATGCTGCCAGCTGTGCAGAGCCCCAGGGAGAGCACCCAGTCATATGCTGCCAGCTGTGCATAGCCCCTCTGAGAGCACCCAGTCATATGCTGCCAGCTGTGCAGAGCCCCTCTGAGAGCACCCAGTCATATGCTGCCAGCTGTGCAGAGCCCCTGTGAGAGCACCCAGTCATATGCTGCCAGCTGTGCAGAGCCCCAGTGAGAGCACTAAGTCATATGCTGCCAGCTGTGCAGAGCCCCAAGCCCCAGGGAGAGCACCCAGTCATATGCTGCCAGCTGTGCAAAGCCCCATGCCCCAGGGAGAGCACCCAGTCATACGCTGCCAGTTGTGCAGAGCCCCTCTGAGAGCACCCAGTTATATGCTGCCAGCTGTGCAGAGCCCCTCTGAGAGCACCCAGTCATATGCTGCCAGCTGTGCAGAGCCCCAAGCCCCAGGCACGCACCCAGTCATATGCTGCCAGTTGTGCAGAGCCCCTCTGAGAGCACCCAGTCATATGCTGCCAGCTGTGCAGAGCCCCTCTGAGAGCACCCAGTCATATGCTGCCAGCTGTGCAGAGCCCCTCTGAGAGTATCCAGTCATATGCTGCCAGCTGCGCAGGGCCCCTCAGAGAGCACCCAGTCATATGCTGCCAGCTGTGCAGAGCCCCTGTGAGAGCACCCAGTCATATGCTGCCAGCTGTGCAGAGCCCCAGTGAGAGCACCCAGTCATATGCTGCCAGCTGTGCAAAGCCCCAAGCCCCTGGGAGAGCACCCAGTCATATACTGCCAGTTGTGCAGAGCCCCTCTGAGAGCACCCAGTTATATGCTGCCAGCTGTGCAGAGCCCCTCTGAGAGCACCCAGTCATATGCTGCCAGCTGTGCAGAGCCCCTCTGAGAGTATCCAGTCATATGCTGCCAGCTGTGCAGAGCCCCAGTGAGAGCACCCAATCATATGCTGCCAGCTGTGCAGAGCCCCAGGGAGAGCACCATGTCATGTGCTGCCAGTTGTGCAGAGCCCCTCTGAGAGCACCCAGTCATTCGCTGCCAGCTGTGCAGAGCCCCTCTGAGAGCACCCAGTCATATGTTGCCAGATCTGCAGAGCACCTCTGAGAGCACCCAGTCATATGCTGCCAGCTGTGTAGAGCCCCCCTGAGAGCACCCAGTCATATGCTGCCAGCTTTGCCGAGCCCCTCTGAGAGCACCCAGGCATATGCTGCCAGCTGTGCAGAGCCCCTCTGAGAGCACCCAGTCATATGCTGCCAGCTGTGCAGAGCCCCTCTGAGAGCACCCAGTCATATGCTGCCAGCTGTGCAGAGCCCCTCTGAGAGCACCCAGTCATATGCTGCCAGCTGTGCAGTGCCCCTCTGAGAGCAGCCAGTCATATGCTGCCAGCTTTGCAGAGCCCCTCTGAGAGCACCCAGTCATATGCTGCCAGCTGTGCAGAGCCCCTCTGAGAGCACCCAGTCATATGCTGCAAGCTGTGCAGAGCCCCAGTGAGAGCACCCAATCATATGCTGCCAGCTGTGCAGAGCCCCTCTGAGAGCACCCAGTCATATGCTGCCAGCTGTGCATAGCCTCTCTGAGAGCACCCAGTCATATGCTGCCAGCTGTGCAGATCCCCTCTGAGAGCACCCAGTCATATGCTGCCAGCTGTGAAGAGCCCCTCTGAGAGCACCCAGTCATATGCTGCCAGCTGTGCAGAGCCCCTCTGAGCGCACCCAGTCATATACTGCCAGCTGTGCTGAGACCCTCTGAGCGCACCCAGTCATATGCTGCCAGCTGTCCAGAGCCCCTCTGAGAGCACCCAGTCATATGCTGCCAGCTGTGCAGAGCCCCAGTGAGAGCACCCAATCATATGCTGCCAGCTGTGCAGAGCCCCAGGGAGAGCACCCAGTCATATGCTACCAGTTGTGCAGAGCCCCTCTGAGAGCACCCAGTCATATGCTGCCAGCTGTGCAGAGCCCCTCTGAGAGCACCCAGTCATATGTTGCCAGCTCTGCAGAGCCCCTCTGAGAGCACCCAGTCATATGCTGCCAGCTGTGCAGAGCCCCTCTCAGAGCACCCAGTCATATGCTGCCAGCTTTGCAGAGCCCCTCTGAGAGCACCCAGTCATATGCTGCCAGCTGTGCAGAGCCCCACTGAGAGCACCCAGTCATATGCTGCCAGCTGTGCAGAGCCCCTCTGAGAGCACCCAGTCATATGCTGCCAGCTGTGCAGAGCCCCTCTGAGAGCACCCAGTCATATGCTGCCAGCTGTGCAGAGCCCCTCTGAGAGCACCCAGTCATATGCTGCCAGCTGTGCAGAGCCCCTCTGAGAGCACCCAGTCATATGCTGCCAGCTTTGCAGAGCCCCTCTGAGAGCACCCAGTCATATGCTGCCAGCTGTGCAGAGCCCCTCTGAGAGAACCCAGTCATATGCTGCCAGCTGTGCAGAGCCCCAGTGAGAGCACCCAATCATATGCTGCCAGCTGTGCAGAGCCCCTCTGAGAGCACCCAGTCATATGCTGCCAGCTGTGCATAGCCCCTCTGAGAGCACCCAGTTATATGCTGCCAGCTGTGCAGAGCCCCTCTGAGAGCACCCAGTCATATGCTGCCAGCTGTGAAGAGCCCCTCTGAGAGCACCCAGTCATATGCTGCCAGCTGTGCAGAGCCCCTCTGAGCGCACCCAGTCATATACTGCCAGCTGTGCAGAGACCCTCTGAGCGCACCCAGTCATATGCTGACAGCTGTGCAGAGCCCCTCTGAGAGCACCCAGTCATATGCTGCCAGCTGTGCAGAGCCCCAGTGAGAGCACCCAATCATATGCTGACAGCTGTGCAGAGCCCCTCTGAGAGCACCCAGTCATATGCTGCCAGCTGTGCAGAGCCCCTCTGAGAGCACCCAGTCATATGCTGCCAGCTGTGCAGAGCCCCTCTGAGAGCACCCAGTCATATGCTGCCAGCTGTGAAGAGCCCCACTGAGAGCACCCAGTCATATGCTGCCAGCTGTGCAGAGCCCCTCAGAGCGCACCCAGTCATATACTGCCAGCTGTGCAGAGACCCTCTGAGTGCACCCAGTCATATGCTGCCAGATGTGCAGAGCCCCTCTGAGAGCACCCAGTCATATGCTGCCAGCTGTGCATAGCCCCTCTGAGAGCACCCTGTCATATGCTGCCAGCTGTGCAGAGCCCCAATGAGAGCACCCAGTCTTATGCTGCCAGCTGTGCAGAGCCCCTCTGAGAGCACCCAGTCATATGCTTCCAGCTTTGCAGAGCCCCAGTGAGAGCCCCAGTCATATGTTGCCAGCTCTTTGGGGCATTTGACCAGTGTGGTCGAACAGGGCCGCTACCCCATAGAGGGTGCACCCTTCCTAACCATCCTGATTTTAGCAGGACAGTCCAGTTTTTTGGGCACTCTCCCGCTGTTCCACCTATGGCCCAAAGTGTTCTGCGAGAGTTCAGGAGGTTGGGGACCCCCATCGCCGCAGCTCTGCTTTGCTAAACAGAGCATGGCGGTGCCGGCACAGCTTAATGGATATCCAGTCAGTGCTGGGAGATGGCTGGGGGCAGCCAAGCTGCTGATGGAGCGCTGGGGTTGCCCCTAGCCTGACGTGAAGTTGGAGGCATATCATACAGACATGCCCTCAAGTAACATCATCTAAGGGACGTGGTCTTTGAAAAGTACAGTAGGTCATGCCCCCTTTTTGGATGCACATGGCAAAGCCGCGTGTGAGAAGTAACTGGAGCCATTCAGTTCTTCCACAGGGTGCGGCTCCTCCTGGTGTGTGGGACTTATAATGATATATCTTGTGCACTGTGGACCTCATTCAGAGGCAGTCGTTGCGGCCTCACGTTCGTACGCCACCGATGTTCGCTAAACTGCGCATGTGTAAAGTTCGCAATGCGCGTGCGCAAACTAGCTGTTACGATCAGAAATTTCTCTCTCCTTGAACACAGCCAGGTTGGTAGTTTGAGTGACAGTATGAACCATTTGTGGGTGGTAACAGGGGAAGGTGCTTGAAAATGGGGGAGTGGAGATCCGAACGCACGCGTGCCTAATTATGCGAACGGTGTTTTATGGGAGTGCATAATTAACAAAGTAGTGTCATGGCACACGTGACATGGGATGTTTTTACACTGACTTGATCGTAGTGCTTAAGAGAGGGTATGGTCAACCTTAAGCTCTATGACCAGCTCCGATGGTTCGCGATGCTCGCGATTAATCCTTATATCCCAGGAGATGACGTGTGTTGTGATCGAGAAGGGGGCGTGATTTAGTGTTACCGCTGTTTCTTACCCTCAGTCGTTCAGCTAACGATCTCATTTTAGGATTGCAACTTGTGATCACTTCATTTGCATATCCAGCCCCTTTCCCCTAAAACCGTGCGGCCGCAACGATCGACTCTGAATGAGGTCCTGTATGTACAGTCCCATAAAAGTGCAATGGAGTTTAAAATAGATACACAGAAAAGTAGTAGCTCAAATCAAGTTTTGGTCCATCACAAGTCCATGTAAGGAAGGGGTTAATCTAGACTAGAAGAAATCAAACAAAGAATTTCACCCAGCACATTATAATGGACCAGCAAATGAGACATACATTCTACATGATAATAGTAATGCAGGGATCTCAGTTTCATATAGCCTCCAGACACATCAAGGCGTCTCTGCTCTGATGGTCCTACAGTACATGATAATAGCTCCTATATTTGTACATTCATTTATGTATTTGTAAATTGAGGGCCAATATACCTGGATATAACCCAAAAGATCCTCCAAACCTAAAGCTGATGACACACAACCAACTGCATGTTCCAGCTTCCCACCGCACCGAGTAAAGACTGTATATACTCTTCTGGAAAACACCCCAGACACTAATCTCCACTCCCAGAGTATTGACCTGAGGGAATTTACCACCATAGTAAGTAGATAAGTAGATGAATAATGACATCAAAATAAAAATGTACACTGGTGCAAAGTGTAACGTCATGACACATGAACTTATCCAGTGCAAAAACCCCAACACACTTTAAAAACTGGTCTCACACTGTGAATCTAAGTGCCTATGGTGGCCAGTAAATAAAGAATATGGATGTGGAAACACTGATTACTATTCTCTGCACCCCCTTCACACTGCCTCCGCACATATTCAATGTTTCATGCCCAAGCTCCAAAAGTACCATCTGGATGTGGTGTACAAACTTGGTAAGGACCTCCATGTGCTGACACCTTATCATGTGCTCACCTCCTGGACTGAGATGTCCCTGATGCTGTTGATGACCTGTAAGTCATGGAGTTTGATGTGTTTTCCTCCAGGCCAATGGAGGAGCTCTGTGATGTAAGACTCAGGGATGACCTCTGCCAATGGTTATTTTGTGTTGTCCTGTAGGCTGCCATTCTTCCTCCAATGAACTGTGTTGTGACCTCAAGTCTTTCTCTGCCTTCCACCATGAATTAACAATCTGAGACGGCATCCTCCTGCATGTTCAGCATTTTGTGATACTTTCTGCCCTTCAAGGATTCTATGTGCAGCAGACCAACAAGGGTCACCTCAGGTGTGCCCATCAGGGGCAAATTGCAGGCTTAAGATGCCTTGTTTTGGCCCTCGATGGCTACAGACATTGAACGGATTTATCTGCCTGTGCCCCCAGCAATGCCCCCAGCAATGTTTGTGGGCTTATCATGCTGAGTAACTGGTCAGTCTCCATGAGGTTCCTGATATCCCTTAGTCCATCCTTGCTGCAGTTCTCTTTGAATGGAAGGGGAAATATCACCTTGTGTTAGTGGATTCTAATTCCAGTTGGATCAAGATAGATTATCTTCCCAAACTTACAAGTGTCACAATCATCAACAAAATGAAATTAATGACACTTTTCTGCACATCGCTACTGTCACAAAGTCCGGTTCCTAAGATAAACACAAATGTGACACACACCATGCAAACTACTTACTGACAAAGGCATGTAGATCATACGAGGTGAGTTCCACATTTTTAACAGTGAATGGGACATCTCACGTCACCAGCAGTCCCCAGTACCCACATTCCAATGGATCAGAAGAAAGGGCAGTACGTTCTGCAAAGCATCTGTTAGATAAATGTTATAGAGATTGTTCTGACGAGTTTATGGTGCTCCTCAATTTAAGAAATACTCCAAGAGAAGGACTTCCCTCTCTGCTCAACGCCTTCAGTCCAGGTGCACCTGCACCATCATTCCTATCATCAAGTTCAAACTGAGGGCCCCATTTACAAACGAAAGGAAATACCAACGGGAATTTTCGTTTAGTATCACTGTGATACAAACGAAAATTCCACTGGCATTTAGTAATACTTACCCCTCTGGCGAGGTCCCGCGAAGTCGAAGTCCTCAGCGAGGTCCTCAGCTGGGTTGCTGGCAGCCTAACGCTGCCAGCGACGGGCTCCAGTGTCATGCGCATGCGCGACGGTCCATCTGCACATGTGCATGACAGGGAGACCCAACAGTGCCTGGATGGCTTTGTTGAAGCCGGAAAGGTACCGCCGGGTCTCCATTGCCGGCAATGTGGCCCGCATCGCTCTCGCCATCTTTTAGATTGTGAGAGCGATGCTGTACACACAGCGGTAATCTAAGATTACCGCTGTTTACTAAATACAGCAAGATGGTATAACCCCTTTGTAAATGGGGCAGATTTGGGAATAGAGTAAGAATTAGCCAATAACTGTGCACCTTTGTAAAACCATGCTGTACTGCAGAACGGGAGACAGGGTCGGATTAACAATGGGGCAAGTGGAGCTACAGCTCCAGGCCCACCCACAAAAATAGGCCCACAGGATCCTCTGTAGTTTTGACATTGTCACCACTAACAGCCGCACTGCAAAGCCCATTTACCTCCGGCTTTGCTAGGCTTTGCCCATCCAGCCCCGGTCGTCCAGAAGCTCTGCAATGCTTGGATATCAGAAGCACCACCCAGGTGTCAAAAACACTGCCCGTTCAACCAGCTCTATGAAGCCCCGCCCATTTGTTACATCTGTCGAAGCCCCGCCCACCCGTGGCACTTAAGCCCCGCTCCCATATCATCTAAAGATCCCCGCACATTCTCTTCTCACAATCCCTCCCTCCTCAGCAACTCAGTTGGTGGGCACCTGGTTCCAGGCACTAAAAATTAGGGATGTGCAGGCTCGGATAGGTTTGAGTTTGCACATTGAGTTCGGATTTTTTCCTCCAAAAAAATGGAACTCAGAAAGAGGCTAAACGTCATCTTACATGGACGAACATCATCATTCCTGGACAAAAGTCCAGGAATGATGATGTTCATCCATGTAAGATGACGTTTAGCCTCTTTCTGAGTTCCGCTTTTTTGGAGGGAAAAATCCGAACTCAACATGCAAACTCGAACCTATCCGAGCCTGCACATCCCTACTAAAAATATATGAAAAGTGGAGCCACATAGAGCTGCCTTGAGAAGACCTGATGGATGGAAGCTGGCTGAGAAACACATGGGCACTTGGCAGCTATAACCATCTGTAAGGTAAAGTCTACAATAATCTAGCAAGTCAGTCACAGTGTAATGCATGGTGCTGCTCTTCTTTGTGTGTTATGACTAGGGGTGTGCACCGGCCACTTTTCGTGTTTTGGTTTTGGATCTGGATCTTTCTTCGTGTTTTGGATCTGGATTGGTTTTGCCAAAACCACCATTCGTTGTTTTGGGTTCTGGGTTTTGTGCTTTGGATCTGTATTTTTTTTAAAAAAAGCATAAAAACAGCTAAAATCACAGAATGTGTTGATTTTTCTGCTCCTATGCTATTATTAACCTCAAAAACCTTAATTTCCACTCATTTCCAGTCTATTCTGAACACCTCACACCACACAATAGTGTTTTTATGTCCAAAAGGTTGCACCGAGGTAGATGGATGACTATGCTAAGCGACACGAGTGAGCGGCACAAACACGTGGCCCATCTAGGAGTGACACTGCAGTGGCAGACAGGAAGGCAGTTTGAAAAACTAGGCCCCAAACAGTACATAATGCAAAGAAAAAAAAGAGGTGCAAGATGGAATTGTCCTTGGGCCCTCCCACCCTCCCTTATGTTGTATAAACAGGACATGCACACTTTAACAAACCAATCATTTGAGTGCCAGGGTCTGCCACACGACTGTGGCTGGAATTATTGGTTCGTTTGGGCCCCCACAAAACAAGCTGGCAATTAATCTGTCCCTGCACAAACTGGCTCTACGGAGGAAAGATGTCGTCCTCATCCTCCTAATTCACCGTTTCCTCACCCTCTTCAGTGTTGTGTACATCCTCATCCTCACAGAGTATTAATTTGTCCCCACTGGAATCCACCACCACAGGTCCCTCTGTACGTTCTGGAGGCTGGTCTCCCTGGAAGAGTTGATAATTCATTTTGAT
This sequence comes from Taudactylus pleione, assembly GCA_031769625.1. Taxonomy (NCBI): domain Eukaryota; kingdom Metazoa; phylum Chordata; class Amphibia; order Anura; family Myobatrachidae; genus Taudactylus; species Taudactylus pleione. The sequence goes on from JAUIMM010000719.1 coordinate 728,192, forward strand.
GAACATCATCTTCTCCACATTTTGTGGAAGCAACCTCCTATGCCTTTTGCTGACAAGGTTCCTGGCTGCACTAAACACTCTTTCGGAGTGCACACTGGAGGGGGGGCAACTCAGGTAAAATAGAGCCAGTTTGTACAGGGGCCTCCAAATTGCCTCTTTTTCCTGCCAGTACATGTAAGGACTGTCTGACATGCCTACTTGGATGCTGTCATCGATGTAATCCTTTAACAGACAGACGCACGCTTGTTGCTGCTGCTTTGAGGATGCAGGTGCGGCTACAACCCACACAATTCACAAAGACAGGAAAAAAAAGATTTTTTTATTTTTTGTGGAGCGCACTTTGAGGGTTAAACCACCCTTTAACAGACAGACGCACGCTTGTTGCTGCTGCTTTGAGGATGCAGGTGCGGCTACTGCACATACATTTCACACACAAACACAGAAAAATAGATTATTTTATTTTGGTTGGAGCACACTTTGGGGGTTACACCACCCTTTAACAGACAGACGCACGCTTGTCGCTGCTGCTTTGAGGATGCAGGTGCTGCTACAGCCCACACAATTCACAAAGACAGAAAAAAAGAAGAATTTTATTATTGTTTGTGGAGCGCACTTTGAGGGTAACACCACCCTTTAATAGACAGACGCACGCTTGTCACTGCTGCTTTGAGGACAGTATCATATGCAGTGACAGTATACTTGTCAGAAATTGTTGGCACGTCCTTCAGACCGGACCAGATGTCCAAACCGGCCCTTCACTTATTATTTTATTTTGGTTGGGCACACTTTGGGGGTTACACCACCCTTTAACAGACAGACGCATGCTTGACATTGCTGTTTTGAGGATGCAGGTGCGGCTACAGCCCACACATTTCACAAAGACAGAAAAAAAAGAAGAATTTTTTATTGTTTGTGGAGCGCACTTTGAGGGTTACACCACCCTTTAACAGACAGAGGCACGCTTGTCGGTTCTGCTTTAAGGATGCAGGTGCGGCTACAGCCCACACATTTCAAAAAGACAGAAAAAAAAAGAATTTTTTTATTGTTTGTGGAGCGCACTTTGAGGGTTACACCACCCTTTAACAGACAGATGCACGTTTGTCGCTGCTGCTTTAAGGATGCAGGTGCGGCTACAGTCCACCCATTTTACAAAGACAGAAAAAATAGAAAATTTTTTTTTTTGTTTGTGGAGCGCACTTTGAGGGTAACACCACCCTTTAATAGACAGATGAACGCTTGTCGCTGCTGCATTAAGAATGCAGGTGCAGCTACAGCCCACACATTTCTCAAAGACAGAAAAAAAGAAGATTTTTTTTATTGTTTGTGGAGCGCAATTTGAGGGTTACACCACCCTTTAACAGACAGACGCATGCTTGTCGCTGCTGCTTTAAGGATGCAGGTGCAGCTACAGCCCACACATTTCACAAAGACAGAAAAAAAAGAAGAATTTATTTTTTATTTGTAGAGCACACTTTGAGGGTTACACCATCCTTTAACAGACAGACGAACGCTTGTCGCTGCTGCATTAAGAATGCAGGTGCAGCTACAGCCCACACATTTCACAAAGACAGAAAAAAAGAAGATTTTTTTTATTGTTTGTGGAGCGCAATTTGAGGGTTACACCACCCTTTAACAGACAGACGCATGCTTGTCGCTGCTGCTTTGAGGATGCAGGTGCAGCTACAACCCACACAATTCACAAAGAGAAAAAAAATAAGAATTTTTTTTTTGTTTGTGGAGCACACTTTGAGGGTTACACCACCCTTTAACAGACAGACGCATGCTTGTCGCTGCTGCTTTAAGGATGCAGGTGCAGCTACAGCCCACACATTTCACAAAGACAGAAAAAAAAGAAGAATTTATTTTTTGTTTGTAGAGCACACTTTGAGGGTTACACCTTCCTTTAACAGACAGACGAACGCTTGTCGCTGCTTCATTAAGAATGCAGGTGCAGCTACAGCCCACACATTTCACAAAGACAGAAAAAAAGAAGATTTTTTTTATTGTTTGTGGAGCGCAATTTGAGGGTTACACCACCCTTTAACAGACAGATGCACGCTTGTCGCTGCTGCTTTGAGGATGCAGGTGTGGCTACAACCCACACAATTCACAAAGACAGAAAAAAGAAGAAGAATTTTTTTATTGTTTGTGGAGCGCACTCTGAGGGTTACACCACCCTTTAACAGACAGACGCACGCTTGTCGCTGCTGCTTTGAGGATGCAGTTGCGGCTACAGCCCACACAATTCACAAAGACAGCAAAAAAAGAAGAATTTTTTTATTATTTGTGGAGCGCACTTTGAGGGTTACACCACCCTTTAACAGACAGACGCATGCTTGTCGCTGCTGCTTTAAGGATGCAGGTGCGGCTACAGCCCACACATTTCACAAAGACAGATAAAAAAAGAAGAATTTTTTTATTGTTTGTGGAGCGCACTCTGAGGTTTACACCACCCTTTAACAGACAGATGCACACTTGATGCTGCTGCTTTGAGGATGCAGGTGCGGCTACAGCCCACACATTTCACAAAGACAGAAAAAAAAGAAGAATTTTATTATTGTTTGTGGAGCGCACTTTGAGGGTTACACCACCCTTTAACAGACAGACGCATGCTTGTCGCTGCTGCTTTAAGGATGCAGGTGCAGCTACAGCCCACACATTTCACAAAGACAGAAAAAAAAGAAGAATTTCTTTTTTGTTTGTAGAGCACACTTTGAGGGTTACACCATCCTTTAACAGACAGACGAACGCTTGTCGCTGCTGCATTAAGAATGCAGGTGCAGCTACAGCCCACACATTTCACAAAGACAGAAAAAAAGAAGATTTTTTTTATTGTTTGTGGAGCGCAATTTGAGGGTTACACCACCCTTTAACAGACAGACGCATGCTTGTCGCTGCTGCTTTGAGGATGCAGGTGCAGCTACAACCCACACAATTCACAAAGAGAAAAAAAAGAAGAATTTATTTTTTGTTTGTGGAGCACACTTTGAGGGATACACCATCCTTTAACAGACAGACGCACGCTTGTCGCTGCTGCTTTGACGATGCAGGTGTTGCTACAACCCACACAATTTACAAAGACAGAAAAAAAAGAAGAATTATTTTATTGTTTGTGGAGCGCAATTTGAGGGTTACACCACCCTTTAACAGACAGACGCAGGCTTGTCGCTGCTGCTTTGAGGATGCAGGTGTGGCTACAACCCACACAATTCACAAAGACAGAAAAAAGAAGAAGAATTTTTTTATTGTTTGTGGAGCGCACTCTGAGGGTTACACCACCCTTTAACAGACAGATGCACGCTTGTCGCTGCTGCTTTGAGGATGCAGTTGCGGCTACAGCCAACACAATTCACAAAGACAGCAAAAAAAGAAGAATTTTTTTATTATTTGTGGAGCGCACTTTGAGGGTTACACCACCCTTTAACAGACAGACGCATGCTTGTCGCTGCTGCTTTAAGGATGCAGGTGCGGCTACAGCCCACACATTTCACAAAGACAGATAAAAAAAGAAGAATTTTTTTATTGTTTGTGGAGCGCACTCTGAGGTTTACACCACCCTTTAACAGACAGACGCACGCTTGTCGCTGCTGCTTTGAGGATGCAGGTGCGGCTTCAGCCCACACAATTCACAAAGACAGCAAAAAAAGAAGAATTTTTTTATTATTTGTGGAGCGCACTTTGAGGGTTACACCACCCTTTAACAGACAGACGCATGCTTGTCGCTGCTGCTTTGAGGATTCAGGTTGAATCTAGACGGGATTTGGAACCGGGGACGCACATCTAGCACCAACATAGCTGTCAAGTCCTCAGTTATACGTTTTGCTTCAGGATGACTGCTGTCATACTTCATCCTCCTCGCTAGGGACTGTTGGAGGGTCACTTGTTTAGTAAAAGTAGTGGTGTTCCTACTTCCTCTCTGGGATGATGAACAACTCCCAGCAGCAGCAACAGCACTAAGAGGAAGTGGTTCTTGATCTTTCCCTATTTTAATTTTATCGGAGAATGTTTGGTCCTCCTTTTATGTTATATTGATATATACGTGTGGCTAAGGCGCACACAAACACAGAAAATATTTTTTTATTTTGTTTGGAGTGTACTTTGGGGGTTACAGCACCCTTTAACGGACAAGCCAGCCGGCCCTTTACTTATGGGACACAGGCGCACGCTTGGCTCTGCTCCTTTGTTGATGCACGTGCAGCTACAGTGCACACAATTCACAAACACAGAAAATATTTTTTTATTTTGTTTGGAGTGTACTTTGGGGGTTACAGCACCCTTTAACGGACAAGCCAGCCGGCCCTTTACTTATGGCACACAGGCGCACGCTTGGCGCTGCTCCTTTGTTGATGCACGTGCAGCCACAGTGCACACAATTCACAAACACAGAAAATAAGTGCACTTTGGGGGTTACAGCACCCTTTAACGGTCAAGCCAGATGGCCCTTTACTTATGACACAGGCGCACGCTTGGCACTACTTTGTTGATGCACGTGCGGCATCTGTGCACACAATTCACAAACACAGAAAAAATATATATTTTTTTGCACTTGGGGGGAGCACCCCTGATGGACAGAGCACCCCCTGGACAACACTATAGCACCCCTTTAGGACTGGGATACTGCACAGGACTTTGGAGTGGACACAGCCCCTATGGACAACTGACTGCACAACACAGTCCAGCCAGCCCCTATGGACTTTGGAGGAGTGGACACAGCCCCTATGGACAACAGCAGCACAGCACAGCACAGCACAATACTACACTGCACTACACTACACTACACAGCCCAGCCAGCCCTAACTCCCACCCTCCCTCTTCACTGTCCACAGCCGAGTGAGAAAATGGCACCGACGCGGGTACCTTATATAGGATCCAAAACCCACGAGACCCGGAAGGCGGGATGATGACGTTTTGCCTCGATTTCAGATCCGAGTCAGGCGGGAAAAGTCGAGCCTGACTAGGATCGGCACCGGATCGGGTGGGCTCGGGGGGTTCAAATTTCAGAAATCCGAACCCGCTCACCCCTATTTATGACTTTCCCCTGGGGCAGTCTGTCTGTCTGTCTGTCTGTCTGTCTGTCTATCTTTCTCATATCTATCTCTCTAATATCTATCGATCTATCTTTTTCATATCTATCTATCTTTCTCATATCTATCTATCTATCTATCTATCTATCTATCTATCTATCTATCTATCTATCTCATATCTATCTATCTCATATCTATCTATCTATCTGTCTATCTATCTCATATATATCTATCTATCTATCTATCTATCAATCTATCTATCTAGCTAGCTAGCTAGCTAGCTAGCTAGCTAGCTATCTCATATCTATCTATCTCATATCTATCTGTCTATCTATCTCATATCTATCTATCTATCTATCTATCTATCTATCTATCTATCTATCTATCTATCTCATATCTATCTATCTATCTATCTATCTATCTATCTATCAATATATGCTCATATATTATTCCTGAGTGCTGCAACTTTGATGTTTGTAAAGATTTATTTTGGGGGCACCGTCAGACGGTATAATTTTGTACGGGAGTGCCAGACCTGCTGCAGTGTGTTTATATGGGATGTAATACCGGTGCCAAAATCCCGGCACCAATATCCCGACCGTCGGCATCCCAAAGGTAAGTATTGGGGTTCAGGGGGAGGGTAGCATTAGCTAGTGGGGTTAGGCACTAGAGGGAGGGTTAGGCACCAGAGAGGGAGGGTTAGGATTAGGTTGCGGGGAGGGGGTGTTAGGTTTATGGGGAGGTTAGGTTAGGCACTAGGGGAGGGTAGGCACCGGGGAGGGAGGGTTAGGGTAGGGGTTAGAAAAGTACTCACCACAGCGACCTATGGGTGTCGGTATTCAGGCTGTCGGGATGACGCTGTCAGTATTATGATCAGCGGCATCCCGACAGCTGGGATATCATACCCAACCTGTGTGTATATATACACACGCATATATATTTCCTATCCCCCTCTGTCCCACCCCATCTCTATTCCCACTGCCTCCTCTCCTCTTCTGCCATTCCTGCTCCAACATACAGGACTGGGGTTCTAGACCAAGCAGAGCTCAGGCCGAGATTTTCCTTTGGCGCTACCCCATTCATACACCATCTGCCACCAAGGCCCTAAGCTAAGTACAAACGAGATGATATTTTGGATGATTTGTCATTTTGGGATGAATCAGAATGACAAATTGTCCACATCATCCCGTGTGTATTCACTATTGCGCGCTCCTGCGCATCTTTCGTCGCATGTTCAGATCTGCCTGCAGTGCAGGACAATCTGGATATCTGGTGGCCGACACCATGGTTCTGGATACTGCAGGGGAACAATATACAGCAGATCGTACAGTGTGTTACGAACTGCATGATTTATATCGGGCCATCGCTGAGTACACACATTGTCTAGGGTACTCCTTCTAAAATCCTGGGGATGCTTAATATTTGCAGTGGCACATTATAGGCTCTTCAGAAATTTCAGCTCCAGGCCTATGTAAACCTTAATCTGGCACTGACAGGAGATGTAACATGTGCAGGGAGACATAGGTGTGGGAGGGGTGTGTCCAAACTGACATCTAGATTGCAGTGTAAAATTAAAGCCTTTGTGGGCTACATGCAAAAGAAGCCAGTATGCAAAAATAATGTATGTGTTTGCTCCCCCTGCATTGCATTATGGTTTGTCCAGGTGCACAGTTACTTGCTCTATCTTACTCTATTCCCAAATCTGAATCAGGCCCTTACACCACAAACTGAGAACAATACGTAGATGCTCTACAGAATTCCAGGTTATGCTCAAAGCAACTCATTACAAAACTTCCCATCCCTTAAGACTGTTGTACTCTGGACAGACCGTGCTCATCCAGATCTCTGACGGGTTGGACAGGGCTCTGTCGGGACTGTGCAGGAATCTTCTAATAGGCCCAATAGCTATGTAATGCTATCTGACAATTCTAGATGAGTCCTCATCCAACAGTGTTCTAGGAGCGTCACATAGCCCCTGTTGCTGGACCAGGCTTCTTGTCACTTATCCGTGGCAAGCATCTTTATTTCAAAATGTGCATCTTATTCACACCACTAAAAACTATAAGTAGCAACAAAAACCACATTGCTAGCAGGGTCGGGCTAGCCCACAGGGGTACAGGGGAATCTCCTGTGGGCCCTTCATGCCCCTTTCCGACATTGATCACTAGTGTACACTGAGCACTGGGCTAGTGGCACTTGTACATCTGTATGACTCAGAGATATACAGTAATGAATGTTCAGCGGCTGTTTATAAATATGCTAATGCTGTAGCTGCCTCAAAGTGTATTCAGACGTTCACTGGCGGCTTCGCAGATCCAAACAAACGTGTCCAAACCTAAAGCAATGGTCACAGACTATCCGATATCGGCCATCTGAGTAGCACCTATGGTCACATACAATGGCGCCTTAACTGAGCCATCAGAACCACTGTATTTGCATATGGACTCACAGATTCAGGATACAACATTCCCCGAAAACATCTGGGACACCCCTGCATTTCCCCCCCGCACTCCACATAACGTCCCCAAACGACCCCTGAATGTTAATCACTTTGCAAAGAAACCCTCACTGCGACCAGCATTGCTAAAGCATCTTGACAAGTCTGCAGTGCAGCCGTGATGGATGCACAGTCCACCGATAATCACTCAATTGCGTAATATCGGTATTGTATACACATCTGAATAAGGCCATTGGTGCACAAAATAATGATTAGCCCCAATTCAACTAATGAAATGTTCAAACATTACCTGTAATCATTAGAGATGAGCAGGTCTGTACCCACCCGAACATTGCAATTCCGAGTCGGATCCAAGTCCGGCTTGAGAGTTCCCGTCTGACTTGGATCCAAAAACAAGGCAAAACATCATCATCCCTCTGTTGGATTTGCGTGGGTTTGGGATTCTACAGTATAAAGGTCCCGGTGATCGGCACCATATTCACTCTGGCTGTGGAGAGTGTACAGAACAGACTTGTTCTGTTCTTATCTGCTGTTCAAGGGTGCAGCATTGTCGGGCTGGGGCTGTAGTACGTAAAGTGGGGGTGCTGCTCTGTCACTGTTGTCCTATCAATCAAGGGACTAGGGAAGCAGTACATAAAGGGGTGCTGTGTTGTCCAGGGGTGCACTTCCCCAGTGCAAGAAAGATAAAAGTTAAAATGAATAATTATCATTCCAAAAAAAATAAATGTTTTTTTTGTGTGTGCTAGCTATGCTATAATTGTTTGCTGACACTGCCAGCCAGACTGTAGTTTATCATCCACCTATTTTTGATTCTACAGGTGGTCCATCTGCACTCCGGAGGGGTGCTTTGTTGTACATACAGGGGTGCTGTGTTTTTCATCAAGGGGCTGCTACCTCATCCAGGGGTGCTCTTCCCCAGTGTAAAAAAATAACAGTTAAAAAAAAATTTGCATTCCACAAAATATAAAAAAATATCTTTTTTTTCAGTTTTTTTTCTGTGTGTGCTAGGTACGTTATTATTGTTTGGTGACACTGTTGGCCAGACCACAGTTTATCATCCATGTATTGTGACACTATAAGCATAGCGCAGTGTGTTAATCTTATACATAAAAAATCTTGTGACACTGTAAGTGATAGCACAGTGTTTTACTCATAAAAAATATACAGTGACACTGTAAGTGGTAGCGCAGTATGTTTTTATTTTCTTATTCATAAAAAAATATTGTGACACTGTAGATCATTGATACCGCAGTGTAATATTTAAAATTGGTACAAATTGACGTGTGTGCTGTACCCCACTTCATTCGTGTTTGTTGATATGGAGAATGACCAGTTGAGAGGAAAGCAGGAACCACATACTAGTGCTGGAGCTGCTGCCAGTGGCAACAGTCATGATGATACTAGTCCATCTCCATCATCTACTAAAGCCAATGCCCAAGGGCATACAGGGCTTAGGTGAGGGCTTCTAACATCAAGAACCAATCTTTTACAGTGGCAAAGAAAAAAACATAAAAAGGAAACTTAGCTGCAGAAAGACATAAAATTGGCAATAGGACTTTCACCACACAAAGTGGCAGGGAAAGGCTAATATTTATGACTGGTGGCTCTGTCTCGTATGATGATGTAAGCACAAGTGAACATGCTGACGTAGAAATTGAGGATGCTTCTGTGGAAGTGCACCAGGATGAGCAGGATATTTGTGTAGCTGATGCTAAAAAGGATGTTGATGATGAGGATGTTGATGATGAGGATGTTGTTGATGATGATTTTATTGATGAGGATATTTTTTGTGTAAATTAGGCACCAGTGGAAGAAACAGTTGTTGACCATGATAAGGAAAACTCTTGTTATGATATCACATGATGAGATCGCAGGATTGCTGACTAGGAGAAGACTGGATCGTGATGTGGCAGTCCTTCCACAACTGGCTAACTGGAGTGAGGCTGCAGGTAATAGTACTAAAACAGTTGTAATAGACAGTGTACAATAGCAGCAACAGATGATGGGTCTCAGGAATGTATAGGGACTATCGTGCAGCTAGGACACCAGATAAGGAGTGGCTGGACAATAATAACTAGCTGCTAAGCAGGAGAGACCAGGACTGTGGTATTGCAGGATTATAGACTAGACTAGACAAGATAGAACTGGCAAAGTACAGACAAGACAAGACAGGCAAGATATGGATAAGTACTGGACCAACAAGAAACAGTCAATTTACAATGATAAGGCAAGAACACTGGCAGTTCAAGGTGCGGCTAGCAGGCATAGGTGCGGCTAGTGAGCCAAAATGGTTGCAGACTATGATGTGGCCTAGTAGCTAGAGACAAGACTTGAATAAAGTGGCCTTGAGGGCTGTGTGCGACTGTAACAACTAAGATGTGGCCACTGAGCCAGCAAAGTACAGATAGAGTTCAATGCAGCCTTGCGGGCCATTATGTGGCTTAAACAGCCAGGATGCGGCTACTAAGCCATGATGATACAGAGTATGATGCAGCCTTGTGGGCCGTGATGTGGCTTAGATAGCCAGGATGCGGCTACTTAGCCATGATGGTACAGATAAAGTACAACCTGGCTTTTCAGGTCCTATGTGCGGCTTAGACAGCCGGGTTGTGGCTACTGAGCCATGATGGTACAAACAGAGTTTGATGCAGCCGTACAGGCCGAGGTGCAGGAACCAGATGGCAGACAGGAGCACTGAGGTGTGGCAGGAAGACAAGCTGGAGGCAGCACGGTGGAGAACTATGGATGGATTAGCTAGAATTAAACAGACATAGCTTGATGCGGCCTTGCAGGCAGATGTGTAGGAACCAGATGGCAGACAGGTGCACTCAGACATGGCAGGACCACAAACTGGAAGCAGTTAGGTGGATAATAATGCAGGTAGAAGAGCTGGAACAAAACAGACCAGGCTTGATAGGCTGCGGTCTGAACCTGCAGTATCCACAGGGCTGGATACTGACAGGTTCAGAATATAACTCTGTAGAACTAGGAAGACCAGCTAGGACTCAGACTTCTGAGGACAGACCAACTAACATAGCATGTCAGACAGTATAACCGGCATTGAGTGAAGGGCTGCCTGTAACTTAAGGAATACAGAGTCCAATCAAAACCATTTCCTGCAGAGAGCCTTTCCTAATCACAGGTTAGTGTGCACCTGAGATGCATACAGACAGATGTTGATTAGTGAGCTCTTGAGACAAACACGCAGACAGACAGGAATGACAGGCTATGAGCTAAACACAGACAAGACAGGTATCCCGTTGCCTGCAACAGCCAGAACATGGATCAGGATAAGATACAGCGTCCTAGTGATTACTATAGCTTAAACCTGCCACCAAGATGATCCACTGTTTCGGACCCTGACAACCCCTTTGTCATGCCTGGATACAAGACAAAAAAAGCCACTTCTTATTTGTGGAATTATTTCTACCCAAATCCTGACAACAATTGTCAAGCCATCTGTAACCTTTACAAAGCCAGAGTAAGTAGAGGTAGAAACCTTAACAATCTAGCAACCTCCTCCCTGTGCAGCTTATCCATCCAAAAAGTTTTTTCAAAATTCATAAAATTTGGCTTAAAAAGTACCAATAAGCAGTCCAGCGTCAGCCAGCTCTCTTCTCTCTGCTAGATCCAAGCACCTGTCATCACCACCACCAACACCTTCATCAACAATATCAATCATTATGCAAGTGGTTTGTTTGGGCCCCCACAAAACAAACTACCAATTGGCAGCTGACATTGCTGGCAATGATTTCTACATGCACAAACTGGCTTTACAGAGGCAAGATGTTGCCATCATCATCATCCGATTCCTCACCCTTATCAGTGTGTACATCATCATCATATAATTTACATTTTTCCCTGCTGGAATCCACCATTACAGGTGCTTTTTAATTTTTGGATGTAATTGGCATAGAATTTGTAGTTCATTTTGATGGACATCATCTTTTCCACATTTTGAGGAAGTAGCCTCCTACGCCGATCGCTGACAATGTTCCTGGATGTGCTGAAAACTCTTTCTGAGTTCACAGAGGATGGTGAGAAGCACAAGTAAAGCAAAGCCAGTTTGTGCAAGGGCCTCCAAATTGCTTTTTGTCCTGCCAGTAGTCAAACGGACTGTCTGATATGCCTATTTGGACACTATTATTAAAAAATTTAAATTAGTCCATAACCATTCTTTGAATGGTGACCATGTCAGATGGAGTCATGGCAGAGGTCTCATTAATTGTAGCCAATTCTTTTAGACCTGACCAGATGTCAAAACTTGGTTGTGTTGACTCATCTCCATCACCAGTGGGTCTTTTGGGGAAGTTTTTTTTTCTCATCAGATGCAGTTGCTGGAGAACTGAAGGAGAAGCCATAGCTGCATCATGTGCCACTTGAGCTGAAAATTTGCTTATCAACAGCTCTTTGGATCTCTTTAGATCTGTGTCCATTGGGAAGAAAGACACAATGTATGACTTAATAATAGGATCCAGCATGGTCACCAAAATGTATTGATCCGATTGTAAGATCCTAACAACCCTTGGTTCTTGGTGAAGCAAAATACAGGACTTGATCTAAAAGTCTGATGCACGTAGCGGAATCGCTTTGTTTCAGCTCCTCCTTCAGTTTATCAAGCTGCTTTTCCAACAGTCTAATGAGGAAAATTACCTGAATCAACATGGCAGTGTCTGAAATCAGGACAGGACCTGATTCAGGTTGGTTCACAAAACTGAATTTGCATGCACCCGCGTGCTGTGAAAATATGCTAATGAATACAATCGTACAGCAACTGCAGCTCTATACCAAGACGCCCACCACTGTATAAAACCACCCACTTCCCATGTCATGCATCCGTAAATCAGCAAAAACATTGGTAACATCGAATAACATTGGAACCATCCGCACAGTTGTGGTTGATCTGACTCTACCACAGAAACTGCTAAACTTCCCGTCACCATCTAGACCTCTGCCAGCATATTCTATCATAGGGGCTTAATTATGCATGCCCCTGTAACGTCGTTTAAATGACCCATGCACACCTGCATTTCTCTAACCTCCCCCATCACCACCCTGAAATGGTCACTTCCTGTCAATCACTGTGTGAAGACTGAGTGCTCACTCTGTTCAATAATGCATGTGCAGAATGCAAACATTAGTTGGCTTCATGCGAACGCAGCCTTGCAAACCAATCTGAATCAGGCCTTCACTTCATAGGTCACTACTTCGAATGGTTTCAGCACATTGCACAACATGGGAATTATTTTCCACTGATCTTGAGTAAGGTACATTCCCTCTAATCTTTCTATGTCATAGTATGCTGTGTAGCTTGGATAACTTTTTGCTGTTCATCCATCTGCTGAAGCATATAAAGGGTGGAGTTCCACCTTGTAACTACCTCTTGATTCAGCTGGTGACAGGGCAAATTCAACATTTCCTGCAGGTGCTACAATCTTCTACATGCGCCTGCTGAATGGCGAAAATGTCCAGAAATTTTTCGGGCCACAGAGAGCATCTCCTGCATGGCCTTGACATTTAAAAAAAATTGCACCACAAAGTTTATTGCGTGAGCAAAACATGGGACAGATTGGAATTCACCCAGTTGTAATGCTCTCACAATATTGGTGGCATTTCCAGAAATCACAAATCCTGAGGAGAGTCCAAGAGCAATAAGCCATTTTGCAATGACTTTCCTGAGTTTTTCTAAAAGGTTTTCAGAGTATCCTGTCTCTGAATGAGCTGCTGTTTCTTAGATGCTGCTGCTGCTATTGTTGGTGATGCAGAAGGCAATACACTCACCCAGTGGGCTGTTAAAGTCATGTAATCTTGCGTTTGCTCTGTGGTGAAGTGGAGAGTGGGTACAACAGCATTTTGCAAGCTTCTATTTAAGTTTTTTTAACGTCCCTGTAAAGGTTGGGAATTGCTTTTCTAACGAAGTGGAATCTAGATGGGATTTGGTAGCGAGGACACAGGACCTCTATTGTATTATTGGCGGATATTGGATGGACATCTAATACCAGCAAAGATGTTATGGCATCAGTGATCCACTGTGCAATTGGGTGACTGATGTCTTACTTGCTTCCCCTTGCAAAGGATTGTTTACCAGTCAATAGTTTTTTAAAATACTACTAGTAGTCATCCTGGTCCCATTCTGGGATGAAAATCCATTCCCTGCAGCAGCAGCATCAGGCATAGTGCTCAAGGATTCTTCTTGGGGGTTGGGTATGAAATACCAACTGTTGGGATGCCGCTGGTCAGAATACCAACAGCAGCATCCCAACAGCCAGAATCCCGACACCCATGGGGAAGACTGGTAAGTGTTTTCCTAACCCCTACCCTATCCCCTACTTTAACTTTCCTTCCCCAATGCCTAAACCTAACCTCTCCCCAGTGCCTAAGCCTAACCTCCCCCTCCCAACATCCTAATCTTAACCCTCCCTCCCTGGTGCCTAATCCTAGCTCTCCCCCTAGTGCCTAACTATAACCCTGCACCCTAACCTCCCCTAATACCCCGATACTTACCTTCAGGATGCAGGCAGTCAGGATTCTGGTGCCAGGTTCCCGACCTGTTGGGATTTTGGTGCCGGTATTCAGACCATTGGCATTCCATACGCTGGGTTGCCAACTACATCCCCTTTTTGGGCAAAGACTGATGTGAATGATCTAAATATTTTTTTGTAAATGGCTCACCTCCTCCCCTCCTACCTCATAAATTTGCTTCAGAATCAAAATATTAACTTAAAATGTACTAATAATCAAATCTCCATTTACCTGCCATCAACTACATACATATTCCAACTCCCTCAGGCCTCTTGAATAATAAAAAACATTTGTTTCATTATGTGCCATGTTGGAAGTTCAACTGCCACAGCTGCTGCAATCTTTGACATGTGGTTGCTGAATGCCAAAAATGTCTAGAATTGTTTATGGTCACAGACAGCATCTCCTGCATGCCCCTTTAATTTCTCTAAAATATTCTGAACCACTAAGTTGATTTTGTGGGCAAGACATAGGACATATTGTTTGCCCATGCTCTCCCCTCCTCCCTCCTAAATTTACTTAACAATAAAAAAAAAAAAAAAATTTACTACCAATGAACCCTTTCTGTCCCTGCCTTCATCTACATACATACTCCATCTTCCTCAGGCCTTTTGATTAATGAAAACATATGTTTCGCTATGTTCCATTTTGGACGTTGAACTGCCACATGTTTGTGTCGCCTGCTGCTGCCACTTATCTGAGTCAGCCAGCTAGCTTGGTGCAAATTTTGGTCTTCAACCAGATGAAAACAATATTGTAAGCTGTGAGGTGCTTAGAATTGACTGGAAACGAGGGGAAATTAATGTTATTGAGGTTAACAATACTGTAGGAACAAAAAAAAGCCAAATTATGTGATTTTAGCAGTTTTATCAATTTTTGAAAAAAATATACAGATTATTATTATTATTATTATTATTATTATTATTATTATTATTATCATTTATTTATATGGCGCCACAAGTGTTCCGCAGCGCCTTACAAAGTACATAGACAAAAAAGTAACCATTGACTTACAATACAATACAATACAGGACATGGATAAACATTGCTATATTAGTGACATTAACGCCTGCATAAGCAGCCAAGTGTTAGTTGCCCTAGTGGCTGGTAAGAGATAAATTAAATTACAGTAGGGAGAAGCACAAGAGGGTAGAGGGCCCTGCTCGAAAAAGCTTACATTCTTTAAGGGAGGGGAAGACAAACAGGAGTGACACAGAATGGGGTGGGCCGGGAGAAAGGAAGATGTAGCAGCAAGTTAGGATGAGAGCTGGAAGGCTTTAATGAAGTAGTGGGTCTTAAGAGCTCGTTTGAAAGATGGTAGAGAGGTGCAGAGTCTGATAGGGAGAGGGAGGGAGTTCCAAAGGTGAGGAGCAGCACGGGCAAAGTCTTGGAGGCGGGAGTGGGAGGAAGTAATCAATTGGCATGAAAGGCGGCATGTATTAAGTGAATGAAGAGGGTGGACAGAAGAGTGAAGGGAGATGAGATCAGAGATGTAAATGGGAGAGGAATGGGTGAGGGCTTTGTAAGTGAGTGTAAGAGCCTTGAATTGGGTTCTGAAAGGGAATGGGAGCCAGTGGAGGGCTTGCAAAAGAGGGGAGGCTGATGTAGAGCGTTTGGAGAGGAAGATGAGCCGAGCAGCAGCATTGAGCACAGACTGGAGAGGAGAGAGATGGGATTTGGGGAGCCCAGCTAGGAGAAGGTTACAGTAGTCCAGTCTGGACATGACCAGTGAATGTACAAGGGTTTTGGTAGCATCCTGGGTGAGAAAGGGTCTGATCTTGGAAATTTTCTTGAGATGGAAATGACAGGACTGTGAGAGGTTCTGAATGTGTGGTTTAAAGGAGAGGGAAGAGTCCAGGATGACTCCAAGACAACGCACTTTGGGGCTAGATGAGATAGTAATGCCATCTATTAATAAAGAAATAGTGGGACATGATGTTATGTGGGAGGGTGGGAAGACTATCAGCTCAGTCTTAGACATATTAAGTTTGAGAAATCGCTGGGACATCCAGGAAGAGATAGCAGAGAGACAGTTGGAGATACGAGTCAGTAGAGAGGGGGAAAGATCAGGTGAGGAAAGGTAGATCTGAGTATCATCAGCATAGAGATGATAATGGAGGTCAAAAGAGCTGATGAGTTTACCTAGAGAAGACGTATAGAGAGAGAATAGGAGAGGTCCAAGAACAGAACCTTGGGGAACACCTACTGTAAGAGGCTGTGGGGGGGAGGAGTTGCCATGAGAGGAAACAGAGAAGGAATGGTCAGAGAGGTAGGAGGACAGCCAGGAGAGAGCAGTGTCACGTAGACCAAGGGAGTGAAGTATATGCAGCAGTAGAGGGTGGTCCACAGTGTCAAAAGCAGCAGAGAGATCAAGGAGAATGAGCAGTGAGTAGTGGCCCTTGGATTTGGCAGCAAGGAGGTCATTGCTGACTTTTGTGAGGGCAGTTTCAGATAAAAAACAAAACACACAAGGGCGATTTGGCAAAGCCAAATCCAGATCCAAAACACAAAGGAGATACAGATCCAAAACCAAAACACGGGGGTTGGCGCACATCCCTAGTAATTAGACTACTAAAACTGATATTCACCACTATATTAAATAAGCCCCTATGCATTAAAAATTAATCATTACTGGAATACAAAACTAGACTATAACGGACTTTTATAATGTGGAATATTCACTAGTAATTATTTTACATTAACTAAGAGTCTTAACAACAGGGTAATTATTTGTCTGGGAATGGTAACTGTGTATGTGAGGAGGGGTCTTCCTTTTAGTGTGGGCTATTATCATAAAAAAAAACTGACAAATAATAAATAGTAATGATTTCTGTATGTGTTTCCCTCACCCAGAGCATCATGTAACAGCTTCAACTCGTCATCATACAGAGAGTCGGTGACATCGGTGATGTTCAGTCTCCCTCTGTGAAGTGTGTGGTACAGAATGGCAAATGTACATTGTTTGATTTCATGGTTGAGGTGAGCGTAACTTCCGGAGATACTGACAGGATGGACGTCTGTAACTGCTGAGGAGCTGAGGAGGAAGTTGATCAGCCATTTGTACACATTCTGGTCCTCCAGTGAGAAGATCCCAACCACTGATTTCTTCCGACACATCTTCAGTCTGCTCCTCCTATAAGATGGATACAGAGCATTACTCACATGTATTACAAATAAATCAGATTACAAATTACCCAACTCCGAATCACACCCACTGTCATCAACTGTATACTTTCCCAATCCCCTTTCAAAGATTATTGTATTTATCTCTTTTTTTAGCACTTTCTTATTGTCTTATTGCTTACAGGATATGAATACACAGAGTATAGATAATAACCACTTAGAGTCTGCAGAACACAATCACATGGAGAAGTGACCCATTGGATAGAGGCTGATACATTGTATGCAAACAAATCATAGGTCTTTATATCTCCTCACAGGGGGCCTGATTCAGACTGTATCTGTGCACAGAGGTACTGCAAATATATATTAATGGCACAGCTGCAGGGATTTGTACGGAGACGTTTCTTTAATGCGTTGCTTGTATGGACAGAAGCAACATCGGTCACACCATCGCCCTATGGCTGCTCACAATGTCATTTGGATGCTGGGGCCAGTAAAGCTGCAAATGAAGACACAGTCGCTGGCTGCAACGCACCCAAGCATCGCACACCCCATGTTTGACAAGTCCCCCCCCGTTACTTACCAGAAGCACACACTGCCAATCCCTGCATCCAAATCCTCTCTCCGACTGCCATCGGTAATGAATCGTCATGTGTGCGCAGTGTGACTGATACGCATGAACAGGACAATAAAAGATCGCTCCACTGCACATACACCAGCATTGTGGCCACCTCCGAATCAGGCCAATGCTGGCAGAAAGTGACCACAGTCACCATAAGAGTGTGATAATATATGTAACGTGTGTGGCTCTATATTCACTAGAAGTCGGCTTGTTCCCAGTATATGCACATGCACAAATCTCTCATCAGTGTTAGGGCAGAGAGAGATCCAGCATATACCAGTAAATATAATATAAAATTCTATGAAAAACTATTAGGTTGATTAGGAGCAACCACTATTTTGTATTGCTGCTCCGAGAGGCATGGATGGGACCAGCATTGGGAGGATGTGCTGGTTTCTGTAGTGCTATACCTCCAGTACAATATGATGGTATTAGATGCTGGAAGCACCTGCGCTTGTGTATGGGACGTCCGTGAGCATTAAGTGTCCTCACTTGCAGAGAGCACACCAGTCCCCAGTGTACACAATCAGCTGCAGCGTGTCTCCCTGTGTAAGCCGGCTTTGATGTCTGGTTGGCAGGAGTGTGAGACCTCCACTGGCACCTAGTATGACCACCTGCAGGATGCACATCGACCTTCAATGTAGCCGGTCAGCTGTGCCCAAGCGTGTCTCTCTGTGCGAGCATGCTTTGATGTCTGGAGGGCCAGTAGCGCATGCAGGGGGGGGGTTCTGAGTACATAGAAAACCCCTCTGATGGGCTGTACAGTGATGCTGCTGCCACGATCGGATCACTCAGACAGAGAGCTCTGCTTAGATCAGTAGCCTCAGCAGTGGTGAATACTCAACTGCACTGAGCTCTGCAGTGGCTTCAGCGGGGACCCGCAGAGTGCAGATGATCCTGACTGCAAGTACAAAGCAGTTGGTGTTAGGATCAGCAGCTGCAGGTCCCCCTGTCAGTGTCAGTCACTGTGATTACTTACTAGCGGCAGCTGTAGAGTTTGGACCCCCTTCTCGGAGTAGAGGAAATCAGAGCTTCTCTGCCTGACCTGTCCAATGATCATATACTTCTTGCCCTGTGTCTGCAGACTAGGAGGATGGAAGTCTCCTCTCCCCATCCCTCCCTGAGTAAGTCCCTGCCTTTCCTGCTCTGCATGGTATGTCCTCCCCAGCAAACAGTGTCATCTTCCTGTCCCCACCACGAGTCCCTGCCCCCTCCTGCTCTTCCTGGTATGTCCTGTCCCCTTCCAGTCCCCACCCCTTCCAGCTCTGCAAGGATTGTTCTTCTCCCTTGCGGACAGCTTCCGGTGTGTGAGGGAAGACAGACAGACAGAGCTTACTACAGTACTGCAAATAAGGGTAAGTACCAAAGGATGGCAATGTATTCATTCTTTGCAGGGGGTAGGAGGAGTAAATTATAAGGGGGGTGCAATTATATTATTTGGTAAGGGAGGTAGGTCATACATGCCTACTCTCCTGGAACTCGTGGGAAGTTCCCAATTTTTTGGGTAATCCCCCACACTCCCCCAGAAGGATAGTTATTTCTCCCTTATTTCTGACCACTTCCTAGTAAAGTGAGCAGAATGGGGAGCATTTCCGCGGTGATTGTGGGTCTCCATATATGGGGGCAGGGCTTAATGATGCAATTCTTCATTAGTTGCGCCATTTGGCCCCACTCCCTATTTCAATTCAAGCCAATTGCGACAATTTACCATGAGGATCCGGGCTTGATGACGTGAATCATCAGGCCTCGCCCCCAGTCACCACCCTCCTGTTTCTCCTACCCGGCCTTCTCCCGGAAGAGAAAAAAAGTAGGCAAGTATGAGGTAGGATGGGGGATGTAGT
Source organism: Taudactylus pleione (assembly GCA_031769625.1). Classification (NCBI taxonomy): domain Eukaryota; kingdom Metazoa; phylum Chordata; class Amphibia; order Anura; family Myobatrachidae; genus Taudactylus; species Taudactylus pleione. The sequence continues at coordinate 747,782 of JAUIMM010000719.1, forward strand.
AATGTATTGTGGAGGGTTCATACGGCAATATTTTTTGGGGGGTTAGGTGGGTTGTGGGTTGTAGTACTGTATCAGAGTTTGTGCAGTAGTATATTGTGATCGGTGGGGCATATTAATATTACAGGTTGTATACTATGTTCTATTGGGATATATCGAATGTATATGGCAATTATATACTGTATGTATACACACAGTATATATATATATATATATATATATATAAAAATATATATATGGGTGGATAGTGCTGTCATGTGAGAGATCATCTATATCTGGAAACCCGCCCTTACAAATCCTGCATTTGCCCTTGGGGTGGGTATTTCCACAGACTAACTGCCGTCACTGCTGGTCTCTGGGTGTCAGGGTCCACAAGTACTGAAGGGATTACCAGCAATATGTAGCAACTGTGTATGTATATGTGTGTCTATATACATATATACTGTACATACTAAAAACTGGTTTTGATTAGAGATGAGCGAGAACCGGACCCACCCGTACTTTGGGATCCGGGGTGAGAAATGTGTCTGGTTCAGGTTTTCCTGCCAGACTCGGATTTCAAAATGAGGCAAAATGTCATCCTCCCGCTGTCGGATTCTTGCTGGGCTTTGGATCCTATAAAGGTCCCCGCTCTCACCGCCATTTTCATTCCAGTTGTGGGGAGTGAAGACTATGCTAGGGAGGGGCTGTTGTCCATAGCGGCTGTGCTGTTGCTGTGCATAGGGGCTGGCTGCTATTGTCACAGGGACTGGCTGCTATTGTCACAGGGGCAGTGTTATTGTCTATAGGAGTTGTGCTGCAGACAGAAGAAGAGGGGGCTTCAGTGGCTCCTGTGTCACTGCAGTACATAAAGGGGTGCTGCTGTGTTGTCCAGGGGGTGCTCTGTCCATGAGGGGTGCTCTTCACCTCCAGTGTGAATAAAATAAAAATAAAAAAGTGGTTTTTTTGTGTCTGTGTGCGCTTTAGCCGCACCCAACAACATAGCTGCCGCCAGGCGTTAATCAAGGAGCTGCTGCCTTGTCAGAGGTGCACTTATTAATATTTTTCTTTTTTTTCATTTGGGGGGAGTGCACCCCTGAACAAGGCTGCAGCCCATTGATTAATGATACAGGTTGCACGCTTGGCACAGCTACGTTGTTGATAAGTGCGAGTAATGCGCACCCACATACAGAAAAAAAAAACACTTTTATTAATTTTTTTTTTACACTGGCGTGGTGAGCACCCCTGAAAGAGGCAGCAGCCCCTTGATAAATGACACAGGCAGCACCCCTGCGCAGCTACATTGCTGATAAGTGTGAATAACGTGCACAAACACACATAGAAAAGAAAACACTCATTAATATTTTTTTTTTGCACTTGTGGTGTTTTCATTTCTGTGTGTGTGTGTGCATTAGCCACACTTATAAGCAATGTAGCTGTGCCAGGGGTGTCATTTATCAATGGGCTGCTGCCTCTTTCAGGGGTGCTCTTCCCCAGTTTTAAAAATAGTTTTTTTTTGTGCGGTTGTGTGTGTTAGCTGCACTATAATTGCTTGGTGACACTGCTGTAAGACCGCAGTGAGTATGGAGGACAGTCACATGACAGGAGAGCAGGAACCACAAACAGTACTAGTCTTGTAGCTGCGAGCAGCAGTCATGATGACGATGCAAGGCCGTCAACGTCATCTATGAAGGCCGATGCCCCAGGGCTTATGTCAGGCCATGTAAAATCAACTTTTATCCTGTTAAAGAAAAAAAAATCTAAAGCTAAGTCAGCTTTAGAGAAACAAAAAATTGGCAATATGCCATTTACTACACAAAGTGGCAAAGAAAGGATAAGGCCTTTGCCTTTATTTATGACTAGTGTTTCTAGTTGTGATGATTTAAGCCTTTCTGCTTGTAGTAGACATATAAAAAAAAAAAAAATTGTTAAGACACTGGAACCAACTGTGTGCTCTGAAAAATCACAAATCCTCGAGGAGAGAGCAAGTTTGTCCGCGGTTGCCATGTGTGAGCCTGATTTTTCAAATAGTGTACTTAAGAGGATCCTCCTTCCAACATTTGTGTGCCCTCTGTAAATGTGGGGAAGGGCAGTGAACATATTACTGACATAGAAATTGAGGATGCATCTGTGGAATTGCACCAGGAGGATGAGGATGATATTTCTGTAGTAATTGGCACTGCCGCTAATAAGGATGATGAGGAAGTTGCTGATGAGGATGTTGATGCTAATAAAGATGTTGTTTGTGCAAATCAGGCAACAGTTGCTGCCCATGATATGAAAATCCCATTGTCATGCCAGGGCAAAAGACAAAAGAATCCACCTCTCATGTGTGGAATTATTTCCACCCAAATCCGGACAAAAACTGTCAAGACATCTGTACCCTTTGCAAAGCAAGAGTGAGTAAAGGTAAGGACCTTAACTGCATTGGAACCTCCTCCAAAAAGTGTTTGCAAAATGTAGACAGTTTGGCTAACAAAAATGAAAAAATGAGCAGTACAGTGTCCTCCTCTCTGTTACATCCAAGCATGTGCGATCTCCACCACCAATACTTGCATCATCAACATTCTCAATCTTTAATGGAAGTAGTCCTGCATCCAATTTCTGAAGAAGAATGACTTACTCTTTTCCTATCCGTGATTCCTTAGAAGGATCCTTGAGTGCTACGCCTGTTGCTGCTGCTGCTGCTGCTGCTGTTGCTGTGAGTGGATCTTCATCCCAGAAGGGGATCAGGAGGAAGACTACTTGTAGCACTTTAACAAAACAATTGACTGTCAAACAATCCTTTGCAAGGGGGAGCAGTTATGACAGCAGTCACCCAGTTGCATAGAAGATTACTAATGCCATAACAGCTATGCTGGTTTTATATGTGCGTCCATTATCCGCCATTAATGCAGTGGGTTTTAGACAGTAAATTGAGGTCCTGTCTCCCCGCTACCAGATCCATTCTAGATTCCACTTCACTAGAACAGCAATTCCCAGCCTGTACAAGGACATTTAAAAAACATTAATAATGTCCTCCGAAATGCCATTGTACCCAATGTCCACTTGCCCATTGATATGTGGACAAGTGGGACATGGCAGACTAAGGATTACATGACCATGACAGCCCACTGGATAGGTGTATTGCCTACAACAGCAACAGCAGCATCTACCAAATGGCAGCTTATTCAGAGGCAGGCTACTCTGTGCATCAGCAGTTTCACTAAGAGGCATACCTCGGAATACCTCTTAAGAAAGTTCAATGATATCATTGCAAAATGTCTTACCTTGCTTGCACTCTCCTTGGGATTTGTGATTTCTGACAATGCCACCAATATTGTGAGAACATTATATCTAGGCAAATTCCAGCACGTCCCATGTTTTGCTCACACAATTAATTTGGTGGTGCAACATTTTTTTTAAATACTAGGGGCGTACAGTAGATGCTCTCTGTGGGCCAAAAAAATTTGGGACATTTTTGACATTCAGCGACTGCATGTCGAAGATTGCAGCACCAGCAAGTACTGTTGAATTTGCCCTGCCATCAGCTGAAGCAAGAGGTAGTAACTCTGTGGAATTTTACTTTCTATATGTTTCAGCAGATGGAGGAGCAGCAAAAGGCCATCCAGGGCTATACAACGGCCTATGACAATGGCTGTGGAGGGGGAATGCACCTTACTCAAGCACAGTGGAGAATAATTTCGGTGTTGTGCAAGGTTCTCAAACCCTTTGAACTTGCCACGCGTGAAGTTATTTCAGGCACTGCCAGCTTGAGTCATGTCATTCCCTTTATCAGACTTTTGCAAAAACAGCTGGAGAAACTGAAGGAGGAGCGATTCCGCTAAGTATGTCAGACTTGTGGATCAAGCCCTTGATTCACTTTGCCAGGATCCAAGGGTCGTCAATCTCTTGAAATCAGATCACTATATTTTGGCGACCATACTTGATCCTAGGTTTAAGTCATACATTGTGTCTTTTTTTCCGATGGACATAAATCTGAAAAGATGCAAAGGGCTGTTGATGAAAAAATTGACAGCTCAAGTGGAACGTGACATGGCAGCATTTTCTAAGGCTGCCAGGAAAAAGCTACATTTTCCTTAGAGACCCACTGCTGGTGGTGATGCAGATTAGTCAGCAAAATCTAATGACATCTGGTTGGGTCTGAAAGAACTTCCTACAATGAGTGACTCGTCTACCGTGACTTTTTGTGATACGGTCACCATTCAGAGAATGGTGGATGACTATTTTAGGGATAACATCCAAATAGGCATGTCAGAATGTCCTTTTCATTACTGGCAGGAACATGAGGCAATTTGGAGTCCCTTACACAAACTGGCTTTGCTTTATTTAAGTTGCCCACCCTCCAGTGTGTACGCCCAGCGTAGCCGGGAACCTTGTCAGCGATCGGCATAAGAGGTTACTTCCCCAAAATGTGGAAAAGATGATGTTCATTAAAATTAATTACAAGTTCCACAAGGAAGACTTTACCAGCAATTCACTCAACAAAATACAGATGTGCCTATAATGGTGGATTCCAGCGGGGACAAATTAATATTGTGTGAAGAAGATGATGTACACACTGATGGGGATGACGATGACGTTGTCGACATCTGATCCATCTTACCTATATTGTAAAGCCATTTTGTGTATGGAGAGTTCCCAAAAAAAATCAGTCATTTCAGCCACAAGTGGCAGCCCCTGTCCCTCAACTGATTGGTTTGTTAAATTGTGCATGTCCTGTATACTTAAGAGTGGGTTGGAGGGCCCAAGGACAATTCCATCTTGCACCTCTTTTCTTTGCATTATGTGCTGTTTGGGACATTGGTACCTGACATTTTGAATTTAATAGTTTCTGAAACTGCCATCCTGTCTGCCACTGCAGTGCCACTCTGTGACATGTTGAAAGCTGAACTGCCACATGTTAGTGATGTCAACTGCTGTCACTTAGCTTAGTCAGCCAGCTAGATGGATGCAACCTTTTGGCCTAAACTGGATGAAATCAATAGTGTGAGCTGTGAGGTGGTCAAAATTGACTAGAAATGACAGGAAATATATGTTATTGGGGTTAATAATACTGTAGGAACAAAAATGGCCCAAATTACAGTATGTGATTTTAGCTGTTTTTATGATTTTTTAGAAAAAAATCCAGATCCAAAACCAAAACACGTAAGGGTGGTTTTGCCAAAACCAAATCCAGATCCAAAACATGAGGTAGATACAGTTTCAAAACCAAAACATGGGGGTCCGCGCACATCTCTAGTTTTGTTTTCTTTGTTATAATATGACATTACTATACTATACTTACTGTATATGATATCTAGTAATTTTCCTCTCTCTTTGGTCAGCTCTTTTCATGTCTTATGCACATATGGGGAGATTATACATGTGTACACACTAGTGTGCATACATGCTAAAAGATAGCTATATATACAATCTAGACCCTAGATTATAGAGCAAAAGAAAATTACATATATATATATATATATATATATATATATATATATAAATGAACTCTGATAATGTAATAAAAAAAATGTAAAGGCGCACATCCACTTGCTGACCCAGGGAAGACAGTACGATTATGACATCGTAATCGTACCGCTGTTCCTCTTCCCCTGCAGTGCCTACACTTAACGATATGTTGTTCAGTGTAGGCACCCTCCGTCATCCCTGTCGTTATTGCCAGATTGACCAGCATGTTCGGGCGATGATTAATGTAGGAAACGACCAGCAGGAGCGCACATCGCTGGTTGTTTCCGACATTTTAGTGCCCGATTCATGCACAATTAATGAGCAATTGCACGATATCGTTGTCGTTCAATCGCTCACTGAAATCGGCAAGTGGATGTGCACCTTTAGATTAAAGTTTTTCTTTTTCTTTATTATTATTATTTATTATTATTAGAGTTAATTATTATTATTGCTATTATTCTTATTATTTATTATTATCATGATTTATTGTTATTTATAGTTTATATACAGGTATGTCTATTGGTAATTACATACTATATATATATATATATATATATATATATATATATATATTTATTTATTTATTTATTTTTTGTTTGTTTGTTTTTAGTTTATTTTAAATAGGTGAATTTATTTTATAATTCCTTAAATGAATGAAATTGTCTATTATAAGCCATTATTGAACTCTGCCTAAATGAATATTCATGTTTTTTATAGTTAATTATGTAAAACTTATTTATTATATACAGTATGTGATAACTTTATATAGGTATTTTCTTTTTTTTTATACATAGATATGCTGAATTCATGAATAAAATATGTATTATTATATTAAAAATGGAAGTTTAAATAAGTGAAATATTGTGAATATATAGGAATGAAATTTGTACCTGCATTTCAAGAGTTAATAATATGGACTCACAATTCCAATTTGCAATAGCCAATCAGATTAAGGATCCTGCTACTTATAGTACTATAGATGGAGAAGGAGCAATCAGCTTGAAAAAGGTCACAGGAGTGATCGAAATGCGTATATGCTCCATATTGCTGATAATCCCTTCGGTACTTGTGGACCCTTACACCCTGAGACCAGCAGTGATGGCAGTGAGACTGTGGAAATACACGCCCTCCAGACATCAAAGCCAGCTCACACAGAGAGACATGCTTGGGCACAGCTGACAGGACACATTGGAGGTCGACATGCGTCCTGCAGGTAGTCATATTAGGTGCCAGCGAAGGTCTCACACACCTGCCTGCTTAGCATCAAAGTTGGCTGACACAGGGAGACACACTGCAGCCACAGCCACAGCTGATTGTGCATGATTGTGACCGGTGAGCTGGGTCGGACTGGCCCACAGGGGTACAGGGTAAATCCCCAGTGGGCCCTACTGCCTGAGGGCCCCACCACCTCTTCTATTGTCAGATTTCAGACAGTGCACTTAAATACATTGTTACTCTATTACAGAGTCAGCTAGTTGGGTAGACCAGGAACATGGATGAACAGACCATGCAGTGTAGTATCCATGTTGTCTACAGACAATTGTCCTCTATAATGGTTAGCCAAGTGTCTGTGGTGACTGGTCACACCCCTCTGGAGGCTGGTCACACCCTTTAAGCATGGGCACCTACCACTGCCTTCCGCCGATGGGCCCTTCACGCCCCAGTCCGACATTGCTGGTGAGCTCTCTTGGGAGTTGGTGAGGACACTGAATGCTCACATAGGTCCCATACACAAGCCAGGTGCTTCCAGCGTCTAAGGTCCAGGTCTAATGCCAGCATATTGTACTGGAGGTAATTACCATTGCAAAACTGTCTGCCCCATGCCATGAAGTAGCCTCAAATACGACCATTACATCCTTTAGCAAAACAAGTGCATTTAAATTTACCCACTTGTAACATCATCTGATACATATTTGGTATAGAAAGTCTGAATGTATTCTTCTAGAACAGGGATGGGGAACCTGAGGCCCGGGGGCTAAATAAGGCCCACGGAATCATTTGGTCTGGCCCTCTGAGCTTTTTTCTGCATGCCTCATCTGGCTAGCAGGGTGCCTAGAATGGCACCCTGCAGTCAAAATCTATGCAGCTGTGCTGCCTGGAGCATTCATAGGATGCTTCAGATGGTCACACTGCTGCCCTTACAGCTCCCTGGACACCTCTACCATGACTCAATCTGATACAGTAAACCTTAATATAATGGTGGAATCATTTGGTCTGGCCCTCTGAGCTTTTTTCTGCATGCCTCATCTGGCTAGCAGGGTGCCTAGAATGGCACCCTGCAGTCAAAATCTATGCAGCTGTGCTGCCTGGAGCATTCATAGGATGCTTCAGATGGTCACACTGCTGCCCTTACAGCTCCCTGGACACCTCTACCATGACTCAATCTGATACAGTAAACCTTAATATAATGGTGGATGATTATTTCAATGGTAGTGTACAAATTAGCATGTCACACAGTCTCTTTGATTACTGGAAGGTAAAAAAGGGATTTTGGAGACCATTGTAAAAACTAGTTTTGGTTACTTAAACTGACCACCCTCCAGCGAACTACAAATTCTATGAGGAAGACATATGCCTGCAATTAAAAAGTATAGAGACTTCTGTAACAGTGGATTCCAGTGGGGATGAGCTAATATTGTGTGATGATATTCACAACAATGATGAGGGTGATGATGAGGATGTTAGTGACATCTTCCAACTATCAGGATGATTAACAACAGTGTTTGCCACCTTAAGCCCCTTGGTAGCTTAGTTTGTGGGAACCAAGTACAAACAAAGTACTTCAGCCACAACATTGGCAGTCTATGTCACTGACATGCTTGGTTTGTCCTTTTTACTATACAATATAAGGGTGGGAGGGCCTAAGGAAATTCCATCATGCACTTCTTTTCATTATGGTTTTTGACAAGATTGTGAGTTTTTGAGAGGCAGTGCATATTACTGTACTTTACTGAGTGTGTTATATTTTTTGGTATCATGCAAGACCATCCATCATCAGCTTCTCATCCAGACTACAAAGGCTCAATTTCCTGCAGCTTCTTCACAGATATAGAGTAGTATCATCAAATCATATAATCAAAAATTATTGATTTTGACTAGGCTGTTACTCTGCCTTTAATCTCTTGTATTAACCTAAAGCCTGTGATATGCTGTTCGGATTCAGGGCCTGATTCAGAGCTGGACGCTATTTATGCTCGCTCGTTATTCAAATTAACCATTCGCTCTTTGCGGTCTGTTGACACCTCTATGTCTGAACGAGCGAACAAAACTTGCGGTCGTAATTTTGGAAAAAAAGCCCCCTGGCCGCTCGCATCAAACGTCATGTCCGCTATTTATTAGATTAATCGAGTACATCGAACGGCGTCTGAACTGCTCGCTATTCTTGTGGTTGGTTTTTCCTACCGCAATCTTGCGAGCAGTTCTGACTATAAAATAACCAAGTGACGTGGTCAATGATACTGCTGTATTAATTATGCACACCCCTAAAATGCCCGTTTTGACCTTTAAGCACGCCTGCATTCTGATTTCCACTCCCCGTTTTCAAGCACCTTCCCCTGTTACCACCCACATACGCCTCCTCCTGTCACTCAAAATAGCAGGCATTCGCTATTTAGCGAGCACACGATTTTTGGCCGCACTGACTGGTTCGCACATGTGTATTAAAATCCGTACGCATGCGCAGATGTGCGAACATCGCTCAGAACGAACGAGCGGCCGCTTACGAGCGGCTCTGAATGAAGCCCAGTTTCTACTTTAAAAATATTATTGTTATTTGTATAGCTTGTTTTTTAATATTTTTTTCCATGTTTCTGATTTGTTTTTTTTGAAACTGTTAGCAATCAATCACTTTACCTGGCTTCCACTAAAAACTCCACCTCCATTTACATGTGGTGGCCTTAGGGCTCTGATCTAGTTCTTGATAATGTAAACATTCTATATCATCTTTGTACATATTCCTGTGTGGTCAAAGTTGCAGCCTAGCATCTCAGGTACACTGCGAGTGGCTTTGTGCTGCATGAGTGATTTGACTTGGATGCAACATTTTGAGAAAAATATGGCACGCTACTCCTCTCAGACCATCAGTTATGCCAGGCATCACGCGCCATATGGCATAAAGATTCTTGGTGTATGAGCAGTGCCATAATAGGGCTTTTCTGTGCCCTGTGCAGGCCACTCCTCCTGAACCCATGACAAAATGCGGAGGGGGCAGGGCCTGTAGCTCCTGGAATTACAGCACCGCCCGGAGGATGGTCTGGCTGTAAGAGCGGCAGTGCGCACCTCTGGAGCTTCCAAAAGAAACTTCAGCAGCGATTCTTCCTTTCTAGCCAGATTCAGGGGCCATGGGTGAGTGCCAGTGCCGCCCGCAGGGCTCTGTGCTCTATGTGGCGACACCACTCGCAGACCCCTAGTTATAGTCCTCTGTCTAAGGACACATCTGTTATCACATAACCACAAAATATTCACTGTCACCTACATTACACTGTGTGACATACAGTATAAGAAGAGAACACAATAAATGACTGTATCTACCTTAGTATGTCAGACCATGCCGTGTATCTGTGTATGTATATGGATGTATGGATATATAATATACATCTGATATAAATATAGTCACTATGGAAATAAAACAACAACTTCCCCATCTGATCTTTGTGTATATATGAGGCATTTGCTGTATCTGACATTCCCACCTAACACAATACAGTAAATACATTAGATGCATTACACATATGTTATTGTCACCTGCACTAATAACACAAAAGCCCCCTCCCCTGCCAGAGACAGTCACACACAGCCCACACTGACTGCTTGTGCTGCTGTATGGAGACATTTACTGCTGATAATAAAACATTTACAGATATTCTAGTTACCGTCAGTGATCGTTTCAGCCACTAAATCCAGCATCCGAAAGTGAAAGTCCCTCTGTTCCCTGAGTTATATTATATATATTACAGACACACAGAGGAGAAAAACCAGTTCCCGGCCATCGCAGAGAAGCTTGTGCCGCACCTCAGCTTCTATGTGGTTTGCTGACATTTTACCACTATGGAATCTGATGGTGACCTCAAATATTTGGAATATGTGGTTTACTCTGCACTAACAACATCATTCCGGTAACTGGTTGTTGCTGGGAATATAGTGACATGAAGTACACATTAGATACTTCCAGTGACTATATACAAACACAACGTATATATGTACAGGATTCCTCACAATTCTCCAAATTAGTGTCTGATCCTTTCAGCCTGCAGCAGTAGCACCATACAATAAAATTATGTAGCACAGAAACACATACAGAGACACACAGGGGTGGATTTGGCCACCTGGAGCATGGGACAGTTCCCACTGGGCCGGCAACAAGCTCCTCTCAGTAGCTTCACAGCCCAGCCTGGCTCCCCCAATCCTCCTGGAAGCTCTCACTCATATACTATGTCTTATGGACCTATGGGGGTACTACAAGACCAAGGATGCCCTGCATCTGGGACTTGTGGTTCCACCTTTGCATCCAGTGCAAACTGTATCTTTTATACTATTATGGAACTGTTCAGTAGCGTAACTTCATCCCAGGTGCCCAGAGGCAAGATAAATGTTGGTGCCCCACAAATGAAAATGTACCACCCCCCCAGCACCTATGCCAGCCCCAGCTGCCGCCACCCCCCATGCGGTTCCTTTTATACAATGCCCCTAGTAGTGGTCCCCCTATGCAGTGCCCACCTATGTAGTGCCCCCCAGTAATGGTCCCCCTATGCAGTGCCTCCAATAGTGGTCCCCCTATGCAGTGCCCCCTGTAGTTGCCCCTAGTATTGAGCCCCCAGTAGTGATCCCCCTGTAGTTGCCCCCAGTAGTGATCCCCTGTAGTGAGTGCCCTGTAGTTGCCCCCTGTAGTGAGTGCCCTGTAGTTTCCTCCTGTAGTGAGCCCCCATTAGTTTCCCCCAGTAGTGAGCCCCCATTAGTTGCCCCAGTAGTGAGCCCCCTGTAGTGAGCCCCCTTTAGTTGCCCCCAGTAGTGAGCCCCCTCTCTTGTGCACACACACACAGCTTCCGCTCCTTGGCACTATGGGAGTGACGTCATGACGTCACTCCCATAGTGCACTGCGGGACCCATTAGACGTAGCTCATCCCTCAGCTCCGTCCCCGGCTTCCGCTCCTCAGCACTATGGGAGTGACGTCATTCCCATAGTGCACTGCGGGATCTGGAAGATGGAGTGAGCTCCGTTCTCTGGCTGCTGCCAGTGGTTTGAATAGGAGTCAGGCGCCCACTGGTAACACACTCAGCGGGCGCCCGGCAAATAGAGGGTGCAGCGGGTGCAACGGCACCCCCTACACCCTCCATAGTTACACCAATGGAGGTGGAGCACTGATCAGTGGCACTCCTTCTCCTGCTGCAATTGCAGCAGAAGATGTATTACAGAAGGTGTCATATACCTTCTGCTGTATTTGCATATTTGCAATGATGGAATTGCAAAGCTGCCTGTGTGCAGCTTTGTAATTCTGTCCCAACCTAAATCAGCCACTCTATGTCTAAACCATCATCATACTCATTACTTTTACTACTAGTCATCCTCACAATTGCAGGGAGTGCAGAAAAAAGTGGAAGGAGGCTTCTCTATGATGTCAGACTCATACATACAGTAGAACTCATGGATACCCTTAGACTCTCCTTAGAGATCTGTGAACTTTGTGAACACAGTTTGTTCTTCAGCCTTTGTGTTCTTTTTGTGCACTGATTTGCCTGTTTTTAAAGGTTGCAAGAAGATGTTGCATGCAAGGTTACAGAAGACACTATATGTGACATCAGACCAAGAGCTCATTGGGAGACTTATCAATAAACCTTAATTATCTTTAAGCCCACTCTATTTTATGGAATATGTGGGAATGAAATTGGAATACTTACATAGGAGATAGAGTGGAACACTCTCTATATGGGAGAGATTTACCCTAGACCTCAATATATATTTTTGTCCATGTGCTATTGGACTAATTAGAGGTGTAACATACTAAGACTACTCTATCCTACAGGTCAGTGCTTGAAGTGGTAATTTAGAGGTGGGGGTATGGAGATTAAATCCCCCCCCTATGGGCCCCTGCTTCCATATCACTCCATTGTACTTCTACCCCCCCCCACACTCTCACCCTTCTCCCTGCCTGCTCCCCTCTCTCACACCTTGCTTTTACTGATTCCCTTTCTCTTTCACCCCCTACAATAGTTAGCCTGTCTCCCTCTGTCTGCCCCTCTCTCTATTCCCTGTCTCACACCCTCCCCTCTCTCTAATTCCCTCTTACCTGTGCTGCTGGAGTGGAGCCACCGGGATCCTCGGGTCTTCTTCACTGCAGTTTACCTGGCGCCGCTATGAGCCAATGAGAAGCTGCCATTTGGCAGCTTCTCATTGGCTAGCGGCTGCGAGCCTTGCAATTGGCTGGCGGCCGTGAGTCCCACGATTGGCTGGCGGCTGCGAGCCTCGTGATTGGCTGGCAGCCGCACAGTGCATGGTGCTTACAGTGCAGCCGAGACAAGGTACTTTGTCCCGGCTACATGTCAGCGCCTCCGCTGCCGCGATTGAGATGTGTCCCCTGCGGGACACATCTCTACACATTGCTGCCACTGTTTCAGCGCTGGGATCCCATACTGGATCCCAGCGCTGGTGCATTCTCTAAAATTAAGTGGGGCCGGGAAGTGGCGGTATGTCATACCGCCGTATACCGCCCCACTTCGACCACTGCTACAGGTATTATCCAGAGAAATAGATACATTATCTTCACACATCGATCCATTTAAAATGTATTTGGATACTAGGATCTGTGCACCCAATGATAAATAAGGATGCATTTGATCCAGGATTTACCACTCAAGTGAGGAGCTATCCTATATCACCCAGTGAATGATTGTGGACATTAATTGGTCAACTTTTCATTCCCCTCCCTAGGTAATATAATAACATAAAATAAATAATAAGACAGTGGATTATACCCTGATAAACATAAAGCTATCCTGATAACAATGGGCCTGATTTAGCAAGGAACGCAATTGCTTATATACGTGCAATCGGCCAATTGTTGTGCACTGCCCATGCATCGCAGTGCGCACACGCGAACTAGCAATTGCGATGGGAATTGCATTTGCAGAGGCTACGCAGAGTTATTGACAGGAAGTGCCATTTGTGGGTGGTGACGGGAGGGATGTGGTTGGGTGAAAGCAGGCGTGCCTGTGCATTTCAATGTCGTGGAAGGGGCGTGCATGAATTATCCACTGTGTGGCTATAAGCAGCCATAGCACTGATAGCGTGCGTGGCTGTTAGCAATTCCTGAGTAAGGTCAGGGCTTGTGCAAGCGTTCGTATGGGTCCGATGTTACTCGATTGTTTTGCTATGTTCCCCCAGTATACAGATGTGAGTAAGGCGCAGTGGGCGTGTGTGCGTATTAGCAGAACAGCGATCCGTAGTGAATCAGGCCCTATATCCAAAAGAAACACGCAGCGGTACTTTGTGTTTTAATTACACTTTTTATTTATATTGTCCACAGAGTATATGTCCATGTCCTGAAACAATTAGTTTCTTTTAAATACTTTGCGGTTTGTACTTACACACGTATATTCTTACTGTTAACAAATTAAAGTTATATTTTAGTTAATATTAGAGCGCCATCAGAAACGACAACCCCTTTCTTCTTGTTCAAATATGAGTGTATGGGGTATATTTACTAAATGAGAGTTTTTAGAAGTGGAGATTCTACTTAACATTTAACCATCACCTTCTTGAAGATAATAGCTAGAATCTGATTGGTTGCTATGGGCAACGTCTCCACTTCAAAAAACTCTCACTTTAGTAAATTTACCCCTCTGTATTAGTTGCTAGTAGGCTGCACCCCCAACATAATAAATATTCTCGAAAACCAATTAGGTGAAATTTCCGATTAAACTATATGTTTTTTTTTAAATAAATATAATTGTAATAATACATCAGAACTTGTGCAGTAATCATTCTTCTTCTTTTGAAGGTTACAGAAGATGCCTGACTGTGTTTGGCCCCGGCTTCTGCAATAAGCATTCTAGGGCATGAAACAGCTGTAGAAGGACCACTTCTCGCATAGAAAGACCATGGTCTGAGACATTTCATTGCCACCGCGTGTGGTGTAGGGCATGTTGGCAATTTTAAATTTTTTCCACAGTGAATTTTCCCTTTATAGTTAGAGGTGATATTTTCTTTAATATTGTGAAACAGTTTAGATTTGAGGTGCCCTTTACACCTTCTTTCCCCATGACTTCCTCTAGAAGTACTATTTATTGCCAGCACTAGGACAGGGCTGATGCTGCTCTTCTATCAGCTGATCCATGACAGGAGTGAAGCTACAGTAGTTGAACTTTGCCATCACAACAAATGAACGTACAATGAGATAGGGAGAGGAGGGACTATTACCTCTACCATGCTGTTTTAGTAAAAGACTGGAGATTTTTGTTGACAAAAAAAAAATATTTTTTTCCCCATATATTTAGTTTTGCACTGCAGCTGACAGGGACAGGTCTACACCCACTAAGTACAGTAATATACGCTGCTTCTACCAAACCCACACTTTTGCAAAAATAACATTTTAATTAACTTACATAGCTACAGTATACTTTGCCATTCACTTAATGCTGGAAACGGCTGTACAGATTATGCAAAGGGAAGGCCTGGAAACACACAGAGACATAACTACCCATGTTCCCTTGTTTTCCCAGGAAGGTCCGCCTTTTTTTCCTCACCCCACAGCTTACACGCACAGTACTTATTTTCCCAGGTTATAACCCTTGATGAAACCAAATACTGTAAGCGGAGAAAGTCGAAATAATGTATTTTTTAATTTTTTACCATATCTGGGAACTGTATCAACTGAGGTTGATTTTACAGTCTCATTTACCTA
Organism: Taudactylus pleione; assembly: GCA_031769625.1. Classification (NCBI taxonomy): domain Eukaryota; kingdom Metazoa; phylum Chordata; class Amphibia; order Anura; family Myobatrachidae; genus Taudactylus; species Taudactylus pleione. Next base: position 763,108 of record JAUIMM010000719.1, read on the forward strand.
TTGATATGGGAAGGATACCATCCTGCCCAGTGCTGAACGTTGCTTTATGTATGAAACACAGGGCCTGATTCAGACCCGCTCTCTCTGAGCGATGGTCGCACAACTACACATGCGTATAAGTCGCAGTGCACGTGCGCAAGCCACTCATTTCGATCGCAAAGCGATCGCTCGTTCTACACAGACTGCCCGCTACTTGAGTGACAGATTATTCCATTTGTGGGTGGTAACAGGGGAAGGTGCTTCAGAACGGGGGAGTGGATGTACGAATGCAGGCGTGCCTGACTATCGGAGTTAAATGGGAGTGCATACTGTAATGAGCAAAGTAGCATCATAGAACATGTGACTTGGGTGTATTAAAGCCTTAACTGCGCGCAGTGCTTGCAGTGGGGAAAGGCTACCACAAGTTCTGTGAGCAGCTACGATGGCTCCCGATGTTCCCAAATAATCTACATTTCCCGGAGATTACATGTGCCGCGAGCGGCAAGGGGGCGTCTTTAAACAATAGCAAGCGCAATATAGCGGTCGCTCGCTAAGCAATAGAGGCGTCATTACACCGCAAAGAGCGAGTGCATGATTTGCATAGACGGCCCCTTTTTCAGAGGGAGCAACCGGTATTAGCGAGCGGGTCTGAATGAGGCCCAGAGTACATTGTCTCCTGCAAGAAGTTCTCATCACTAGCCCTGTCACAACACTCTCCCCCTACTCACCTTCAGCCCTGTCACAACACTCTCCCCCTACTCACCTCCATCCCTGTCACAACACTCTCCCCCTACTCACCTCCAGCTCTGCCACAGCACTATCCCCCTACTCACCTCCAGCCCTGTCACATCACTCTCCCCCTATTCACCTCCAGCCCTGTCACATCACTCTCCCCCCACTCACCTCCAGCCCTGTCACAGCACTCTCCCCCTACTCATCTCCAGCCCTGTCACAGCACTATCCACCTACTCACCTCCAGCCCTGTCACAGCACTATCCCCTACTCACCTCCAGCCCTGTCACAACACTCTCCCCCTACTCAGCACCAGCCCTGTCACAACACTCTCCCCCTACTCACCTCCAGCCCTGTCACAACACTCTCCCCCTACTCACCTCCAGCTCTTTCACAACACTCTCCCCCTACTCACCTCCAGCTCTGTCTCAACACTCTCCCCCGACACACCTCCAGTCCTGTCACAATACTCTCACACTACTCACCCCCAGCACTGTCACAACACTCTCCCCCTACTCACCGCCAGCCCTGTCACAACACTCTCCCCCTACTCACCGCCAGCCCTGTCACAACACTCTCCCCCTACTCACCACCAGCTCTGTCACAACACTCTCCCCCAACTCACCTCCAGCCCTGTCACAACTCTCTCCCTACACACCTCCAGCCCTGTCACAACTCTCTCCCTACTCACCTCCAGCCCTGACACAACACTCTCCCCCGACTCACCTCCAGCTCTGTCACAACACTGTCCCACTACTGACCTCCAGCCCTGTCACAACACTCTCCCACTACTCACCGCCAGCCCTGTAACAACACTCTACCCTTACTCACCTCCAGCCCTGTAACAACACTCTCCCCCTACTCACCTCCAGCCCTGTCACAACACTCTCCCCCTACTCACCGCCAGCTCTGTCACAACACTCTCCCAATACTCACCTCCAGCCCTGTCACAACACTCGCCCCCTACTCACCTCCAGCCCTGTCACAACACTTTCCCCCTACTCACCTCCAGCCCTGTCACAACACTCTCCCCCTACTCACCACCAGCCCTGTCACATCACTCTCCCCCTACTCACCTCCAGGTCTGTCACAACACTCTCCCACTACTCACCTCCAGCCCTGTCACAACACTCTCCCCCTACTCACCTCTAGCTCTGTCACAACACTCTCCCCCTACTCACCTCCAGCCCTGTCACAGTACTCTCCCCTACTCACCTCCAGCCCTGTCACAACACTCTCCCTACTCACCTCCAGCCCTGTCACAACTCTCTCCCTACTCACCTCCAGCCCTGTCACAACTCTCCCCCTACACACCTCCAGCCCTGTCACAACTCTCTGCCTACTCACCTCCAGCGCTGTCACAACACTCTCCCTACTCACCTCCAGCCCTGTCACAACTCTCTCCCTACTCACCTCCAGCCCTGTCACAACTCTCCCCCTACACACCTCCAGCCCTGTTACAAATCTCTCCCTACTCACCTCCAGCCCTGTCACAACTCTCCCCCTACAAACCTCCAGCCCTGTCACAACACTCTCACCCTACTTACTGCCAGCCCTGTCACAACTAGAGATGTGCACCGACCCCCATGTTTTGGTTTTGGTATTTTTTAACTGGATCTCCCCTAGTTTTGGATCTGGATTGGTTTTGCCAAAACCTCACCTCTGTGTTTTGTTTTCGTGTTTTGTTTTGGATCTGGATTTTTTATAAAAAAATAGAAAAAACAGCTAAAATCGCATAAAATGGGACTTTTGTGTTCCTACAGTATTAATATCCTCAATAAAATTTATTTCCACTCATTTCCGGTCAATTTTGACCACCTCACAGCTCACTAGGGGACCAGGAAGTGTGGTTTCCAAAAATAAATAAACAAATGACTTAAATAATGCTATGCAAATCTTCTGTAAACTTCCATTTCCCAACCTGTAGAGGGACATAAAAAAACATAGTTCACAAACAGCCGTTGTTCCCACTGTCCACTTAACCATATGAGATATATTGTGAACAAGCGGAACTGATCAGCAAATGTAAAATGTCAGAGCTAAAGTTTAAGTATTAGGTTGTGCGGCTGTGCCATGCCTGCTTGCTGGCATTTTTTTTTTCATCCCAGAAGGGGACCAGGAAGTGTGCTTTCTAAAAATATATCTTCTGTTCTGTTTCCCAAACTGTAAAGGGACATTAAAAAAAAAAGAGTTAGTTTGTTCAAAATGCCATTGTTCCCATTGTCCACTTCTCTTAGATATGTGAATGTTAGTAGCATGTTGAAGGCCAAAACTTGGGGCGACCACACATGGCTGATTGATTATCCATGGTGACTGGATTAGTGTAATAAGGAAGAGGAGGCTGCAAACTGGGTGTCATGTTATATTATGACTAAGTTAGCCATATGGGGTATGTTAAGTGGACATTATGGTTGTTGTTATTCTGGGTTGCCATCTCCTGATGGGTGTTTGCCAACAGTCAGAGACTACTATGTACTTACCTATCAGCTCAGGCATAGATAGTTCCTGAGGAACATAGCTCTGTTCTCTGGATGGAAGCCAAATAGGTGAGAGCCCCTGTTCCAAGTCCAACATTCTCCACATCATCTATGATAGAAGAAAAAAATGTCTTTGGGACATCTAGCTCCTCTTTCTGTACCCTGCTTACCCTTTTTGGACAGAAAATCCAGCATGGATGGTTTGGAAGAAGGCCTAGCAATAGATGGGGATGGTCATTATCAAGAACTAGTCCCCCCAGTGGGTGTATTCTGGGAGGTATTGGTTGGCATGCAGGCAGTGGAATAACAAAGGCCTCCGTCTGTGCTTACTATTCCATATTTCAGTTTGCCATTCAGGTAGGAATATAAACTAGTGGGCTACGGAACACAGTGACAGAAACACTGGATGTCTTAGTGCATTCAGCCCAAATATGATCCATGAATTCCCAGACAGATTCTAGACAGATTAATCTTTTGCTTGTAATAATCTTTGGCTATAAGTATAACACCCACCTTTGCCAGGAATTACCAGACACTTTGAAGGCTGTAACTTTGAAATACTTTATAGAAAACATGTGAATGAAACCTTTCCACACTGCAGAACATGATGAGGAAATCCCTTGAAGTTCAGCACCTAGAGCATCTTTTTTCATGTTCTCTGAGGCCTCTCCTGACTGTGAAGAAATATTCTCTATGCTGTAGTCTTCCATTGTGACTTTTTAATGGTGATTTCAATGTTGTCCACTGGCTGAGATCCATCTCATCTGAGGGTTGTGTTTTCCCCATGCAAATGAGAAAATTCACATCCAGAAGGTGATTATTATGTTTAGCCGTGGTGTGAATCTCTCTTTTGGCAGAATTAGGCTTTAGTTTTTTACAAATATTATAAATATAGGCTTTAGTTTTTAAGAGCATATAACTTTATAAGCTGTTAGGATAACATTTCTGCTATGTTTAAAGATTAAAACAAAAAAACTTTTTGTAACCCAATAACTTAAAAAAAAGTTTTCTTTGCAATATTCATGCAGCCCCTTGCCATACAGCAGCACAGCACCCCTGCGCAGCTATGCCGATGACAGGTGTGGCTGACACGCACATTAAAAAATTGTTTATTTATTATTTTGGGCAGGAGCCCCTCGACAGATTGGAGCACAGCACCCCTGCGCAGCTATGCCGATGACAGTGACAGCCAGGTGTAAAATTGATCATAAATTAATTAAAAAACAATTCATTGGTTGTTGCCCCTGGCTGTTAAATTAATCATAAATTAATTAAAAAAACAATTAATTTGCTGCAGCCCCTGGCTGTTAAATTGATCATAAATTACTTAAAAAAACAATTCATAGGTTACAGCCCCTGGCTGTCAAATTAATCATAAATTAATTAAAAAAACAATTCATTGGTTGCAGCTCCTGGCTGTTAAATTGATCATAAATTAATTAAAAAAACAATTCATTGGTTGCAGCCCCTGTCTATTAAATTGATCATAAATTAATTTTAAAAAATCATTGGTTCCTAAACCAACCCTAACATCAATTTAAAATGTCAGGCAGCAATGGCCCAATCAGCATGTAATTGAATGGAAAAATGAGCAAGATGGAATAGTCTTTGGACTTATGTTGTATATGCAACAGGACAGTTTAACAAACCAATCATTTCAGCATCAAGGACTGCCAATTGTGGCTGAAATGTTTGATTTGTTTGGATCCCCATAAAACAAGCTGCCAATGTGCTTTGGACATGGAAAAGACAATAATCCCATACACAAATTGGCTTTTCATTACAAGTTGTCATCATCCTCATCCTCCCTATCAATGTGTACATCCTCTTAACACAATATCAATTCATCCCCGCTGGATTCCACCATAGGCGTCTCTGTCATTTTTTGATGTAATTGTTGGCCGAGGTCTTCCTCATGGAAATTGTAATTTATTTTAATGAACATCATCTTTTCCACATTTTGAGGAAGTAACCTCCTACGCCGATCACTGACAAGGTTGCCAGTTGCACTGAAAACTCTTTTGAAGTACACACTGGAGGGTGGGCAACTTAAGTAATGCAAAACCAGTTTGTGTATGGGACTCCAAATTGCCTCTAACATGTCACTAATAGGCAGTTCTCTCAGGCCCGACCAGATGTCATTTTTTGGTGACTGATCTGCATTCTGTAAGGAAAATTTAGTTTTTTCCTGGCAGCTGTTGAAACTGAAGGAGATGAAGGCGTTTCACATGCGGCTGCAGCTGACAATTTTTTGACCAACAGCTCTTTGCATAGTTTTAGATTTTGGTCTTTTGGAAAAAAACTCAAAAGGTAGGACTTAAACCTAGGATCCAGAATGGTGGCCAAAATATATTTTTCAGATCTCAATAGATTGACGACTCTTGGATCCTGGTGAAGTGAATCAAGGGATTGATCCACCAGTCCGACATACTTTGCACAATCGCTCCATTTCAGCTGCTCCTTCCATTTCTCCAGCTGTTTTTGCAAAAGTCTGATGAAGGGAATCACCTGACTCAAGCTGGCAGTGTCTGAACTAACTTCATGTGTGGCAAGTTCAAAGGGTTTGAGAACCTTGCACAACACAGAAATTATTTTCCACTGCGCTTGAGTAATGTGCATTCCAACTCCACGGCCTATGTCATAGTCCGCTGTGTAGGCCTGGATGGCCTTTTACTGTTCCTCCATCCGCTGAAGCATATAGAGGGTAGAATTTCACAGAGTTACTACCTCTTGCTTCAGCTGATGGAAGGGCAATTTTAACTGTACCTGCTGGTCATGCAATCTTCGGCAAGTGGGCGCCGAATGTCTAAAATGACCGGATAGTTTGTGTGCCACCAAGAGCATCTCCTACACGCCCCTGTCATTTTAAAAAAACTGTTGCACCCCCAAATTAATTGTGTGAGCAAAACATGGGATGTATTGGAATTTGCCCACATGTAATTCTCTCACAATATTGGTGGCATTGTCCCGAGGAGAGTCCAAGTGGGGTAAGCCATTTATCAATGATTTCCCTGAGTTTTTCTAAGAGGTTCTCAGTGGTATACCTCTTAGTGAAACCAGTTATACAAAGAGTAGCCTGTCTCTGTATCAACTGTCTTTTGGGAGATGTTGCTGCTGCTGCTTTTGCTGTTGTAGGCAATACACCTACCCAGTGGGCTGTCACAGTCATGTAATCCATAGTTTGCCCTGTCCCACTTGTCCACATACGGTATCAGTGGTCAAGTGGATAGTGGGTACAACTGCATTTCTGAGGACATTAATAAGGTTTTTTTTAATATCCTTGTACAGATTTGGAATTGCTCTTCTATCGAAGTGGAATCTAGAAGGGATCTGGTAGCGAGGACACAGGACCTGAATTAACTGTTGAAAACCCACTGCAGTAATGGCGGATACTGGACGCACATCTAATACCAGCATAGCTGTTATGGCGTCAGTAATCCGCTGTGCAACTGTGTGATTGATGTCATACTTGTTTGCCCTTGCAAACGATTGTTTAACAGTTAATTGCTTTTTGGAGGATACGCTACAAGTAGTCTTCCTCCTGATCCCCTTCTGGGATGAAGATCCACTGACAGCAACAGCAGCAGCAACAGGCATAGTCATCAAGGATCCTTCTGAGGAATCACGGAAAGGAGAGGAGTCATTCATGTTTGGAATAACAACATTGGATGCAGCAGGACTACTCCCGATGACGAATGAGGATCTTGATGATGCAGGTGTTGGTATTGGAGATCGAAGGTGCTTGGATCTCACAGAGAGGGAGCAGGTAGGTGACACTGGACTTGTTACGTTTTCAGTTTTTGAACTTGGCAACGTACACTTTGATATTTGATGAATGCGCTCCAAGTGACGTAACAAGGAGGAGGAGGTTCCTAGTGGGTTTAGGTCCCTCCTCTACTCACTCTTGAATGGCAACAGGCACATATGGCTTGACAACTGTTGTCCGGATCGGGGTGGAAATAATTCCACACGTGAGAAGTAGATTTCTTTGTCTTTTGTCCCAGCATGACAACAATGGGCTTTGGCCATTTCAAACTATGTTGCTTTACTTACACAAAGGACATCCTCGGCATCAACAGCCTCATCACCAACACCAACATCCTCATCATCCTTAGCGCCTTCATCCTCCAAAATATCCTCCTCCTCCATGTGCAATTCCACAGAAGCATCCTCACTGACTACATGTGCAAGATTTTGACTGCCCGTCCCCCCATTTACAGAGGGCACACAAATGGTGGAACTTGGAGGATCCTCCGGTACACTAGTATTTAGGTCGGGCTCACACATGGCTACCGCGAACACACTTGCACTCTCCTCTGGGATTTGTGATTTCGATTTCTCAGGGCACACAGTTAGTTTTTCCGGAGCTGTCTTAACAACTTTCACATTTTTAATTGGACCACCACCGCTACTACTACAAGCAGAAGGGCTAACAGAATCAGCAATCTTCTTCATAAAGTAAGAAGGCCAAGGCCAAATCCTTTCCTTGCCACTTTGTTTAATGAATGGCATATTGCCAATTTCTTGTTTACCTAAAGTCAAATATCCTTTCAATTTGTTTTTGTTAATTTCAGTAAAACCTGCTTTACTATTACTACCATATCGATGGCATGACTTAAACCGTGGGGCATGGGCCTTCCTAGAGGTCGAGGAAGTTGACGACCTTGCACTGCTGGCGGCAGCTACAACATGTGGTTCTTGGCCTTGCTCTCCTGTCATGTGACAGCCCTCCATATTTTTTCTGCAGTCTAGAAGCAGTGTCACAATCACCAATAGTGTAGCCAAGGTGCGGTTACAAAATTAACACACGTGCAGTCGTGCGCACGCACAAAATATTAGAAAAAACGACAAATGATTTAGATTTTTTGTCAGCTCCAGAAGAACTTGGCCCCAGAGTAACGATTCATCACGACTGGAGTCTGTCAGCACAAGGTTGCAACTTGTGTTGCTGGCTGGATCTTGTCCACAAATGGGGTTAAGCCGAAAACCCACCCACACAAACAAGAAAAAAAATGACACTTTAATTGTTTTTTTTTTTTATTGAACATGACTGGAGTCATTAGATCTTGGGCGCTAATGTGGTTCAGCCCAACACCCACACGCACACAGAAGAATAATATATATAAGACAGAGACACTTCTTTTTTTTTTTTAAGAACAAGTCGGGCTGCACAAGGTAGCAAGTGCAACGTGCGTTGCCGGCTGGCTCTTGTGCGCTACTGTGGTTAAGCCTAACACCCACGCACACACAGAAAAATATAAAAATTAAAAAGGCACTTTTTTTTTTTTTTACTTTTTTTTTTTTTGGAGTCCAGAACTTGGGCCCAGAGATGGACACAGCACAAGCCCAGGACACAGCAGACAGCCCAGATGGATCACTAGACAGCACAGTGACAGTGACAGCACCATGACCAGAGACCAGAATGGATCAGCACAGACAGCACAGTGACAGTGACAGCACCGTGACCAGAGACCAGAATGGATCAGCACAGACAGCACAGTGATAGTGACAGCACCGTGACCAGAGACCAGAATGGATCAGCACAGACAGCACAGTGACAGCACCGTGACCAGAGACCAGAATGGATCAGCAGTCACCAGCCCAGGACACAGCAGATAGCACCAGCACCTCTCCCTGCCCTACACTACCCACCCTCCCTATTCATTCTCCACAGCCGAAGTGAAATGGCGTCTGTCGCGTGGTTCCTTATATACTACATTGATCATAAAGATGAAAGCTTGCGAACCGCAAGATTTCCCTCTCTATGGTTTTGCCTCGGTTTCGAGAACAGAGTAGGCTGGAACCTCCGAATCTGCTTGGATTCGACTCGGATATGCTAAATTCAGGTGGGTTCGGTTCTCGGAGAACCGAACCCACTCATCTCTAGTCACAACAATCTCCCCCTACTCATCTCCAGCCCTGTCACAATACTCTCACCCTACTCACCTCCAGCCCTGTCACAACACTCTCCCCCTACTCACCACAAACCCTGTCACAACACTCTCCCCCTACTCACAACAAACCCGGTCACAATACTCTCTCCCCACTCACTGCCAATCCTGTCACAACAGTCTCCCCCTACTCACCACTAGCCATGACACAACACTCTCCCCCTACTCACCACAAACCCTGTCACAACACTCTCCCCCTACACACCACAAACCCTGTCACAATACTCTCTCCCTACTGACCGCCAGTCCTGTCACAACAGTCTCCCCCTACTTACCACTAGCCATGACACAATACTCTCACCCTACTCACCGCCAGCCCTGTCACAACACTCTCCCCCTACTCACCACAAACCCTGTCACAATACTCTCCCCCTACTCACCGCCAGCCCTGTCACAACACTCTCCCCCTACTCACCACAAACCCTGTCACAATACTCTCTCCCCACTCACTGCCAATCCTGTCACAACAGTCTCCCCCTACTCACCACTAGCCATGACACAACACTCTCCCCCTACTCACCACAAACCCTGTCACAACACTCTCCCCTACTCACCACAAACCCTGTCACAATACTCTCCCCCTACTCACCGCCAGCCCTGTCACAATACTCTCCCCCTACTCACCTCCAGCCCTGTCACAACACTCTCCCCCTACTCACCTCCAGCCCTGTCACAACACTCTCCCCCTACTAACCTCCAGCCCTGTCACAACACTCTCCCCCTACTCACCTCCAGCCCTGTCACAATACTCTCCCCCTACTCACCACCTGCGCTGTCACAACACTCTCCCCCTACTCACCTCCAGCCCTGTCACAACACTCTCCCCCTACTCACCTCCAGCCCTGTCACAACACTCTCCCCCTACTCACCGCCAGCCCTGTCACAATACTCTTCCCCTACTCACCTCCAGCCCTGTCACAACACTCTCCCCCTACTTTCCTCCAGCCCTGTCACAATACTCTCCCCCTACTCACCTCCAGCCCTGTCACAACACTCTCCCCCTACTCACCGCCAGCCCTGTCACAATACTCTTCCCCTACTCACCTCCAGCCCTGTCACAACACTCTCCCCCTACTCTCCTCCAGCCCTGTCACAATACTCTCCTACTACTCACCGCCAGCCCTGTCACAACACTCTCCCCCTACTCACCTCCAGCCCTGTCACAACACTCTCCCCTTACTCACCGCCAGCCCTGTCACAACACTTTCCCACGACTCACCTCCAGCCCTGTCACAACACTCTCCCCCTACTCAGTGCCAGCCCTGTCACAACACTCTCCCCCGACTCACCTCCAGCCCTGTCACAGCACTCACCCCCTACTCACCTCCAGCCCTGTCACAACACTTTCCCACGACTCACCTCCAGCCCTGTCACAACACTCTCCCCCTACTCAGTGCCAGCCCTGTCACAGCACTCTACCCCTACTCACCTCCAGCCCTGTCACAACACTCTCCCTCTACTCACCGCCAGCCCTGTCTCAACACTCTCCCCATATTCACCGCCAGCCCTGTCACAACACTCTCCCCCTACTCACCTCCAGCCCTCTCACAACACTCTCCCCCTACTCACCTCCAGCCCTGTCACGACACTCTCCGCTTACTCACCGCCAGCCCTGTCACATCACTCTCCCCCTACTCACCTCCAGCCCTGACACATCACTCTCCCCCTACTCACCTCCAGCCCTGTCACAGCACTCTCCCCCTACTCACCTCCAGCCCTGTCACAACACTCTCCCTCTACTCACCGCCAGCCCTGTCTCAACACTCTCCCCATATTCACCGCCAGCCCTGTCACAACACTCTCCCCCTACTCACCTCCAGCCCTGTCACAACACTCTCCCCCTACTCACCACAAAGCCCTGTCACAGCACTCTCCCCTACTCACCACCAGCCTTGTCACAGCACTCTCCCCCTACTCACCTCCAGCCCAGTCACAACACTCTCCCCTTACTCACCGCCAGCCCTGTCACAATACTCTCCCCCTACTCACCTCCAGCCCTGTCACAACACTCGCCCCCTTCTCACCTCCAGCCCAGTCACAACACTTTCCCACAACTCACCTCCAGCCCTGTCACAACACTCTCCCCCTACTCAGCGCCAGCCCTGTCACAACACTCTCCCCCGACTCACCTCCAGCCCTGTCACAACACTCTCCCCCTACTCACCTCCAGCCCTGTCACAGCTCTCTCCCCCTACTCACCTCCAGCTCTGTCACAACACTCTCCCCCTACTCACCTCCAGCCCTGTCACAACACTCGCCCCCTACTCAGCGCCAGCCCTGTCACAACACTCTCCCCCTACTCACCTCCAGCCCTGTCACAACACTCTCCCCCTACTCACCTCCAGCCCTGTCACAACACTCTCCCCTTACTCACCGCCAGCCGTGTCACATTACTCTCCATCTACTCACCTCCAGCCCTGTTACAGCACTCTCCCCCTACTCACCTCCAGCCCTGTCACAACACTCTCCCCCTACTCACCGCCAGCCCTGTCTCAACACTCTCCCCTTACTCACCGCCAGCCCTGTCACAACACTCTCCCCCTACTCACCTCCAGCCCTGTCACAACACTCTCCCCCTACTCACCACCAGCCCTGTCACAGCACTCTCCCCTACTCACCACCAGCCTTGTCACAGCACTCTCCCCCTATTCACCTCCAGCCCAGTCACAGCACTCTCCCCGTACTCACCGCCTGCCCTGTCACAATACTCTCCCCCTACTCAACTCCAGCCCTGTCACAACACTTGCCCCATACACACCTCCAGCCCAGTCACAACTCTTTCCCTCGACTCACCTCCAGCCCTGTCACAACACTCTCCCCCTACTGAGCGCCAGCCCTGTCACAACACTCTCCCCCGACTCACCTCCAGCCCTGTCACAGCACTCTCCTCCTACTCACCTCCAGCCCTGTCACAACACTCTCCCATTACTCACCTCCAGCCCTGTCACAGCTATCTCCCCCTACTCACCTTCAGCTCTGTCACAACTCTCTCCCCCTACTCACCTCCAGCCATGTCACAACACTCTCCCCCTACTCACCTCCAGCCCTGTCACAACACTCTCCCCCTACTCACCTCCAGCCCTGTCACAACACTCTCCCCCGTCTCACCGCCAGCCCTGTCACAGCACTCTCCTCCTACTCACCTCCAGCCCTGTCACAACACTCTCCCCCTACTCACCTCCAGCCCTGTCACAGCTCTCTCCCCCTACTCACCTTCAGCTCTGTCACAACACTCGCCCCCTTCTCAGCGCCAGCCCTGTCACAACACTCTCCCCCTACTCACCTCCAGCCCTGTCACAACACTCTCCCCCTACTCACCTCCAGCCCTGTCACAACACTCTCCCCCGACTCACCGCCAGCCCAGTCACAACACTCTCCCACTACTCACCTCCAGCCCTGTCAAATCACTCTCCCCCTATTCACCTTCTCACATCACTGTCCCCCTACTCACCTCCATCCCTGTCACAGTACTCTCCCCCTACTCACCGCCAACCTTGTCACAACACTCTTCCCTTACTCACCGCCAGCCCAGTCACAATACTCTCCACCTACTCAACTCCAGCCCTGTCACAACACTCTCCCCCTACTAACCTCCAGCCCTGTCACAACACTCTCCCCCTACTCATCTCCAGCCCTGTCACAAAAGTCTCCCGCTACTCACCTCCAGCCCTGTCACAACACTCTCCCCTTACTCAACGCCAGCCCTGTCACATCACTCTCCCCCTACTCACCTCCAGCCCTGTCACAGCACTCTCCCCCTACTCACCTCCAGCCCTGTCACAACACTCTCCCCCTACTCACCGCCAGCCCTGTCTCAACACTCTCCCCTTACTCACCGCCAGCCATGTCACAACACTCTCCCCCTACTCACCTCCAGCCCTGTCACAACACTCTCCCCCTACTCACCACCAGCCCTGTCACAGCACTCTCCCCTTCTCACCACCAGCCTAGTCACAGCACTCTCCCCCTACTCACCTCCAGCCCAGTCACAACACTCTCCCCTTACTCACTGCCAGCCCTGTCACAATACTCTCCCCCTACTCAGCGCCAGCCCTGTCACAACACTCTCCCCCGACTCACCTCCAGCCCTGTCACAGCACTCTCCTCCTACTCACCTCCAGCCCTGTCACAACACTCTCCCACTACTCATCTCCAGCCCTGTCACAGCTCTCTCCCGACTCACCGCCAGCCCTGTCACAACACTCTCCCCCTACTCACCTCCAGCCCTGTCACAACACTCTCCCCCTACTCACCTCCAGCCCTGTCACAACACTCTCCCCTGACTCACCGCCAGCTCTGTCACAACACTCTCCCCCTACTCAACTCCAGCCGTCACAACACTCTCCCCCGACTCACCGCCAGCCCTGTCACAACACTCTCCCACTACTCACCTCCAGCCCTGTCACATCACTCTCCCCCTATTCACCTTGTCACATCTCTCTTCCCCTACTCACCTCCATCCCTGTCACAGCACTCTCCCCCTACTCACCTCCAGCCCTGTCACAACACTCTCCACCTACTCACCTCCAGCCCTGTCACAACACTCTCCCCCGACTCACCTCCTGCCCAGTCACAACACTCTCCCCTTACTCACCGCCAGCACTGTCACAATACTCTCCCCCTACTCACCTCCAGCCCTGTCACAACACTCGCCCCCTACTCACCTCCAGCCCAGTCACAACACTTTCCCACGACTCACCTCCAGCCCTGTCACAACACTCTCCCCCTACTCAGCACCAGCCCTGTCACAACACTCTCCCCCTAATCACCTCCAGCCCTGTCATAGCACTCTCCTCCTACTCACCTCCAGCCCTGTCACAACACTCTCCCCCTACTCACCTCCTGCCCTGTCACAGCTCTATCCCCCTACTCACCTCCAGCTCTGTCACAACACTCTCCCCCTACTCACCTCCAGATCTGTCACAACACTCGCCCCCTACTCAGCGCCAGCCCTGTCACAACACTCTCCCCCTACTCACCTCCAGCCCTGTCACAACACTCTGCCCCTACTCACCTCCAGCCCTGTCACAACACTCTCCCACTACTCACCTCCAGCCCTGTCACATCACTCTCCCCCTATTCACCTCCAGCCCTGTCACATCACTCTCCCCCTACTCACCTCCATCCCTGTCACAGCACTCTCCCCCTACTCACCTCCAGCCCTGTCACAACACTCTCCCCCTACTCACCTCCAGCCCTGTCACAACACTCTCCCCCGACTTACCACTAGCTATGTCACAATAATCTCCCCTTACTCACCGCCAGCCCTGTCGCAACACTCTCCCCCTACTCACCTCCAGCCCTGTCACAGTACTCTCCCCCTACTCACCGCCAACCTTGTCACAACACTCTTCCCTTACTCACCGCCATCCCTGTCACAATACTCTCCCCCTACTCACCTCCAGCCCTGTCACAACACTCTCCCCCTACTCACCTCCAGCCCTGTCACAATACTCTCCCCCTACTCACCTCCAGCCCTGTCACAACACTCTCCCCCGACTTACCGCTAGCTATGTCACAATAATCTCCCCTTACTCACCGCCAGCCCTGTCGCAACACTCTCCCCCTACTCACCTCCAGCCCTGTCACAGTACTCTCCCCCTACTCACCGCCAACCTTGTCACAACACTCTTCCCTTACTCACCGCCAGCCCTGTCACAATACTCTCCCCCTACTCACCTCCAGCCCTGTCACAACACTCTCCCCCTACTCACCTCCAGCCCTGTCACAATACTCTCCCCCTACTCACCTCCAGCCCTGTCACAACACTCTCCCCCTACTCACCTCCAGCCCTGTCACAACACTCTCCCCCTACTCACCTCCAGCCCTGTCACAACACTCTCCCCCTACTCACCTCCAGCCCTGTCACAACACTCTCCCCCTACTCACCTCCGGCCCTGTCACAGCACTCTCCCCCTACTCACCTCCAGCCCTGTCACAGCACTCTCCCTCTATTAGTTATATCAAACAGCAGCTGAGAGAATATAATATACAGCTCTTCTCACCCAAGTGCTCAATATAAACCAATAAATGTTATAAATTTTCATCCCCCCCCATAATATTTTAAACAGGTTGGGTATGAAATCCCGGCTGTCGGGGTGACACTGGTCAGAATACCATCAGCGGCATGGGATACTGGTTCCGGGATCCTGACCTGTCAGGATTTCGGCACCGGCATTCAGACCATCGGCATATCGCATCCCGGGATGTCACCTACATCCCTGGTATACATGTAAGCATTCAGCTCTGCATGTTATCGTAAACACTTGTTGCAGTGGGGATACAATATATCTACACAGTACTAGAAAACATTGATTTTATTATTATAAGATTATCATCATCATCATGTGGAAATCTTTATATCAGTCAGGAGCGATACATTAATCATCCATCTCATCCATGGTTATTACTCCCACACCCCCTGCTGCATTATCAGATATCTGCCAACTTCACCCCTTTTCACAGCCTGATAACAATCTGTTTCTGCTTTTCCTAGTTATATCCAATGGCATTATCAGGAACTGAAATACATTACTGGGCTCAATTCATTTACCCACAGCTAAATACTCTCTGTGCGCCTTCAGCTCATTCAGACGGGTTTTATTGGTGGATGGAAAATAATTGGTAATGCAGAAACAGCACCATAAATCATGGAGAGGAGTCCGTGTAATTATCATGTGATTCCTATGCCCCAAGTCCCCCATGTTCTATGTACCCCAATCACTACCGCATCACAATGATTTCATGTTTACTCCACTCTCCCCATAGCATGGTGACACCAGATTACACCACTAACTAATGTGTACCCGGCAGTATAAGCTGCACCCACATCAGACACATGTGGCACCGCATGGCACCGTATCACCACAGCGGCGGTGGCACCGGGTGTTCTAGTACAAGTAACATCTAGAAAAGTCTTTTTCTCCTGTAGAATCTTCTGCCAAGAACAAAGACAATCAGCATTCCAGCCATAATCACTGGGATCGCTTTCTGCAAGAGAATCACAAATATCACATTGTAGTCATACCAGACGATGTGTAAGTAGCCGATATTTCATCCTTACTGCGCACAAAGGGGATCTGTATAGTGGGAACCTTAGTGCACCAATATAACGCGGGTTACCCGTCTCATCTTTGACAAAGGTCTAAACTTGGGACCGAAACGTCGACATATTGTGAACCTGCTATGCTATAAAACTACAATAAAGGATTTTTTTGGCAGACTGGTGAGTGCACCCCATTTTTTATAACAGATTTTATATAGAGAGAGAGAGAGAGAGAGAGAGAGACATACATATATTATATATACTGTCAGGGAGCCGCGGTGACTGCGAGAAGTTCTTCTCTGACATGCAGGACTTAATTTGTGTATAGATAAAATACTGCTAATCATTTATTTACTTATTAATATACAGTATGTGCATATTATATATATTGCAAATATTCTAGACATTTATATAATAGCTTAGTGTGGACTATGTTACATGAGTGAATTTGTTTTAAGTAAATGAGATGTAGTTTAGGTTGGACTCATGGAGAACTAAGAGAGAGGGGTATGGGGAGAATGAGGTGGGATACAAGTACACAAATGGAAACATACATATGCAGCCATGCCTCAGTGACACTAACGCCAATTGTGAGGCCACATTCTAAGGGTCTGGCCCTGGTGGCCCCTGCTCCTCGGCCCTGGTGATGCTAGACCATACCAAGCCATGATAATGTGATTATCACACCTATAATGGCCTGTATTCAATTAGTTTCGCGTACACGATAAAGTTTTGCCTGCCGGAGTTTTTGCCTACATTGCGTATTTTAGCCGCAGAAACTTATCGTGCGCGCCCCCGCTATTCGCCGTATTCAATTCCAAAAGACGCGAAAACGGAGACACGCGAAGTCAGGACAGGCGAAAAATCAGCCTGAACCTCCCTAAAAGATGCAGAAACATTGGGGATCAATATAATAGTGCCCAATTAGCCCTAATGAAACAGTTTGGGGTACTTAAGTTCGCACAAATGGCACTGTGGCCGGAGCCCAACCACACGTGGCTAAAATCGCCACCCCGGGACTGAAGGGGTTAATCCTCATTGCACGGCACCATCTTTAAAGGGACAATGTAGGTGCAGGATGCCATGTACTGCAGATTTATGGGTGATATTGCATTTTATCAGTCAGTCAATGTGCTGTGCGCAGTTGTGGAAATGTACTTTTAAATGTACAGCCTATGCACTTATAGCCATGTAAAATGTTTTGACATTTGGAGACAAACTGCTCTTTAGACATCCTCACCTAGGGATTGATATAGTAATTGCCCTAGCCTGGCAGTGGAGGGTTGGGTGGTGACTGAGGAAGCCTTTCCTTTGAAATGCGGGCTAGGGAGACACCTGTGTGTCTTTGTACAATACCCAACTTTCACAACCAGGCACTCGGACTACCTCTGATTAGGTTAGAAACTGAGGGGTTATGGATACTTTGTAGGGGAATGACGTGGGTGACAGACTAAAGCTGGCCACACATTAGACCAACTTACATCCAACCAGCCAACTTGTTGATTGGCTGGAATGAAAATATAGTAATGTATGGGAGTAACTGATGATCAGCAATTTGCTCCTAAATGCCAGAAAACAGATGAAAATGGTCGTCAGACAAGTTTGTTAAATGTTTGATCTAAACTATTTGTTCAAACAACAGTTTTGGTCTATTTTCCAGCGTTTGGGAGCAAATTGCTGATTGTATTCCTTACCAGATTTTCATTCCAACCAATCAACTAGTTGGCTGGTTGGACAGATAATCTTTAGATGTGTGGCCAGCTTTAGTCTCCCAGTTGCGGTCAAACCCAGGTTTGGCGAGACCTACCCAGAGGTGCGGAGTGTAACTCACTTGGTGGTTTTCTCCAGTGACCCCTCCAATTGGTATTTGGTTTTATGCTGCACCAAGTGAGCAGGTTGTGGCCCTCTGGACAGGTACCTGGGAATGACCGAAGACTGAAATTAAAATAACTAACACAGGGAACACTAAGAATGCAGTAACACAGAAGAAGGGCTAGTACTGAAACACTGGGACTGGATACTCTAAGATGTTCCGGAGACGACTGAATGAGCACGGACGTAATAGTACTAAGACAGGAACAATATACACAGAGATGTCACTTGGGTCACACTGGAGGTGTAGATGGAACTTGTACTGAACACAGGAACAAGGTATCCATGGATGTCACTTGGGGGCTTACCTACCAGAGGTGTAGCTGGAGACCCTCAGGGTGAACTTGTATTGAAGTTGGAGACTGGATACACAGAGATACAACTTGGGACACTTTGGGTGAACTTGTACTGAAGCTCAGGGATAAAGTACACTGTGTTGTGTATTTAGTACACAAAAGTGCAACTTGAGACACGATATGAACTCGTACTGGAGTACAGGGATGAAGTGCACAATGGCACGTACTTTGTACACTAAGGTGTGTATTTAGTACACAAAGGTGCGGCTCCATATGCACCAGCAGCTGACGAGAGAATGTACACAGAGGTGTGTATTTGTACATAAGGTGCACTCCGGACACACCAGCAGAGGACTGGTAAGGATACACAGTGCAGCGACTGAGACACACTGGATAGACTTGTACAGGACATGGAGTTAGAATTAACAGAGATGCGACTGGAAACACACAGGAAGCCAGGGACTAGAACGGAACACGGGGACTGAGGGCCTGATTCAGACCCGGTCCCAAGCGCTGAGCGCTCGCAACTGGGTCGATGGTGGCCCAGAGCGCGTGCGCACGATGGAGCCAGCTCCGTCGTGCACATGCGCAAGACCCGGATAGCGACGGGCAAACAGTCGCTTCGGGTCTCGTATCAAAGGGGGCGTGCTGTCAATGTTGAGTGACAGCATGAACCCTTTGGTGGGTGGGCCGGGGGAGTGGCTGCCCAAATGGAGGTGTTCTCATGCGAACGCCTCCATTTGGGGGAGGCCCCACTGGCATCACGAGTGATGTCAGTGGGAGAGATTTCGGCTCTGTTAGAGCCGAAATCTCTGTGGGGCTTGCAGCAATGAGACCCTACCACAAGGGTCTTGTTGCAAGCCCGATAGTCGTGATGGTCTTGACCATCGTGACCATCTTCCTGGCCGCTCACTATGGCTGTGGGTGGTCACCCACAGCTATGCAAGCGGCCAGGAGGCCGTTCTAAAAAAAAAAAAAAATAGCCCGGCCCAGATTCAGAGCGAGTGCTCTGTTAGAGCGTCCGGCTCTGAATCAGGGCCTGTGTACACAGAGTAATGCTAAGACATACAGGAAACCAGGAATACTGAGGGAAGAAATATGGACTGGAACAAGAGACAGATGTCACAGGGGAAAGACTATGGGCCTGATTTAGACCCGCTCGCGAGCGCACAGCGCTCGCAAGCGGGTTGCTGGTCCCCCACAGCGCATGCACACACCGGAGCCGGCTCCAGCATGCGCATGCACGAGACCCAGATAGTGACGGGCACTCTGTTTTGGAGGCGGGCAGGGGGGGTGGCCGGCCAAATTGAGGCATTCCCGATGGAATGCTTGCCGTTTAGAGGCGGCCTCAGTATTGAGCTTCCGGCTCTATTAGAGGGCTTGCGATGGACGAGACCCTACCACAAGGTTCTTGTCGCAAGCCCCGATGGTCACGACCATCAACCTGGCCGCTCGCAAAAGCTGTGGGTGGTCACCCACAGCTTAGCAAGCGGCCAGGAGGCAGACTTAAAAAAATAAAAAAAGGATGCCCTGGTTCAGAGCGAGCTCTCTGAAAGAGCATCTGTCTCTGAATCAGGCCCTATGTGCTGTCTTACAGTGATGTTGAACAGAAACTTCCTGTTGCAGGAGTCGGTCCTAAATACCCCTAGGAAGTTGGTCATTGGACCATGAGATCAGCTGACAGACTGCAGGACTGCAATTGGAGGAAACTGATCAGGTGAGATGAACTAACATGGCTGCGCCCTTGCCTGCTACCATGGGAACCAGGACGCACACATGGAAGCCCTAGCAGGCCCTGGGGAGAATACTAAGCCACAACCCACCACTGCCACTGGCACCTGAATACCTCAGAGCTTAAAGACACAAGTTCAGCAGTGAGTAAAAGCTGATCCCAGGCCGGATCCTGACACCAGCAAGTTTGGGGAGAACAACTTGTTTGTGGTTAAGAAGTTCTTATTGGATTAAACTTCCAAAGAAGAACTGGAGGTGTTACAGACAGGGAAAGCCAAACTGGTTTTATGCATTGTTCCTCGTATGTGTCAGAATGAATTCAATTTATCAGTTCCTGTGAAATGTTATGTTTACCGTTTGAGAGACCGTTTATGCTAAGTTTGTGTGTTTTAGGATAGCCAAATGTTTTTGGGTGGTAATGGTGAAATGTAAGATGTATTTATTTATGTTTTGGCTAAGAGGAACCCAGGGCGGACTTACCGCCTGTGGTAATGTGTATTGGAATGGCATAAGAGAAGGCTTTGTGCCTGGTAATATTGTACATCCGTGTATATCCTTTGTGGAGAAGAATTGCTGTAACATCTTTTGAATGCTAAAATTCCCATTCAATCCGAAGGACAAGTCTTTTTTAAGACTTTGAGCAATAAACACCTTTGTCTATTCGTTTGCATCTGAATCCTGCGACCAACAGAATTGCGCAAAATGCTATTCTGTTCTCCTACTGTTCTGGGTTGAGCCGAGCATCTCCGAAGCTCAAGCCCTCTGCCAGCTACCATGCAGAGCCAGGTCCATTGCGAGTAATCAGGCGGGAACAGCCGACACCAATCAGAAGGTGTGACCGCAGCTAGTCGATGCATATTCAGCAGAGTGGTTCCAGGTGCCGGCGGTAGGAGCCTGAGAGTACTTAAGAAGCGGTTCCAAATACTGATGGTAAAGTTTTGTGGTGGCAGCATCATAACGCGCCCACGGCGCAGAGGGCTGTGTCAGTGACAGGCGGTCACTGACTGTAAGCGGGAATCCCTGATACCCAAGGACCAAAGGGTATCGAAATCCCCAATCTGTGATCGGGAGTTGGCAAGAGGTCATCCGGTCTCAGCCACTAATTAGCGTCTTTGCACTAGTGGTGAAGAATGGCATAAAGCTGTATTTTTTTGAGAAAATAAGTAGTCCTGTCTTATTTGGGGTACTTAAAAATGGGTGCAAGTATATTTAAAAGTTGCCAAAGTGAAGTTATAAGAAACGTTAAAAATGCACCAGCAGCAAACACCTGCAATCAAAAAACACCTCCCCCATACTTGCAGAGCCCCCAAAAGTCCATTTAGCTAGTTTTTAAGTTTGTACTCCCACTTTGCACTTTTTCCGCCCCCTTTTCAAAGTGCTTTTATGAGGTGTTCCTAACTTTTTTTTATGTAGTTATCCTTTGGGGTCTGTCCCAAGGGTGCTGAGTGGTTTCCCCACCTTTGCACCCCTAACTAGCGATTTTGTACTTTTTTCTCCACCTGTTCATAGACAAATCTTTTTCGCCTATTACATTGCATCGCATTATCGCGTATGCGAAAAGCGGATGGAATTGAATACGGAGATAAGTTTTCGCCTGGCGAAAAGTCACAATCTGCGGTACTTTTTCCCTGATCTCGGCTTTTCGCTTCTAATTGAATACAGGCCATAGTTTGGAAGGGGAACTTTATCTTGGTCAGAGTTGTAAGACAAGGGGCCCTATTCATCAACAGGTGCTGTATGACTCCCAATGATTAAGGGGCCTATTCATCATCACTTAATTTTCACCTACAATTGTAACACAGATATCTCCTACTTACCTTCCTTTGCGGAAAGGCCCGCTGTCCCCATACACTAGTATGGGGACAGAATTCATCATATAATATTTTCGGAGCATGACTGAGGGGGCATCCACCACCTTCAGATGGCGAATGCTCCTGCCTCGGCTTTGCAACCCTATGGGAAGGAGGTTCTGGGCTGTGAAGAGGGATCCTTTTGGATCCCTCCACCCCTATCCAGCTCCTTCTGCCGGACGTCGGAGTGCTTGTGCGCAGTGACCTGTAGGTCACGCATGCACAGTCCCGTCACTGCTCCGACAGGAAAAGTGAAAAGATTCACCTCCAAAAAGGAACAGTGAAGCCGCTCGCGGGGGCAGCTGATGTCACATCAGCTGTCACCGCGCCGGAGCAATGATGAGTTAGAATGTTAATAATTGGGGCCCCTAAGTATCCACCTCACCGATACTTATCAACGGAGCAATTTATCAATGATCTGGTGCGGGGACAGCTGCATTACTTACCTGTACCCTGTTACCGCTTCATCACCATGGAGTCAGTGAAGAGGCAGTGGAATGATCCGTTCGGATCCCTTTTTGCATCCCCGGAACTCCTTACCATAGGTTTCGAGAACAAGCACCATCTGAAGAAGGCGCTTGGTCTCGCAGGCAAACTCCGAAAACTGAGTTTTCGGAGTTTGCTGAATATCAGGTGGTCTTATTCGGACCCTTGATGAAGAATGGCCCATCAACTTAAATATGCTGAAACTAACTAGTATGTTCCTCTTAGCACAGAAATGAACAAATATGGTACAGTATGTATGTGGTACTGTATGTGTTACTATATGTATGTAGTACTGTATGTATGTGGTACAGAATGTGTACTATATGTATGTGGTACTATATGTGGTACTGTATGTGTTACTATATGTATGTGGTACTGTATGTATGTGGCACTTTATGTATGTATGTATGTGGTACTGTATGTATGTATGTGGTACTATATGTATGTGTTACTATATGTGTACGGTACTGTATGTGGTACTGTATGTATGTGGTACTGTATGTATGTATGTGGTACTGTATGTATGTGGTACTATATGTGTATGGTACTGTATGTGGTACTGTATGTATGTGGTACTGTATGTGGTAATGTATGTGGTACTGTATGTATGTGGTACTGTATGTATGTGGTACTGTATGTGGTACTGTATGTATGTGGTACTGTATATGAAATATTTGGATGCTTTCACAGACTTGCTGATAACATTTTACTAGGTGAAATATAGCAATGACCAGAGGTTTTACTGAACATTATATAATATTATCATTATAATTGAACTACATTTTTGTGACAACATATTTGTCTTACGTACCCATGAAATGCTGGACTTCTGCTTCTTCCTTTGTGCTGAAAGATGAGAAGACACAAGTTAGGGAAGGATGAGCCCCTGTTTTACCTGATGCTGCAACATGATGATAACAAGATGCTGTGTGTGATACAGTAATATTATCTTATATTATACTGTACAGATTAGGAGCGAGGAATCAAAGATCACTTATTACCAGCCTGTAAACTGTGCTGGAGGACTTGCTGTGCGTGATACAGTAGGATTCTCTTATATTGTACTGTACAGATTAGGAGCGAGGAGTCACAGATCACTTATTACCAGCCTGGAAGCTGTGTAGGAGGACTTGTTGTGTGTGATACAGTAGGGTTCTCTTATATTGTACTGTACAGATTAGGAGCGAGGAGTCACAGATCACTTATTACCAGCCTGGAAGCTGTGCAGGAGGAAATGCTGTGTGTGATACAGTAGGATTCTCTTATTTTGTACTGTACAGATTAGGAATGAGGAATCACAGATCACTTATTACCAGCCTGCAAGCTGTGCAGGAGGACTTGCTGTGTGTGATACAGTAATATTATCTTATATTGTGCTGTACAGATTAGGAGCGAGGAATCACAGATCACTTATTACCAGCCTGGAAGCTGTGCAGGAGGACTTGCTGTGTGTGATACAGTAGGATTCTCTTATATTGTACTGTACAGATTAGGAGCGAGGAGTCACAGATCACTTATTACCAGCCTGGAAGCTGTGTAGGAGGACTTGTTGTGTGTGATACAGTAGGGTTCTTTTATATTGTACTGTACAGATATGGAGCGAGGAGTCACAGATCACTTATTACCAGCCTGGAAGCTGTGCAGGAGGACTTGCTGTGTGTGATACAGTTGGATTCTCTTATATTGTACTGTACAGATTAGGAATGAGGAGCCACAGATCACTTATTAGCAGCCTGGAAGCTGTGCAGGAGGACTTGCTGTGTGTGATACAGTAGAATTCTCTTATTATATACTGTACAGATTAGGAATGAGGAGTCACAGATCACTTATTACCAGCCTGGAAGCTGTGCAGGAGGACTTGCTGTGTGTGATACAGTAGGATTCTCTTATTTTGTACTGTACAGATTAGGAATGAGGAATCACAGATCACTTATTACCAGCCTGGAAGCTGTGCAGGAGGACTTGCTGTGTGTGATACAGTAATATTCTCTTATATTGTACTGTACAGACTAGGAGCGAGGAGTCACAGATCATTTATTACCAGCCTGGAAGCTGTGCAGGAGGACTTGCTGTGTGTGATACAGTAGGATTCTCTTATATTGTACTGTACAGATTAGGAATGAGGAGCCACAGATCACTTATTAGCAGCCTGGAAGCTGTGCAGGAGGACTTGCTGTGTGTGATACCGAAGGATTCTCTTATATTGTACTGTACAGATTAGGAGCGAGGAGTCACAGATCACTTATTACCAGCCTGGAAGCTGTGTAGGAGGACTTGTTGTGTGTGATACAGTAGGGTTCTCTTATATTGTACTGTACAGATTAGGATCGAGGAGTCACAGATCACTTATTACCAGCCTGGAAGCTGTGCAGGAGAATTTGCTGTGTGTGATACAGTTGGATTCTCTTATATTGTACTGTACAGATTAGGAATGAGGAGTCACAGATCACTTATTACCAGCCTGGAAGCTGTGCAGGAGGACTTGCTGTGTGTGATACAGTAGGATTCTCTTATATTGTACTGTACAGATTAGGAATGAGGAGTCACAGATCACTTATTACCAGCCTGGAAGCTGTGCAGGAGAATTTGCTGTGTGTGATACAGTTGGATTCTCTTATATTGTACTGTACAGATTAGGAATGAGGAGTCACAGATCACTTATTACCAGCCTGGAAGCTGTGCAGGAGGACTTGCTGTGTGTGATACAGTAGGATTCTCTTATATTGTACTGTACAGATTAGGAATGAGGAGTCACAGATCACATATTACCAGCCTGGATGCTGTGCAGGAGGACTTGCTGTGTGTGATACAGTAGGATTCTCTTATTTTGTACTGTACAGATTAGGAATGAGGAGCCACAGATCACTTATTACCAGCCTGGAAGCTGTGCAGGAGGACTTGCTGTGTGTGATACAGTAGGATTCTCTTATTTTGTACTGTACAGATTAGGAATGAGGAGTCACAGATCACTTATTACCAGCCTGGAAGCTGTGCAGGAGGACTTGTTGTGTGTGATACAGTAATATTCTCTTATATTGTACTGTACAGATTAGGAGCGAGGAGTCACAGATCACTTATTACCAGCCTGGATGCTGTGCAGGAGAACTTGCTGTGTGTGATACAGTAGGATTCTCTTATATTGTACTGTAAAGATTAGGAATGAGGAGTCACAGATCACTTATTACCAGCCTGGAAGCTGTGCAGGAGGACTTGCTGTGTGTGATACAGTTGGATTCTCTTATATTGTACTGTACAGATTAGGAATGAGGAGTCACAGATCACTTATTGCCAGCCTGGAAGCTGTGCAGGAGGACTTGCTGTATGAGATACAGTAGGATTCTCTTATATTGTACTGTACAGATTGGAATGAGGAGCCACAGATCACTTATTAGCAGCCTGGATGCTGTGCAGGAGGACTTGCTGTGTGTGATACAGTAGGATTCTCTTATATTGTACTGTACAGATTAGGAGCAAGAAGTCACAGATCACTTATTACCAGCCTGGAAGCTGTGCAGGAGGACTTGCTGTGTGTGATACAGTAGGATTCTCTTATATTGTACTGTACAGATTAGGAATGAGGAGTCACAGATCACTTATTACCAGCCTGGAAGCTGTGCAGGAGGACTTGTTGTGTGTGATACAGTAATATTCTCTTATATTGTACTGTACATATTAGGAATGAGGAATCACAGATCACTTATTACCAGCCTGGAAGCTGTGCAGGAGGACTTGTTGTGTGTGATACGGTAATATTCTCTTATATTGTACTGTACAGATTAGGAGCGAGGAGTCACAGATCACTTATTACCAGCCTGGAAGCTGTGCAGGAGGACTTGTTGTGTGTGATACAGTAGGATTCTCTTATATTGTACTGTACAGATTAGGAGCGGGAAGTAACAGATCACTTATTACCAGCCTGGAAGCTGTGCAGGAGAACTTGCTGTGTGTGATACAGTAGGATTCTCTTATATTGTACTGTACAGATTAGGAATGAGGAGTCACAGATCACTTATTACCAGCCTGGATGCTGTGCAGGAGAACTTGCTGTGTGTGATACAGTAGGATTCTCTTATTTTGTACTGTACAGATTAGGAATGAGGAGTCATAGATCACTTATTACCAGCCTGGAAGCTGTGCAGGAGGACTTGTTGTGTGTGATACAGTAGGATTCTCTTATATTGTACTGTACAGATTAGGAGCGAGGAGTCACAGATCACTTATTACCAGCCTGGATGCTGTGCAGTAGAACTTGCTGTGTGTGATACAGTAGGATTCTCTTATATTGTACTGTACAGATTAGGAATGAGGAGTCACAGATCACTTATTACCAGCCTGGAAGCTTTGCAGGAGGACTTGCTGTGTGTGATACAGTAGGATTCTCTTATATTGTACTGTACAGATTAGGAATGAGGAGTCACAGATCACTTATTACCAGCCTGGAAGCTGTGCAGGAGGACTTGCTGTGTGTGATACAGTAGGATTCTCTTATATTGTACTGTACAGATTAGGAATGAGGAGCCACAGATCACTTATTAGCAGCCTGGAAGCTGTGCAGGAGGACTTGCTGTGTGTGATACAGTAGGATTCTCTTATATTGTACTGTACAGATTAGGGGTGAGTGGGTTCGGATTTCTGAAATCCAAACCCCCCCGAGCCCCCCCGATCCGAGTCCGATCCGAATCAGGCTCGACTTTTCCCGCCTGACTCGGATCTGAAATCGAGGCAAAACGTCATCATCCCGCCTTCCGAGTCTCGCGGGTTTTGGTTCCTATATAAGGTACCCGCGTCGGCGCCATTTTCTCACTCGGCTGTGGACAGTGAAGAGGGAGGGTGGGAGTTAGGGCTGTGTAGTGTAGTGTAGTGTAGTGCTGCTGTTGTCCACTACTTCAAAGTCCATAGGGGCTGGCTGTGTTGTGCTGTGCTGCTGTTGTTAATAGGGGCTGTGTCCACTACTTCAAAGTCCATAGGGGCTGGCTGGACTGTGTTGTGCAGTCAGTTCTCCATAGGGGCTGTGTCCACTCCAAAGTCCTGTGCAGTGTCCCAGTCCTAAAGGGGTGCTGTAGTGTTGTCCAGGGGGTGCTCTGTACATCAGGGTTGCTCCCCCCAAGTGCTAAAAAAATAATATATTTTCTGTGTTTGTGAATTGTGTGCGCAGTAGCCGCACGTGCATCAACAAAGTAGTGCCAAGCGTGCGCCTGTGTCATAAGTAAAGGGCCGGCTGGCTTGACCGTTAAAGGGTGCTGTAACCCCCAAAGTACACTCCAGTCCAAACCAAAAAAAAAATTATTTTCTGTGTTTGTAAATTGAGTGCGCAGTAGCCGCACGTGCATCAACAAAGTATTGCCAAGCGTGCGCCTGTGTCATAAGTAAAGGGCCGGCTGGCTTGACCGTTAAAGGGTGCTGTAACCCCCAAAGTACACTCCAGTCCAAACCCAAAAAAAAATTATTTTCTGTGTTTGTGAATTGTGTGCGCAGTAGCCGCACGTGCATCAACAAAGTAGTGCCAAGCGTGCGCCTGTGTCATAAGTAAAGGGCCGGCTGGCTTGACCGTTAAGGGTGCTGTTACCCCCGAAAGTACACTCCAGTCCAAACCAAAAAAAAA
This sequence comes from Taudactylus pleione, assembly GCA_031769625.1. Taxonomy (NCBI): domain Eukaryota; kingdom Metazoa; phylum Chordata; class Amphibia; order Anura; family Myobatrachidae; genus Taudactylus; species Taudactylus pleione. The sequence goes on from JAUIMM010000719.1 coordinate 791,129, forward strand.
ATTATTTTCTGTGTTTAGCCGCACGTATATATCAAATCGATATAACATAAATGGAGGACCAAACTTTCTCCGATAAAAATAAAATAGAGAAAGATCAAGAACCACTTCCTCCTAGTGCTGAAGCTGCTGCCACTAGTCATGACATAGACGATAACATGCCATCAATGTCGTCTGCCAAGGCCGATGCCCAATGTCATAGTAGAGGGCACATACAATCCCAAATGGCAAAGTTCAGGAAAATGACCTTGAAAAAGACATTTAAATCAGCTGAAGAGAAACGTAAACTTGCCAATATGCCATTTACGACACGGAGTGGCAAGGAACGGCTAAGGTCGATCCCTAGTATGTTTATGACTAGTGGTTCAGCTTCACATGACGATGGAAGCCCTCCTCCCACTAAAAAAATCAAAAGAGTTAAGCTGGCAAAAGCACAGCGAAGAACTGTGCTTTCTAAGAAGATATCACAAATCCCCAAGGAGAGTCCAAGTGTGGTGGTGGTTGCGATGCCTGACCTTCCCAGCACTGGACGGGAAGAGGTGGCTCTTTCCACCATTTGCACGCCCCCTGCAAGTGCTGAAAGGAGCACCCACAGTCCACTTGCTGATATGCAAATTGAAGATGTCACTGTTGAAGTACAACAGGATGAGGATACTGGTGTAGCTGGCGCTGAGGAGGAAGTTGGCGAGGAGGATTCTGATGGTGATGTGGTTTGTTTAAATCAGGCTCCGGGGGAGACAGTTGTTGTCCGTGGGATGAAAAAGCCCATCACGGTCATGCCTGGGCAGAAGACCAAACATTCCACCTCTTTGGTCTGGCAATATTTCTATCCAAATCCGGACAACAACGGTCTTGCCATATGTACCATATGTAAAGGTGAAATAAGTAGGGGTAGGGACGTCAACCACCTAGGAACATCCTCCCTTATACGGCACCTGCAGCGCGTTCATAAAAAGTTACTGTCAAGTTCAGAAACTTTGGCTAAGACCGTAAGCAGTCCAGGGACACCTAAATCCCGTTGTCCTGTTGTATCCAAGCGCCTGCAAACCACACCGTCAACTCCCTCCTCGTCAATTTCCTCCTTAGTCAGGATCGGAAGTAGTCCTGCAGGCCATGTCACTGGCATGACTGACTCTCCTATCCGGGATTCCTCTGGAGGATCCTGCATTGCTACGCCTACTGCTGCCGCTGCTGCTGTTGCTGCTGCTGGGAGTCGTTCATCATCCCAGAGAGGAAGTAGGAACACCACTACTTTTACTAAACAATTGACCCTCCAACAGTCCTTAGCGAGGAGGATGAAGTACGACAGCAGTCATCCTGAAGCAAAACGTATAACTGAGGCCTTGACTGCTATGTTGGTGTTAGACGTGCGTCCGGTATCCGCCATTAGTGCAGTGGGATTTAGACAATTGATGGAGGTAGTGTGTCCCCGGTTCCAAATCCCGTCTAGATTCCACTTCACTAGGCAGGCGATACCGAGACTGTACAGAAACGTCAGAAAAAGTGTCCTCAGTGTCCTGAAAAATGCCGTTGTACACAATGTCCACTTAACCACGGACATGTGGACAAGTGGAACAAGGCAGACTAAGGACTATATGACTGTGACAGCCCACTGGGTAGATGTATCACCTTACGCAGCAACAGCAGCAGCGTCACCAGTAGCAGCATCTCAGAAACGCCAGCTCGTTACAAGGCAGGCTACGCTGTGTATCACCGGTTTCAGTAAGAGGCACACCGCCGACAACCTCTTAGAGAAACTGAGGGAAATCATCGCCCAGTGGCTTACCCCACTTAGACTCTCCTGGGGATTTGTGATATCTGACAACGCCACCAATATTGTGCGGGCATTACATCTGGGCAAATTCCAGCACGTCCCATGTTTTGCTCACACAATAAACTTGGTGGTGCAGAATTTTCTGAAAAGCGACAGGGGCGTGCAGGAGACGCTTTGGGTGGCCCGAAAAATTTCTGGCCACTTTCGCCATTCAGCGACTGCGTGCCGAAGACTGGAGCGCCAGCAAACACTCTTGAACCTGCCCCGCCATCACCTGAAGCAAGAGGTTGTGACGCGGTGGAACTCAACCCTCTATATGCTTCAGAGGATGGAGGAGCTGCAAAAGGCCATACAAGCCTATACATCCACCTATGACATAGGCAAAGGAGGGGGTATGCACCTGACTCAAGCACAGTGGAGAATGATTTCCGTGTTGTGCAAGGTTCTCCAGCCCTTCGAACTTGCCACACGTGAAGTCAGTTCAGACACTGCCAGCTTGAGTCAGGTCATTCCCCTCATCAGGCTTTTTCAGAAGCAGCTGGAGAAAGTGAAGGAGGAGCTAAGACGGAGCGATTCTGCTCGGCATGTGGGACTTGTGGATGAAGCCCTTCATTCGCTTTGCCAGGATTCCAGGGTGGTCAATCTGTTGAAATCAGACCACTACATTTTGGCCACCGTGCTTGATCCTAGGTTTAAAGCCTATGTGGTGTCTCTCTTTCCGGCCGACACAAGCCTGCAGAGGTGCAAAGACCTGCTGGTGAACACACTGTCAGCTGAAGCGGAACGTGACACGTCAACGGCTCCTTCTTCATTTTCTCCCGCAACTGGGGCTGCCAGGAAAAAACTTAGGTATCCTAAGCAACCCGCTGGCGGTGATGCAGGGCAGGCAGGACCAAGTTTGGACATCTGGTCCAGACTGAAGGACCTGGCAACAATTTCTGACATGTCTACTGTCACTGCATATGATACTGTCACCATTGACAGAATGGTGGAGGATTACATCGGTGACAGCATCCAAGTAGGCATGTCAGACAGTCCATACCTGTACTGGCAGGAAAAAGAGGCAATTTGGAGGCCCCTGTACAAGCTGGCTCTATTTTACCTGAGTTGCCCCCCCTCCAGTGTGTACTCCGAAAGAGTGTTTAGTGCAGCCGGGAACCTTGTCAGCGAAAGGCGTAGGAGGTTGCTTCCACAGAATGTGGAGAAGATGATGTTCATCAAAATGAATTATCAGCTCTTCCAGGGAGACCAGCCTCCAGAAGGTACAGAGGGACCTGTGGTGGTGGATTCAAGTGGGGACGAGTTAATACTTTGTGAGGATGAGGATGTACACACTGAAGAGGGTGAGGAATCGGTGGATGAGGAGGATGAGGATGACATCTTGCCTCCGTAGAGCCAGTTTGTGCAGGGACACATTAATTGCCAGCTTGTTTTGTGGGGGCCCAAACGAACCAATCATTTCAGCCACAGTTGTGTGGCAGACCCTGGCGCTGAAATGATTGATTTGTTAAAGTGTGCATGTCCTGTTTATACAACATAAGGGTGGGTGGGAGGGCCCAAGGACAATTCCATCTTGCATTTCTTTTTTTTCTTTGCATTATGTACAGTTTGGGGCCTAGTTTTTCTAACTGCCATCCTGTCTGCCACTGCAGTGTCACTCCTAGATGGGTCACGTGTTTGTGCCGCCCACTCGTGTCGCTTAGCATAGTCATCGGTGCAACCTTTTGGACATAAAAACACTATTGTGAGGTGTGAGGTGTTCAGAATAGACTGGAAATGAGTGGAAATTAAGGTTATTGAGGTTAATAATAGCATAGGAGCAGAGAAACCAACAAATTCTGTGATTTTAGCTGTTTTTATGCTTTTTTAAAAAAAAATACAGATCCAAAACACAAAACCCAGAACCCAAAACACGGAAGGGTGGTTTTGGCAAAACCAATCCAGATCCAAAACACGAAGAAAGATCCAGATCCAAAACCAAAACACAAAACTGTGGCCGGTGCACACCCCTAGTACAGATTAGGAGCAAGGAGTCACAGATCACTTATTACCAGCCTGGAAGCTGTGCAGGAGGACTTGCTGTGTGTGATACAGTAGGATTCTCTTATATTGTACTGTACAGATTTGGAATGAGGAGCCACAGATCACTTATTAGCAGCCTGGAAGCTGTGCAGGAGGACATGCTGTGTGTGATACAGTAGGATTCTCTTATTTTGTACTGTACAGATTAGGAATGAGGAGTTACAGATCACTTATTACCAGCCTGGAAGCTGTGTAGGAGGACTTGTTGTATGTGATACAGTAGGATTCTCTTATATTGTACTGTACAGATTAGGAATGAGGAGTCACAGATCACTTATTACCAGCCTGGAAGCTGTGCAGGAGGACTTGCTGTATGTGATACAGTAGGATTCTCTTATATTGTACTGTACAGATTAGGAATGAGGAGTCACAGATCACGTATTACCAGCCTGGAAGCTGTGCAGGAGGACTTGCTGTTTGTGATACAGTAGGATTCTCTTATATTGTACTGTACAGATTAGGAGCGAGGAGTCACAGATCACTTATTACCAGCCTGGAAGCTGTGCAGGAGGACTTGCTGTGTGTGATACAGTAGTATTCTCTTATATTGTACTGTACAGATTAGGAGCGAGGTGTCACAGATCACTTATTACCAGCCTGGAAACTGTGCAGGAGGACTTGCTGTGTGTGATACAGTAGGATTCTCTTATATTGTACTGTACAGATTAGGAATGTTGAGTCACAGATCATTTATTACCAGCCTGGAAGCTGTGCAGGAGGACTTGCTGTTTGTGCTGTGGCACTGGGTCCTTCTCTGTCTCAGTGAAGAGCAGGAGCTGGCCGGCCCAATGGAAGATGCTGGGCTGCGTTTCTAGAATACGTCTCTTTTCCTCATCATCACTGCTCAGCAGGTCATCCACGGTAACTATCACATTGTCTCGTCCTTCAAAATAAAAATATAATAATATTATTATTATCCTTTACTTATATGGTGTCACAATGGTTCCGCAATACATAAACAATTGATGATAAATAATTGAGCAGAACAAGAGAACAGTGACTTACAGTACAAGATAATGCAGGACAAGTACATGGTACATAAACATTGCTGCAACAGTGGTCATAACACATAAATACTAAAGTGGCAAAAGTCGGGGTTAGGTGCCATGAGTAATAACAAGGTGTTAGGATCTGCGGTTAGCAGATCATCTCGGTGGCAGTTCCCAGTCATAGTTACTACTGGGACACTGTATCATGTCTTGTTCCAGCTTTTGCAGGCAGCTGGAAATCCTGTCTAGTCTGTTTTCAGCTAAGCTGTCTGTGTGCACACTAGTCTGTCATTAGGGAGGCTTGCAGGGTTTTGGTCTGATTGGATCCTGCATCTGTTAAGTTACAGCCAGCCCTTCACTCCATGCCGGTTAAGCTGGCCACACACTAGACCAACTTTCATCCAACCATCCAACTTGTTGGCTGGTTGGAATGAAAATCTGGTAACGTATGGGAATAACTGATGATCACCAATTTGCTCCTAAATGCCAGAAAACAGATGAAAATGGACATCAGACAAGTTTCTTAAATGTTTGATCTAAACAATTTGTTCAAACAACAGTTTTTGGCCATTTTGGGAGCAAATTGCTGATTGTCATTTGCTTTCATTCCTTACCAGATTTTCATTCCAACCAATCAACTAGTTGGATGGTTGGATGTAAGTTGGACTAGTGCAGTGGTTCTCAAACTCGGTCCTCAGGACCCCACACCTCTCACATTTTCCAGGTCACCCAGCAGGTGCACAGGTGTACTCATTACTCACTAACACATTTCCCAGGTCACACAGCAAGAGCACAGGTGTACTCATGGAATCGGTATGAAATACCGCCGGCTGCATGGCCGGCAGTTCGATTCTCCCGGCATAGGCAGGCCGACAGATCAGCAGAGCCCGGCAGTGGAAGCCCGACAGCACTGGAAATCCTGATCATCCTAAAGGTAAGTAGAAACTATTCTAACCTATCCCCCTAACCCTAACCTCCCCCACCCCAAGTGCCTAACCCTAATCCCCCTCTAAGTGCCTAACCCTAACCCTCCCTCCCCCTAGCCTAACCCTAACCCTCCCTTGGGAGGTGCCTAACCCTAAATTCCCCACGGGTGCCCTAAACCTAACCCTCCCCCCCGTGGCTGTCCGCTCACGGCATCCCTTCAATCGGGATGCCGGGTGCCGGTCTCCCAGCGTCGGGAAAATGACAGGCGTCTAGATATAGACGCCGGTCATTTATCCCACGCCGGTATAAAGCAGTCGGGAAGCTGACTGTTGGGATTCTGTCATCTGGCTTCCCGACTGCATAATGTACTCATTACTCACTGACAAATTTTAAAAGATCCACAGGTGGAGCTAATTATTTTGCTTGTGATTCTGAGGAGATCTGGAAAATATGCACTGTTTGGGGTCCTGAGGACGGTATGCAGTTGGGAAGCCGGCTGATGTAATCCCAACAGCCGGCGTCCTGACTGCTTTATCCCAGCGTGGGATAAATGACCGGCATCTAGGGACATTGGGTTAGGCACCCCCGGGGGGAGGTTAGGGTTAGGCACCCCCCACCTGGGGACTTAGGTTTAGGCAGCAGGGAAGGGGGGTGTTGGGGTTAGGCACTTGGGGGGGAGGTTAGGGTTAGGCATCCCTAAGGAGGGTTAGGGGGGTAGGTTAGGTTAGTATATACTTACCTTAAGGACAATTGGGATTTCCAGCACTGTTGGGCTACCGCTGCCAGGATCTCTGCATCTGTTGGGCTGTCACTGCCGGGAATCAAACTGCCGTCCATGCGGCCGGCTGTATTTCATACCGATTCCCTGAGGACCGAGGTTGAGAACCTGTGTGTGGCCAACTTTATACTGCTTAACTTCCAGAGCATGTGGTCGTGTTCTCAGTAACCTGAGTTCTAGCTGGTTTGCCTAGTTCTGCTGTTCCAGTTGCCAGTGCCTGTTTGTCTGATCTGGATCTGCCTGTGTGTCATCAGCCAGTATTCCTGCCGTGTCTGAGTGCACCTGTCTGCCATCTGTTTCCTGCATCTCAGTCTGCTAGGCCACATCACAGCCTGCATATCCATTGACTATCAAGCCATGTCTGTTTATGTCACCAGAGACAAGTTTGCAGTGTTTTCATCCATGCTGCTTCCAGTCACTGTTCCTGCCATGTCTAAAGTTCATCTGTTTCCTGTCCTGTATCATTCGTATCACAAAGTTCCAGTCGCCATGACCCTCAAGGCTGCTCCATCCTCTCTCAGTCATAGCACCTAGTTCCAGTCTTCACAGCCAACAAGGCCACTCCGTCCTGTTGCAGTTGCACATCGGCCCTCAAGGCCGCATCACCAAGTTCCAGTCATCAAGGCTCTCAAGGCCGCTCCATCCTGTTTCAAGTCACACATTGGCCCTCAAGGCCACTCAAGTCCAGTCTCAACCCATGCTTCAGCCTTCAAGGCTGCATCGTCTTGTCTCAAGTCGCACCTCTAGTCCTGTTTTTCCTGTTTTGTCCTTGTCAGTCAGCACAGATGGTGTAATGGTTAGCATTACTGCCTCACAGCGCTGAGGTCATGGATTCGATTCCCACCACGGCCCTACGTGTGTGGAGTTTGTATATTCTCCCTGTGCTTGCGTGGGTTTCCTCCGGGTACTCCGGTTTCCTCCCACACTCCAAAAATATACTGGTAGGTTAATTGGCTCCCAAAACAAATTAACCCTTGTGTGTATGTGTGTGCACATGTGATAGGGAATATAGGGCCTGATTCAGACCCACTCGCGAGTGGCTGTCCGCACGCAAGTGGGTCGATGTTCTGGATTGAGCATGCGCATGACGGAGGGAGCTCCGTCATGCGCATGCGCCAGACGCGACGAGCGAAGGAAAGTCCTTCGCTCGTTGTGTCCGATCAAAGGGGGCGTGCTGTCAATGTTGATTGACAGCACGCCCCCTTTGGTAGGCGTGCCGGGGGCGTGCCTCCCTGACGCGGGCATTCCCACGGGAACGCCTCCCGTCAGAAGCCGGCCCACTGACATCACTAGTGATGTCAGTGGGAGTGATTTTGGCTCTGATAGAGCCAAAATCACTCCGGAGCTTGCGGTTGAAAACCTCAACCGCAGGCTCCGGCTCGCAAATTCGATGGTCGCGATGGTCTCGACCATCGCGGCCATCAAACTGCACGCTCATATAGCCTGTGGGTGGTGACCCACAGCTATACGAGCGTCCAGAAGGACGCTCCATTTTCATGGAGGCAGGCCCTCATTCAGAGCGTGCGCTCTGCTCAGAGCGTACGGCTCTGAATGAGGGCCATAGATTGTAAGCTCCACTGGGGCAAAGACTGATGTGAATGGCCAAATACTATTTGTAAAGCACTGCGGAATATGTGTGCGCTATATAAATAACTGTTAATAAACAATAATAAAATAGTCTTGCCCGTCTTGTCTTGCCTGCCCAGTCTTGTCTGAAATCCTGCATATCATAGTCCTGGTCGCTCCTGCCTTGCAGCTCATACCCTGTGTCTAGTCAGTCCCTGTCTAGCATCCTATAGCAGCTGCATTTTAGTCCCTAGACTCATACCATAGTGACCGCTGCTTGCGTTGTGTCATCTTTCTGCAGCCTCACTCCAGCTAGCTCCAGTTGTGGATGGACTGCCACACCTCTACCCAGTCTTGTCCGTTGTCAGCAGTCCTGCGATCTCATCATCGAGTGAGAATCGTAACACAAGCAAAAGGAAAAGCACAAGGACCCTGCTCATGACTGCTTACATTCTACATTCTACTACAACAGGGGTGACATAGATTGGGTAGAACGTGAGCATGGGACATAGGGTTATATGAGAGATGGATGGCTATGATGAGGCAGTGGATCATAAGAGTCTGTTTGAAGTTTTGCAGAGAATCTTGGAGGCAGTCAAGGGAAGAAGTAAACAGTTTGCAGGAGAGGTGGCATTCATTAGCGACTCAAAGAGGGCAGATGGGAGTGTGAAAGGATGTCCGCTCGCAAGTGGGTCGATGTTCTGCACTGAGCATGCGCACGACGGAGGGAGCTCCGTCGTGCACATGCGCCAGACGCGACGAGCAAAGGAAAGTCCTTCGCTCGTTGTGTCTGATCAAAGGGGGCGTGCTGTCGATCTTGATTGACAGCACGCCCCCTTTGGTGGGCGTGACAGGGGCGTGCCTCCCTGACGGGGGCGTTCCCACGGGAACGCCTCCTGTCAGAAGCCAGCCCACTGACATCACTAGTGATGTCAGTGGGAGTGATTTTGGCTCTGATAGAGCCAAAATCACTCCGGAGCTTGCGGTTGAAAACCTCAACCGCAGGCTCCGGCTCGCAGTTTCGATGGTCGCGATGGTCTCGACCATCGCGGCCATCAAACTGCACGCTCGTATAGCCTGTGGGTGGTGATCCACAGCTATACGAGAGTCCAGGAGGACGCTCCATTTTCATGGAGGGCGGCCCTCATTCAGAGCGTGCGCTCTGCTCAGAGCGTATGGCTCTGAATGAGGGCCAAGGTCAGAGATGTAACTGGGAGAGGAATGGGTGAGAACTCTGTAAGTAAGGGTGTGAACTTTGAATTGGGCTCTGAAGGGGAAGGGAAGCCAGTGGAGGGCTTGTGGGAGAGGGGAGGCAGGTGTAGACTGTTTGGAGAGGAGGATGAGCTGATCAGCAGCATTGAGGACAGACTGTAGTGGAGAGCGGTGGGAGTCAGGGAGGCCAGATGGAGGAGGTTATAGTAGTCCAGTCTGGAGATGTCCAGTGAGTGGATGAGGGTCTTAGAATCATCCAAAAGGGTCTGGAAATATTTTTTATATGGATTAATACCCAGAACCAGGTGGATATTGTCTTTTGAGACACAGGTCTATCCAGGGGACAACCTTTGAAAAGAAGCTAAAAGTTCATATTGCTCTCTAACTCAGACTACAATGCAGGGCCAGCAGGGTGTCAGGTGTTGTATGTTGATGGGTATTACAATTTCCCTGTGTACATTGAGGAAAGAGAATGGAGAACTGCTTTGTAGTGGTAGCGGAACAGGACACGGTATAAACACATATGTTTTTAGATGGTTTGCGTACAGATGACTAATTATACATCCCCCCAGCAATTCCCCATCAACATGCTATTCTAGCACATAGTAGATTATGGATTAAACATTCCCCTAGCAGTTCCCCATCACACGTTACCTAGCACATAGGAGATGATGGATTATACATCCCCCCCAGAAGTTCCCCATCACGTTACCTAGCACATAGGAGATGATGGATTATACACCCCCAGCAGTTCCCGATCACATGTTACCTAGCACATAGGAGATGATGGATTATACATCCCCCCAGCAGTTCCCCATCACATGTTACCTAGCACATAGGAGATTAAGGATTATACATTCCCCCAGCAGTTCCCCATCACATGTTATCTAGCACATAAGAGATGATGGATTATACATCCCCCAGCAGTTCCCCATCACAGGTTACCTAGCACATAGGAGATGATGGATTATACATTCCCCCAGCAGTTCCCCATCACATGTTACCTAGCATATAGGAGATGATGGATTATACACCCCCCAGCAGTTCCCCATCACATGTTACCTAGCACATAGGAGATGATGGATTATACACCCCCAGCAGTTCCCCATCACATGTTACCTTGCACATAGGAGATGATGGATTATACATCCCCCCAGCAGTTCCCGATCACATGTTACCTAGCACATAGGAGTTGATGGATTATACATCCCCCCGGCAGTTCCCCATCACATGTTACCTAGCACATAGGAGATGATGGATTATACATCCCCCCAGCAGTTCCCCATCACATGTTACCTAGCACATAGGAGATGATGGATTATACACCCCCAGCAGTTCCCGATCACATGTTACCTAGCACATAGGAGTTGATGGATTATACATCCCCCCAGCAGGTCCCCATCCCACGTTACCTAGCACATAGGAGATGATGGATTATACATCCCCCCAGCAGTTCCCCATCACATGTTACCTAGCACATAGGAGATTATGGATTATACATTCCCCCAGCAGTTCCCCATCACATGTTACCTAGCACAAAGGAGATGATAAATTATACATTGCCCCCAGCAGTTCCCCATCACATGTTACCTAGCACATAGGAGATGATGGATTATACATCCCCCAGCAGTTCCCCATCACATGTTACCTAGCACATAGGAGATGATGGATTATACATCCCCCAGCAGTTCCCCATCACACGTTACCTAGCACATAGGAGATGATGGATTATACATTCCCCCAGCAGTTCCCCATCACATGTTTCCTAGCACATAGGAGATGATGAATTATACACCCCCAGCAGTTCCCGATCACATGTTACCTAGCACATAGGAGATGATGGATTATACATCCCCCCAGCAGTTCCCCATCACATGTTACCTAGCACATAGGAGATTATGGATTATACATTCCCCCAGCAGTTCCCCATCACATGTTATCTAGCACATAAGAGATGATGGATTATACATTCCCCAGCAGTTCCCCATCACACGTTACCTAGCACATAAGAGATGATGGATTATACATCCCCCCAGCAGTTCCCCATCACATGTTACCTAGCACATAGGAGATGAAGGATTATACATCCCCCCAGCAGTTCCCCATCACATGTTACCTAGCACATAGGAGATGATGGATTATACATCCCCCCAGCAATTCCCCATCACATGTTACCTAGCACATAGTAAATGATGGATTATACACCCCCAGCAGTTCCCGATCACATGTTACCTAGCACATAGGAGTTGATGGATTATACATCCCCCCAGCAGGTCCCCATCCCACGTTACCTAGCACATAGGAGATGATGGATTATACATCCCCCCAGCAGTTCTCCATCACATGTTACCTAGCACATAGGAGATTATGGATTATACATTCCCCCAGCAGTTCCCCATCACATGTTACCTAGCACAAAGGAGATGATAAATTATACATTCTCCCCAGCTGTTCCCCATCACATGTTACCTAGCACATAGGAGATGATGGATTATACATCCCCCCAGCAATTCCCCATCACACATTACCTAGCACATAGGAGATGACTAATTATACATCCCCCAGCAGTTCCCCATCACATGTTACCTAGAACATAGAAGATGATGGATTATACATCGCTCCAGCAGTTCCCCATCACATGTTACCTAGCACATAGGAGATGATGGATTATACATCCCCTCAGCAGTTCCCCATCACATGTTACCTAGCACTTAGGAGATGATGGATAATACATCCCCCCAGCAGTTCCCCATCACATGTTACCTAGCACATAGGAGATGATGGATTATACATCCCCCCAGCAATTCCCCATCACACGTTACCTAGCACATAGGAGATGACTAATTATACATCCCCCAGCAGTTCCCCATCACATGTTACCTAGCACATAGGCAATGATGGATTATACATCCCCCAGCAGTTCCCCATCACACGTTACCTAGCACATAGGAGATGATGGATTATACATCCCCAGCAGTTCCCCATCACATGTTATCTAGCACATAGGAGATGATGGATTATACATCCCCCCAGCAGTTCCACATCAGATGTTACCTAGCAGATAGGAGATGATGGATTATACATCCCCCCAGCAGTTACCCATCACAAGTTACCTAGCACATAGGAGATGATGGATTATACATTCCCCCAGCAGTTCCACATCACACGTTACCTAGCACATAGGAGATGATGGATTATACATCCACCCAGCAGTTCCCCATCACATGTTACCTAGCACATAGGAGATGATGGATTATACATCCCCCAGCAGTTCCCCATCACACGTTACCTAGCACATAGGAGATGATGGATTATACATCCCCCCAGCAGTTCCCCATCACATGTTACCTAGCACATAGGAGATGATGGATTATTCATCCCCCCAGCAGTTCCCCATCACATGTTACCTAGCACATAGGAGATGATGGATTATACATCCCCCCAGCAGTTCCCCATCACATGTTACCTAGCACATAGGAGATGATGGATTATACATCCCCCAGCAGTTCCCCATCACATGTTACCTAGCACATAGGAGATGATGGATTATACATCCCCTCAGCAGTTCCCCATCACATGTTACTGTACCTAGCACCTCGGAGAGTTCCTGGAGCTCACGGTCATACAAAGAGTCTGGTACATCGGTTATATTTATCCGGCCATGGCGTTTTGTGTGATACAGGATGGCGAATGAATGATTTCCTATTTGGGATCTCCATTCATTCTGGTTGTTATTGGTTATGGGCAGGTAGGTGATTGTTCCCAATAAGCCACGGTATGGATGCGACCTCAAATGATTCAATAACCAAAGAACATTATCTTCTGCTGCCCTGGTGGTGACTGTCACATCTAGCTTTGCTGGTGCCATAATGGTGACTGCAGGTGGAGTAAAAAAAGAGGGTTCAGTGTCTGCACACCGACAATACCTCTACTATAATAAGTAGATGGGTTATACATGACTGCTTCATTCTACAGACATCTCATTATAATTATAGAGAATGAGTAGTATACAAACTCTGGCGCTGTACTCTCCTATGTAGCATGAATTAGAGGCTGAAAACAGTCACACAGAGGACACTATAAAATGTGTGTGTGTATATATGGTTGTTTTTGGGATCCCGGCGCAGAATCCCGACTACAGCATCCCAGCAGGATTAGGATACCGACTGTCAGTAGGTATCCTAACCCTACTCCTACATCTAACACTCCCTCCCCGCACCCTAAACCTAACTCTCCCCCCAATGCTTGACCCTAACCCTCCCCCTTATAGCCTAACCCTAACCCTCCCCCTATTATTTAACCCTAACCCCTAACCCACCCCTTAACCCCAGTACTTTTCATCAGGATGCTGGCAGTCGAGATGCCGGCATCGGGATTCTGAGTGATGTCGGCACTCTGGTTCCAGCATTCTGAGTGCCAGCATCCCGCAAGCCCGGATTTAAACTTCATCCCATTTCTATATACCCTTTACAATATGACAATGCTCAGCTGTAGGTCCATGTCATTGTTCTTCAGTCACAGGCACCTTGCACAATACTACAATACTGATACAATACTGATACAATACTGACTGACATACCATTGCTGACAGTGGTGGCCGGCAGATGTTGCCTGAAAGTCACTATACTATGGTTCAGCCTTCATAAGAATACAGCAACAGTATGAAGGAAACATGAAAAAGGTGTTTTGTGTCTGCACAATGTGTAATTTACCGACAACTACTCACCTGTGTGACAGAATACAGACAGCTTCTCATCTGTGTGACAGAATACAGACAGCTTCTCACCTGTGTGACAGAATACAGACAGCTTCTCACCTGTGTGACAGAATACAGACAGCTTCTCACCTGTGTGACAGAATACAGACAGCTTCTCACCTGTGTGACAGAATACAGACAGCTTCTCACCTGTGTGACAGAATACAGACAGCTTCTCACCTGTGTGACAGAATACAGACAGCTTCTCACCTGTGTGACAAAATACAGACAACTACTCACCTGTGTGACAGAATACAGACAACTACTCACCTGTGTGACAGAATACAGACAACTACTCACCTGTGTGACAGAATACAGACAACTACTCACCTGTGTGACAGAATACAGACAACTACTCACCTGTGTGACAGAATACAGACAGGAACTGTTAAGAGGTGAGAATGGAGAATCTGAAACTGATAGTACAAAAGCGCCTGTTACACTGTAACCTTCTGTCTCCTTTTCCTAGAAGTGATTCGTATGCAGGAAGCTGAGCCAATTCCATGAGATCAATGTTTAAGTCTTTATGACAAAGTTTCTGTCGGCAGTTTATTATTCTGTATCAGGGAGCAGAGGATATCATAGTGTTGTGCTGTGTAGTTACACTGCTTCTACATGTTTATTATACACATGTGAAGTCTAACAGTGAAGAGGAGCTGGTTATACTCAGCTGCTCTGGGGAAAAGTCTAAGGGAACATTGGGCCCGATTCATTACATGCCGATATGCTGCCAAATATGCTAATGACTGCAATCATCATGCCATCGCACTGCCAACATAGAAACGCCCACTTCCTCCCACTACTGCTATCTCACATCTGTAATACTTCACAGTCCTGTGTATACATCTGTAACATCAGCCACAGCTCAGCCATCATAGAGACACCCACTACTGCTATCTCACATCCGTAATACCTCACAGTCCTGTGTATACATTAGTAACATCAGCCACAGCTCAGCCAGCATAGAGACACCCACTACTGCTATATCACATCAGAAATACCTCACAGTCCTGTGTATACATCTGTAACATCAGCCACAGCACAGCCAGCATAGAGACACCCACTACTGCTATCTCACATCTGTAATACCTCACAGTCCTGTGTATACATCTGTAACATCAGCCACAGCTCAGCCAGCATAGAGACACCCACTACTGCTATCTCACATCTGTAATACCTCACAGTCCTGCATATACATCTGTAACATCAGCCACAGCTCAGCCAGCATAGAGACGCCCACTGCTGCTTTCTCACATCTGTAATACCTCACAGTCCTGCGTATACATCTGTAACATCAGCCACAGCTCAGCCAGCATAGAGACTCCACTATCGCTTTCTCACATCTGTAATACCTCACAGTCCTGTGTATACATCTGTAACATCAGCCACGGCACAGCCAGCATAGAGACGCCCACTACTGCTATCTCACATCTGTAATTCCTCACAGTCCTCTGTATACTTCTGTAACATCAGCCACAGCTCAGCCATCATAGAGACACACACTACTGATATCTCACATCTGTAATACCTCACAGTCCTGTGTATACATCTTTAACATCAGCCACAGCTCAGCCAGCATTAAGAGACACCCACTACTGCTATCTTACATCTTTAAAACCTCACAGTCCTTTGAATATATCTGTAACATCAGCCACAGCACAGCCAGCATAGACACCCACTACTGCTATCTCACATCTGTAATACCTCACAGTCCTGTGTATACATCTGTAACATCAGCCACAGCACAGCCAGCATAGAGACACCCACTACTGCTATCTCACATCTGTAATACCTC
Source organism: Taudactylus pleione (assembly GCA_031769625.1). Taxonomy (NCBI): domain Eukaryota; kingdom Metazoa; phylum Chordata; class Amphibia; order Anura; family Myobatrachidae; genus Taudactylus; species Taudactylus pleione. The sequence goes on from JAUIMM010000719.1 coordinate 807,005, forward strand.
ACAGTCCTGTGTATACATCTGTAACATCAGCCACAGCTCAGCCAGCATAGAAACACCCACTACTGTTATCTCACATCTGTAATACCTCACAGTCCTGTGTATACATCTGTAACATCAGCCACAGCAAGCCAGCATAGAGACACCCACTACTGCTATCTCACATCTGTAATACGTCACAGTCCTGTGTATACATCTGTAACAACAGCCACAGCTCAGCCAGCATAGAGACACCCACTACTGCTTTCTCCCATCTGTAATACCTCACAGTCCTGTGTATACATCTGTAACATCAGCCACAGCTCAGCCAGCATAGAAACACCCACTACTGTTATCTCACATCTGTAATACCTCACAGTCCTGTTTATACATCTGTAACATCAGCCACAGCAAGCCAGCATAGAGACACCCACTACTGCTATCTCACATCTGTAATACGTCACAGTCCTGTGTATACATCTGTAACAACAGCCACAGCAAGCCAGCATAGAGAAACCCACTACTGCGATCTCACATCTGTAATACCTCACAGTCCTGTGCATATATCTGTAACATCAGCCACAGCTCAGCCAGCATAGAGACACCACTACTGTTTTCTCACATCCGTAATACCTTACAGTCCTGTGTGTACATCTGTAACACATCAGGCACAGCTCAGCCAGTATAGAGACACCCACTACTGCTATCTCACATCTGTAATACCTCACAGTCCTGTGCATATATCTGTAACATCAGCAACAGTTCAGCCAGTATAGAAACACCCACTACTGCTATCTCACATCTGTAATACATCACAGTCCTGTGTATACATCAGTAACATCAGCCACAGCTCAGCCAGCATAGAAACACCCACTACTGCTATCTCACATCTGTAATACCTCACAGTCCTGTGTATACATCTGTAATACCTCACAGTCCTATGTATACATCTGTAATACCTCACAGTCCTGTGTATACATCTGTAATACCTCACAGTCCTATGTATACATCTGTAACATCAGTCACAGCTCAGCCAGCATAGAGACACCCACTACTGCTTTCTCACATCTGTAATACCTCACAGTCCTGTGTTTACATCTGTAACATCAGCCACAGCTCAGCCAGCATAGAGACACCCACTGCTGCTTTCTCACATCTGTAATACCTCACAGTCCTGTGTATACATCTGTAACACCTTACAGTCCTCTGTGTACATCTGTAATTCTTTACAGTCCTCTGTGTACATCTGTAATTCTTTACAGTCCTGTGTATACATCTGTAATTCCTTACAGTCCTGTGTATACATCTGTAATAACTTATTGTCCTGTGTATATATCTGTAATACCTTACAGTCCTACGTACAAATCTGTAATACCTCACAGTCCTGCGTACACATTTGTAATACTGTAACAGTCCTAAGCACACATCTGTAATACCATACAGTACTATGTATACATCTGTAATACCTCACAGTCCTGCGTACACATCTGTAATATCTTACAGTCCTGTGTATACATCTGTAAAACCTTACAGTCCTGCGTACACATCTGTAATACCTTACAGTCCTAAGCACACATCTGTAATACCTCACAGTCCTGCGTACACATCTGTAATACCTTAGTCCTGTGTATACATCTGTAATACCTCACAGTCCTTCCTACACATCTTTTTCCAAAAAAGAAAGTGTGTCTATTAGCGCTTATAGTAGAAACCTATTAAAATAGGATAATGGATAAATTACCCAAAGTGTGAAAAACAATCATTTATTACACACTTAAAATAAACACAATTAAAAATATATGACATACAATATCAAATTTCGTATACCAATACTGGCACAAAAAATAGAGGTTCCAGAAAGAGCCTCTCACCGGAATAAGGTGCTGCAGTGGGCAAGTGCTAGTTAACAACAAAGGGTCCCAGGCCTCAGTAGCTCAGCACCACCGCAGGGAGCTTGTAACAATCCCAGGATAACTGGATTCCCGAATTTCAAGTTCCTTCTTATTCCACAAAACACCTTCTGCAAAGTAGGAGAGACAAAAAAGAAATGGAAGGAATATACCATTAAAAAACAAAAGAAACTACCAACGATGGAGATCAAATAATGAATCAGAGTACCAGTGCGGAACAGATATGATCCACTTAAGACCAATTTGATAAATGAAGATAATAGTTCTTCTTTTTTGCAGTGGGATCCATGGACCCCAAGGAGAGAATAATAAAAAAGAAAAAAACATTGAGAGGTAAAAGAGGAGGAGCTAAAAAAATAGCTCCCCCAAAAACAAAAACAAAAAGTAATAAAACTAGTAGTGTAATAGAAGAAGGAAAAGTGTTTAACTTGAGTGATCATGTTATAACTGATATAGAAATGGAAGTCCTGAAAAAAGGGTTAAAATTTGCACCGCGGCAAAAATTAATAATTTTGACTTATTTATAGATTTGGAAAAATATGTTCGGAAACTTAGTATTAAAAAGATTTTTCTTATGCAACAAAAAAATGAGGAGAATGATGTCCCTATTTCAAAGACTCCTTACAAACCTACATCAAAATTTTACCCAAAACATGTTAAAAGTGGAAACATGGGCCCTCATTCAGAGCCGTACGCTCTGAGCAGAGCGCACGCTCTGAATGAGGGCCGGGCTCCATTTTCATGGAGCGTCCTCCTGGACGCTCGTATAGCTGTGGGTCACCACCCACAGGCTATACGAGCGTGCATTGTGATGGCCGCGATGGTCGAGACCATCGCGACCATCGAAATTGCGAGCCGGAGCCTGCGGTTGAGGTTTTCAACCGCAAGCTCCGGAGTGATTTTGGCTCTATCAGACCCAAAATCACTCCCACTGACATCACTAGTGATGTCAGTGGGCTGGCTTCTGATGGGAGGCGTTCCCGTGGGAACGCCCCCGTCAGGGAGGCACGCCCCGGCACGCCCACCAAAGGGGGCGTGCTGTCAATCAACATTGACAGCACGCCCCCTTTGATCGGACACAACGAGCTAAGGACTTTCCTTCGCTTGTCGCATCTGGCGCATGCGCACGACGGAGCTCCCTCCGTCGTGCGCATGCTCAGTCCATAACATCGACCCACTTGCGAGCGGACAGCCGCTCGCGAGTGGGTCTGAATCAGGCCCATAGATTGTTTCGCATCAATGGTGGGTAATGAACTGAAAAAAATAAAACCTTGTAAGAAACAAAATCTAACAAAAAAGGAGTTTTTAGCAATACAATCATTACAAAATGATGACAATTTAGTCATCAAACCCACCGATAAGGGTGGGGGGGTTGTATTGATGAATAAGAGTGATTATTTAAATGAAATAAATCGACAACTGAATGATCAATCTACGTATAAGAAATTAAAGAGTGATCCCACTCAGAATATCTTAAAATCACTGTTGTCATTTACGAAAAAAGCCTTTGATAAAGGTTTTTTAAGTAAAAATGAGATGGACTTTATTAATATAGAGAATCCAAACATTGCAACTATTTATGTATTGCCCAAAATACATAAGCACTTGACAAAGCCTCCGGGGCGCCCGATAATATCAGGCACAAATAGTTTAACTTCCAACTTATCAGCTGCTGTTGATTTTTATTTACAACCACTATTAGCCATGACCCATGCATATTTAAAAGATACGGGTGATACTCTGAGGAAATTAAATCAGATTGAATGGAGTGATGGTTGTTTTTTAATATCTGCTGATGTAAGCACTTTATACTCTATAATTGAAGAGGAAAAAGGACTCCAGGCTGTAAGATATTTTCTGGATCAGAGTACATATGGTGGAGATTTAAAGGATTTTATTTTAGAAGAAATCTCTTTTATCTTAAGAAATAATTACTTTTATTTTAATGGTACATTTTATTTGCAAGTTTTGGGGACTGCAATGGGCACCAGGTTTGCCCCTAGTTATGCAAATCTATTTATGGCCTATTGGGAAATTTTGAATATTGACCCAATAAAAGGAGAGGGGGCAAACCTGGTGGCCTGGTGGCGTTTTATTGACGATGTACTTTTTATCTGGAAAGGTGATTTTAGCCATCTTAATCATTTTTGTGAAATTTTAAACACCAATACTTTTAATATTAAATTGACTTTTAATATTAGCAAGACTGAATTAGTCTTTTTAGATTTGGTTATTTATATTGATAGTGGTATGATTTGCACTAAAACCCATAAAAAATTGACCGATTCAAACTCTTATATTGCAGCCAATAGTGAACATCATAGTTGGTGGCTAGACAATATACCACTTGGTCAATTTAAAAGATTAAAAAGAAACTGCACAAAAGAAAGCACCTTAAACATACAGATTGATGAAATGACTGAGAGATTTAAAACTAAAGGTTACTCTGATTCCTTATTGATGAAGGCTAAACAATGAGTAGGAGAGGTAAAAAGAGAAGAGCTCCTGCAAGAAAAGCCAAAAAATACGCAAAATAAGAAAAATAATTACGAATGGGCATATGTAACACAATATGGTGCATACCATAAACAAATTGAAAGAATTATAAAGAAAAATTTGAATATACTAAAGAATGATCCAATTCTTGGAGAAGTGTTGCCAAATAAACCAGTCCATATATATAAAAAGGCTCCTTCCTTAAAGGATAAATTAGTTAGGAGTACCATTTTGGAAAAAAATCAATCAAGTGATAGGAACAAAGGCTTTCATAGGTGTGGTAGTTGTCTGATGTGCAGAACTACAGCATCAGGTAATACAAGTATCAAAAAGACCACGGAGCTTCAAATAAAAGGAAAAACTTATAAAATTAAGGAATTTATTACCTGCCACTCTAGAAATGTGGTTTATCTCCTAGAGTGTAATTGTGGCTTGTTTTATGTAGGGAGAACCACCATGAAAATACGCATGGCAGAACATGTTTATGATATAAGAAAAGGAATGAATACACATTTCTTCTCAGATCATTTTCTAAAGGTTCACAATAAAAATGAAAACCATATAAAAAACTTCTGGGGTATTCAGCTAATTAAACCCAATTGGAGATGTAAAAATACAGAAAAACATTTAGCCACTAGTGAGATGAGGTGGATCTTTAATTTAGATACTATGTGTCCAAAAGGTCTTAACATTGACTTCGAGCTCAAATGGTTTTTAGATTAATATTGAATATTTTCATTTTCATATATATTTATTTGTATTAATTATTTCTTCTTTTTTATCTCCCTACATGTCCTCCAATTTGTTGAAAAAATGTTCCGCTGGGAGAGGGATGGACAATGCCGGAATACTAAGTACGGCATAGTTATTTATATACCAGCGGAACATAATTTTAGATGAAGGATATATGAATTTAAAAGAAAAAATTTACAGCATTGATACAGGAGTGATCCGGTTGGATGGCAGGGAAATCCCTTCCAAAATGGCGGCGATTGAAGTCCAACTCATCCCCTAGTGAAGTAAGAATGTCAATACAACAACCGGCTGGATAATAAAGAAATCTCTTACAGAATGGCGGCAATTGAAGTCCAACTTATTCTCTAGTGAAACTAGAATGAATAAAACAACTTCCGCCTTATGGAACGCATACAACTTCCGGTTATAGAGGAAGTTGTATTCGGTGGAACGCAGATGACTTCCGGTAAGCACCGGAAGTGACGTAATCGCCGCGTGTGCCCGCATTTCAGCGGGAATTGAAGGACCAATGAGGAGCTATTAGAGGGTATAAATTAGACATTATGTCCACAACACAAGCCACCTTTGCCTGAGGAAGGATCATTGAAGATCCGAAACGCGTTGCAGGAGGTGTTTTGTGGAATAAGAAGGAATATGAAATTCGGGAATCCAGTTATCCTGGGATTGTTATAAGCTCCCTGCGGTGCTGCCGAGCTATTGAGGCCCGTGACCCTTTGTTGTTAACTAGCACTTGCCCACCGCAGCACCTTATTCCGGTGAGAGGCTCTTTCTGGAACCCCTATTTTTTGTGCCAGTATTGGTATACGAAATTTGATATTGTATGTGAGATATTTTTAATTGTGTTTATTTTAAGTGTGTAATAAATGATTGTTTTTCACACTTTGGGTAATTTATCCATTATCCTATTTTAATAGGTTTCTACAATAAGCGCTAATAGACACACTTTCTTTTTTGGAAAATTCTGTTTTGGAAGTTCGGTATTACTTCTATTTTGTGTTTTCTATAGCTGCAGGATTGTTTTTTGCGCAAATTGGTTTAACTAATTTTTTGATCAATACTGCGTACACATCTGTAATACCTCACAGTCCTGTGTACACATCTGTAATACCTTACAGTCCTAAGGACACATCTGTAATACCTTACAGTCCTGTGTATACATCTGTAATAACTCACAGTCCTGCGTACACATCTGTAATAACTTACAGTCCTGTGCATACATCTGTAATACCTCACAGTCCTGCGTACACATCTGTAATACCTCACAGTCCTGCGTACACATCTGTAATACCTTACAGTCCTAAGCACACATCTGTAATACCTCACAGTCCTGTGTATACATCTGTAATACCTTACAGTCCTGTGTACACATCTGTAATACCTTACAGTCCTGTGTATACATCTGTAATACCTTACAGTCCTGTGTACACATCTGTAATACCTTACAGTCCTGTTTATACATCTGTAATACCTCACAGTCCTGCGTACACATCTGTAATACCTCACAGTCCTGCGTACACATCTGTAATACCTTACAGTCCTAAGCACACATCTGTAATACCTCACAGTCCTGTGTATACATCTGTAATACCTTACAGTCCTGTGTACACATCTGTAATACCTTACAGTCCTAAGCACACATCTGTAATACCTCACAGTCCTGTGTATACATCTGTAATACCTTACAGTCCTGTGTACACATTGGGAACAGGTCACACCTTACTCAGACATTGCTAACCTTACTTAAGCTGCGTATGCCGTCACAGTGACTAATTTATACACGCCCATGTAATGGCGTTCCAACAAACAGGCATGGCTGCGTTTCTCTAACCACTCCCCCGTCACCACTCCCAAACGCTGACTACCTGTCACTCCAGAGCAATCACAATGCTAACTCACGCACGCACAGTACACAACAATTAGCCACCTGCGTACGCTATCGCAATAGCGATCCATGCTGAATCAGACCCAAAGGGATACATTTACTAAAGTGAGAGTTTAAAGATGTGAGTTTTACAAGAGATGTTTCCCATAGCAACCAATCAGATTCTACGTAACATTTAATGAGCATATTCTAGAAGATAATAGCTAGAATCTGATTGGTTGCTATGAGCAACATCACCTTTAAATCTCACTTCTGAAAACTCTCACTTTAGTAAATTTACCCCCTAGTCTCTGCCAGCAAAGCATGTGATATACATTGTTACTCCTCTACGCGGATGCACTATATAGAATATACGTTGGGGAAATATTCCCTGTGAACAGTGGCTTTATTATGTTTGCCTGCATACAGTTAGTAACAAATAACAATAATCATATATGAAGTTGCCATAGTTTGGTCACAGACATAATACTGAATTGTGAAGAATTTGGTGACGATTTGTTTTTTGATTTTTTTTTGTTTATTTTTTAATGAAAAGTTTCTTATACTATACCTGCTATAAAAGTATTTATCTACCTTACCCTCTGTATCACCAATAAGATAACGGAGCTCCACCTAGAACTGAGGGCACATAAACCTTTAGTCAGGGACAGGAGGAGTTAATAAATCTTAGAGGCGTGTTTTTAGTTGGAGTAACAGCTTTGGGAGCTTAGCGGATTGGTGGGATGTTAGCAGGGACGGCTCCAGAGGCGGGGCTGCAGCGCAGTACAAAATTCTAATAGGGGAGCCACACTAACTGTCACCCCAAACGCTGTTAAACATCACCGGGTGGGACTCACTGGCCGTTGGCGTGGCTCCCCTCTGGAGCTGCCGCTGGTTATTAGCTTTGGGGGCAGGTTATAGGGGTTATGGACAGTTAGGAGTTTAATACTGACACTTTACAGCTGATCTCTCACCCTTTTGTGTCGGCTTTATCTCATGGCAAGGAATGACCGGCAATATGAAAGCGCCCATCTTGCTGCAGTATGGGATTACACTCCCCTTCAATGCACTGGGTAGGCTCAATATTACCCTACTGGGGTCAGGCCCGCCATGAGCCGTGGCGGGCCCCGGTAATAGGGGGCGTGGCCTAATTAAAAAAAAAAAGATTTGCAGCGCTGCGAAGCGCCGCTGCGTGCTGGGGAGGGGGGCGCTCTGAGCCCCCTCAGCCGGTGCAAAGCCAGGGGGGGCACGATCAGTGTGATCGCTCCCCCGCACAGGTATAGGAGACTGCTGTGTGCTGGTCTGCTGTGAGGGATGGGGAGTGGTGCCGGACCCAGGCCCCCACCGGGCCCCTCAGGTAATCTCTACCCGCTCCCCCCTCCCTCTCGGCGCCCCTGATTGGGGTCAGCGGCATCTCTCACCCGAGCGGGCCTGAATAGTGCATTGGCACGGGTGTCGGATACTGTACTGGCTTAGAAAGGGATAGATAGCCCCTGCGAGTTGTCATTTCACATTTGTCTCTGAAAGTGGGATAGCCGACCCGAGAATGTTACATATGACGTCATTTGCCTATAATAAGTGGTTACTGATTGTTTGTTGTTTTTTCTTCTGCCACCACTGGGAGCTGATTGGCTGGAGCACCGTTACCACACCCAATGCGTTTTATCACTCGCTGTGAATGATAAAACTCGTAGATGAATAGGCCCCTTATACTGTAATACATAAAGCTGAGAATTATTTTTAGTTTATGAATATTTATTACTGGGAAAAGGGTGATGGACGGATCAGTGTAAGGAGAGGGGGCTGATGGGTGTGAGGAAATGTGCTTATAGGGTGAGGGTCTTCCTGGCTAAAAGAGGTCTAGGTACAGGAATGAGCCCAAAAACAAGATGCTTTGCTTCTGTACATGTTGTGTAGATATGTAACTGAACTTGGCAGGGGGCAACTGTACGCCCCCACAAACACCTTAGGGCCAGCAGGTCACCCCCCCCCCCACCTATTAAAAAAAAAAAGAAATGAAAAATCTCTATTTTAAACTTAAAAGTCTTTAAAGCAGGAGACAGAATGAGAGGAGAAGAAGGGAATCATTAGGGAGATAATCGCACGAGATCACACTTTATCCTGTTACGTAGTCACGGCTGCGGTTATGCGCTATTTCTGCGACAAAGCCTCTCCCTTGTGTACATGTGTGTGTGAGTATCTGCAGGGACTGAGATGCCGACTTGCAGCGTCTATAGATGCTGCTTTACCATCTAGTGCAAGGAAGACGGTCGCACCATGGCAGTCGCGGTCTCTATAGCAGGTGCAGTTTCTCCATCCATGGATGGACACATTTGTTAGTGGGAGAGCGTCTCTGTACACCACCATGCCTGTGACGCTCCCATAACTGCGCCCATAATACGCTATCTCAGCACGCACCTCCTTATTGCCTCGCACCGCTCAGTAACGCCCTATACATTGCTTAAACAGTACTACCTACGTGCGCCTGAATCATTACCACGGCTTTGTAAGCATATTATCGGGGAGCATGCGCAGTGCGTGTTTGTAGGGATTATCACGCACGTGCATTAGCTAAAAATCATATAACTCTATGAACATCGACATTACATGTGACTCAGAATGAGGTCCAGTAAGTTTTCAGCTTTCTCCAGCTAAAATGCAGGAGAAAAGTCAGTTCTAAGCTTACTAAGGAGATACAATAGGGTCTATATAACGGCTTCCACCAGACCCCTATAGAGTGATAATCAAACAAGGGTGATAGGAAAGGGACATCCAGAGGGAAGCTGATATGTACAATGAACTCACCATAAACCCCTGAGGTGCAATCGCTTCTACAATGGCTCCCACTACCAACAGATTCAATGACCACAGCACAACGTCACTTAGTTTATATTAGGGGTGTGCACCGGCCACTTTTCGTGTTTTGTGTTTTGGTTTTGGATCTGGATCTTTCTTCGTGTTTTGGATCTGGATTGGTTTTGCCAAAACCTCCCTTCCGTGTTTTGGGTTCTGGGTTTTGTGTTTTGGATCTGTATTTTTTTTTAAAAAAGCATAAAAACAGCTAAAATCACAGAATTTGTAGGTTTTTCTGCTCCTATGCTATTATTAACCTCAATAACCTTAATTTCCACTCATTTCCAGTCTATTCTGAACACCTCACACCTCACAATAGTATTTTTATATCCAAAAGGTTGCACCGAGGCAGCTGGATGACTATGCTAAGCGACACGAGTGGGCGGCACAAACACGTGACCCATCTAGGAGTGACACTGCAGTGGCAGACAGGATGGCAGTTTGAAAAACTAGGCCCCAAACAGTACATAATGCAAAGAAAAAAAAGAGGTGCAAGATGGAATTGTCCTTGGGCCCTCCCACCCACCCTTATGTTGTATAACAGGACATGCACACTTTAACAAACCAAATATTTCAGCGCCAGGGTCTGCCACACGACTGTGGCTGAAATGATTGGTTCTTTTGGGCCTCCACAAAACAAGCTGGCAATTAATCTGTCCCTGCAAAAACTGGCTCTACGGAGGCAAGATGTCGTCCTCATCCTCCTCATCCATCGATTCCTCACCCTCTTCAGTGTTGTGTACATCCTCATCCTCACAGAGTATTAATTCGTCCCCGCTGGAACCACAGGTCCCTCTGTACGTTCTGGAGGCTGGTCTCCCTGGAAGAGTTGATAATTCATTTTATGAACATCATCTCCTCCACATTTTGTGGAAGCAACCTCCTACGCCTTTCACTGACAAGGTTCCCGGCTGCACTAAACACTCTTTCGGAGTACACACTGGAGGGGGGGCAACTCAGGTAAAATAGAGCCAGTTTGTACAGGGACCTCCAAATTGCTTCTTTTTCCTGCCAGTACAAGTACGGACTGTCTGACATGCCTACTTGGATGCTGTCACCGATGTAATCCTTTAACAGACAGATGCACGCTTGTCGCTGCTGCTTTAAGGATGCAGGTGCGGCTACAGCCCACACATTTCACAAAGACAGGAAAAAAAAGAAGAATATTTTTATTGTTTGTGGAGCACACTTTGAGGGTGTCACCACCCTTTAACAGACAGACGCACGCTTGTCGCTGCTGTTTTAAAGATGCAGGTGTGGCTACAGCCCACACATTTCACAAAGACAGAAAAAAAAAGAATATTTTTATTGTTTGTGGACCTCACTTTGAGGGTGTCACCACCCTTTAACAGACAGATGGACGCTTGTCGCTGCTGCTTTAAGGATGCAGGTGCGGCTACAGCCCACACAATTCACAAAGACAGAAAAAAAAAGAAGAATATTTTTTATTGTTTGTGGAGCTCACTTTGAGGGTGTCACCACCCTTTAACAGACAGACGGATGCTTGTCGCTGCTGCTTTAAGGATGCAGGTGCGGCTACAGCCCACACAATTCACAAAGACAGAAAAAAAAGAAGAATATTTTTATTGTTTGTGGAGCGCACTTTGAGGGTTGCACCACCCTTTAACAGACAGACGCATGCTTGTCGCTGCTGTTTTGAGGATGCAGGTGTAGCTACAGCCCACACATTTCACAAAGACAGAAAAAAAAAGAAGAATATTTTTATTGTTTGTGGAGCACACTTTGAGGGTGTCACCACCTTTTAACAGACAGACGCATGCTTGTCGCTGCTGCTTTAAGGATGCAGGTGTGGCTACAGCCCACACATTTCACAAAGACAGAAAAAAAAGGAAGAATATTTTTATTGTTTGTGGAGCGCACTTTGAGGGTTACACCACCCTTTAACAGACACGCACGCTTGTCGCTGCTGCTTTGAGGACAGTATCATATGCAGTGACAGTAGACTTGTCAGAAATTGTTGGCACGTCCTTCAGTCCGGACTAGATGTCAAAACCGGCCCTTGACTTATGACATAGGCGCACACTTGGCGCTGCTACTGTGTTGATGCACGTGCGGCTACATCGCACACAAGTCACAAACACATTAAAAAAAGTTTTTTATTTTTTGGAGCGCACTTTGAGGGTTACACCACCTTTTAACAGACAGACGCATGCTTGTCGCTGCTGTTTTAAGGATGCAGGTGCGGCTACAGCCCACACATATCACAAAGAGAAAAAAAAAGAAGAATTTTTTTATTGTTTGTGGAGCGCACTTTGAGGGTTACACCACCCTTTAACAGACAGGCGCACGCTTGTCGCTGCTGCTTTGAGGATGCAGGTGGAATCTAGATGAGATTTGGAACCGGGGACACACTACCTCCATCAGTTGTCTAAATCCCACTGCACTAATGGCGGATACCGGAAGCACGTCTAACACCAACATAGCAGTCAAGGCCTCAGTTATACGTTTTGCTTCAGGATGACTGCTGTCATACTTCATCCTCATCGCTAGGGACTGTTGGAGGGTCAATTGTTTAGTAAAAGTAGTGGTGTTCCTACTTCCTCTCTGGGCTGATGAACAACTCCCAGCAGCAGCAACAGCCGGCTCTTTACTTATGGGACACAGGCGCACGCTTGGCGCTGCTCCATTGTTGATGCACGTGCAGCCACAGTACACACAATTCACAAACACAAACACAGAAAAAACACAAACACAGAGTGTACTTTGGGGGTTACAGCACCCTTTAACGGTCAAGCAAGCCGGCCCTTTACTTATGACACAGGCGCACGCTTGGAACTACTTTGTTGATGCACGTGCGGCTACTGCGCACACAATTCACAAACACAGAAAATATTTTTTTATTTGGTTTGGACTGGAGTGTACTTTGGGGGTTACAGCACCCTTTAACGGTCAAGCCAGCCGGCCCTTTACTTATGACACAGGCGCACGCTTGGCACTACTTTGTTGATGCACGTGCAGCTACTGCGCACACAATTCACAAACACAGAAAAAATATGTTTTTTTTAGCACTTGGGGGGAGCACCCCTGATGGACAGAGCACCCCCTGGACAACACTACAGCACCCCTTTAGGACTGGGACACTGCACAGGACTTTGGAGTGGACGCAACCCCTATGGAGAACTGACTGCACAACACAGTCCAGCCAGCCCCTATGGACTTTGAAGTAGTGGACACAGCCCCTATTAACAACAGCAGCACAGCACAACACAGCTAGCCCCTATGGACTTTGAAGTAGTGGACACAGCCCCTATGGACAACAGCAGCACAGCGCAGCACAGCACAGCACAACACTACTCTGCAGTACACTACACAGCCCAGCCAGCCCTAACTCCCACCCTCCCTCTTCACTGTCCACAGCCGAGTGAGAAAATGGCGCCGACGCGGGTACCTTATATATGATCCAAAACCTGCGAGACCCGGTAGGCGGGATGATAACGTTTTGCCTCGATTTCAGATCCGAGTCAGGCGGGAAAAGTCGAGCCTGACTCGGATCGGCCTCGGATCGGGGGGGGCTCGGGGGCTTCGGATTTCAGAAATCCGAACCCGCTCACCCCTAGTTTATGTACAGAGATAGGAGCGTCTCCTAATGCACCACCGGTAGCAGCAGAGACCAGGAGACGCAGCTTCCAGCATACTCTAGTAATCCTGGCTGTGGTGATGTCTGGGAAACCCCATATAGCTCATTCTAGACATATTGGGACAAAATAACCCATTCCATCATTTTTAATTTGAACCCAGAATATCTTGATGGGGGAACAATCCCAGACAAGGAATAGGGATGTGTTGCTTTCCCCACATTGGGGCCGGTTGGGATATTGCTCATACAGCTCCACAATACTAATTTCTTGTCAGATATTAAATATGTGATGACGTTGCTAAGTGAAGTTTGCTTGGAGTTCTTTTCTGCTGAACTAGGGTCACAATAACAAGGGACATATACTGTATCTCGTGCTCTCTCAGCAGCTGTCAAGGATGATCCCTGGCCAAGTTGGAATGGTTTAAGAGTGTCACTATATTGGTTTTGTGTGTAAGCTGGTTAGGGTGTCCTGGTGAGGGTGCGGTGCTGCGATGAGGGTGACCTGGTGAGGGTGGGGTGCTGTGGTGAGGGTGACCTGGTGAGGGTGGGGTGCTGCGGTGAGGGTGACCTGGTGAGGGTGGGGTGCTTTGGTGAGGGTGACCTGGTGAGGGAGGGTTGCTGCATTGAGGGTGACACGGTGTGTGTGGGGTTCTGCGTTAAGGGTGACCTGGTGAAGGTGGGGTGCTGTGGTGAGGATGGGGTGCTGCGGTGAGGGTGACCTGGTTAGGGTGGGTTGCTGTGGTGAGGGTGAGGTGCTACAGTGAAGGTAAGCTGCTGCGGTGAGGATGACCTGGTGAGAGTGTTGCAGTGAGGGTGACCTGGTGAGAGTGACCTGGTAAAGGTGAGGTGCTGCCTTAAGGGTGACCTGGTGAGGGTGGGGTACTGCGGTGAGGGTGACCTGGTGAGAGTGCTGTGATGAGGGTGACCTGGTGAGAGTGCTGCAGTGAGGGTTACCTGGTGAGAGTGCTGCGATGCGGGTTACCTGGTGAGAGTGCTACATTGAGGGTGACCTGGTGAGAGTGCTGTGATGAGGGTGTCCTGGTGAGAGTGCTGCGATGAGGGTGTCCTGGTGAGAGTGCTGCGATGAGGGTGACCTGGTGAGAGTGCTGCAATGAGGGTGACATGGTGAGAGTGCTGCGTGCGGGTGACATGGTGAGAGTGCTGCGATGAGGGTGACCTGGTGAGAGTGCTGCGATGAGGGTGTCCTGGTGAGAGTGCTGCGATGAGGGTGACCTGGTGAGAGTGCTGCGTGTGGGTGACCTGGTGAGAGTGCTGCGATGAGGGTGACCTGGTGAGAGTGCTGCGATGAAGGTGACCTGGTGAGAGTGCTGCGATGAGGGTGACCTGGTGAGAGTGCTGCGATGAGGGTGACCTGGTGAGAGTGCTGCGTGCGGGTGACCTGGTGAGAGTGCTGCGAGCGGGTGACCTGGTGAGAGTGCTGCGATGAGGGTGACCTGGTGAGAGTGCTGTGATGAGGGTGTCCTGGTGAGAGTGCTGCGATGAGGGTGACCTGGTGAGAGTGCTGCGATGAGGGTGACCTGGTGAGAGTGCTACATTGAGGGTGACCTGGTGAGAGTGCTGCGATGAGATCTGTTGGCTGTATGTTTAGAGTTAACCATTTTCCTACTAGGCATTTTACTCCTAGAAATATTTCCATAACCTGTTGATAAAATACCTGCAGAGTGTTATCATCGGATTTACTACCGTAATTACCTTATCTATAATCTATATGAGTTACCTTTGACACCAGCTTGCAGCAAGAAATATGTGAGAGAGGTTACTGATCATTCTGATTCTAACTTGATCAGTTGTTGAGATTTTTCCCTCCCCTCAATAAGGGTGGATTATGGCCGATTATCTTGTATCTCAAGGCTGCCAAGTTATAACCCGCTTCCAAAAAGTGCTTAGCAACCGGCTGGTCACTATGGCCCTTCTGTAAAGACCGTCTTAAAGCCGGTCTCTTTTTAAACAAACAAAGAGTTTTGACTATGTAGTTTTTGCTACATTTGCAGCTGATCATATGTGTCACATATTTGGTAACACAAGTAACGTAATGATTTATTCTATACAGTGTCCCACTGATCATACACCTACATGACAGGCAATCAGCACATATGTAACAGCATGTCTTTCTAGGACGCAATAAAATCGATTTCATTTTATCTGGATCAGTTACTGTGTCAGCTTGCAACAGTAGGTCTCCTACATTATTCCCCCTTTAAGTAAGAATCAGAATGGATATTTGAAGCTAAATACATTCGCTCCTGTGGGTCTGAATGAGCAGTTAGGTTTATAATGTTTCCTTTAAGATTCAGGCTGTTACATGTTTCTGCTCATACAACAAGTCCTAATAGGAGTGCTAAGTAACTTAAGCTGTTCTAGTTATTATAGGCATTGTAGTGTTTGGCTCATCGTTGTGTCTATTTATTTTATTTTATTTCATAATAAACTGTCTTCTGTATTGCGGGAGCTGAACAGACAGTGACACTCAGCTCGTCCTCATGTTACGATATAAGTTAGGTATTATTTACAGCAGTGATAGGTGCAAGTTTTCTCTGGTTGGTTGATATACTCATGTATAATTTTGCTTGACATGTTTCATAAATTAGTATAATAAGTGTATAATCCTAGAGTTAGCATAGCATATCTTTGTCTAAACACAGTGCAAGAGTAGGATGATGTTACTAAATGTGGTGTGCATATCAGATTGCCATATGATACCTTGTTTTCGGGATTTCCCTAAGTATACCATGTTCTTTGGATTACCTATTTGTGCTATTGAATTTTGTATGTTGGTGAAGGGTTACACTTTTGATATAACTTCAGGTGGTTTCCTTTTAGGGCGGGATCCTTAACGCCTGCGGCCCTGGGTGAGCGCTATAAAGGTATGTAACCTCGTATTTCTTGTGTATCCTGACTAAAGAACCAAAGTAAAAGTGCTCTGAAATGTAGAAATGCTTTATTATCAGTCACCTGAGTGCAGCCTACACAATTCATTCATATATATATATATATTGTGACACAGTCAGGTTAGGGGGTCCCTCTCCTGGGTAGAAGGACTCCTTTCTTACACACACCCACAGCAGCAGGGAAGCAGCACACCAGTCTGGATGCAAGTACCAGCTGGTCGGCGCCAGTCTTTATTGTACAATGTCAGAAATAACATAAAGAAAACATAAACATAAATCCTAGCCCTGTCGGGGCACTCACTACACAGGTAGTTCCCTCACTACCAGGACCTGGCAGGGCCTAATGCCCTCACCAGCAAACAAAGCACATCACAACACTCACAGTTAGGTTTTTCCAGTGTCTCTGAGCAAACTCCCTGTCTGCTCTCCCAGGTGAGACAATCAGCCCTCAACACATTAGGCTTATATTGGCCACTCTCAGGTGGAAGCCCTAATAAGCCTGTTACCAGGCTAAGAGAACCAAAACCTGGAGTGGCCGTGGGTGGAGCCCTCCCTCTTCTCTCACCCACAGCCCCCAGGTCCCAAACCGGCATTTCAAAAAGCCGAGACTCAAGCCTGCTACACTGCAGACTTTCTCCTGGGGATTTAAACACATGAGACAGGAATCTGGGATAAATGTCCCTGTCACAGACCACTTTACCAGTGATCCTATCACATATCCCCCCCCTTTGTTTCGACCTATGGGGCGGAACAACTGAAGCCCCCAAACAATGAACGCGTGACAACGCATCTGCTTTAGACAACAGGCCTGTGTTCCACTGAAAATTTAAAAGTTTGTAACGCCAAGAACCATCACGTAATTATCGCATTACTGTCCTTATTTTCGGACATCCACTTCAAAGGGCATGGTCAGTGATCAATTTGAACTTTCTACCAACCAAGTAGTACCTGAGAGCCTCTAACGCCCCCTTTATGGCCAACGCCTCCTTCTCCACTGTGGCACCGGGTAGGCATCGAATTTTGAAACACTGTTCAACTTTCGGAAGTCATTGCAGAAACGCACACTCCCTTCGGGCTTTGGAATCAACACAATGGGACTTGACCATTCACTATGTGATACTTCAATAACCCCTAACTCTAGCATATTTTTAATTTCTTTCGACACCGATTCTCTTGGTGCTTCTGGTAACCTATAGGGCTTTAGATTAACTTTAACCCCTGTGTCAGTGATGATGTCATGTTTAACGACCGAGGTTTTCCCAGGTACGTCATAGAACAGCACCCTATTTCTGACCAGAAACTCCTTGACCTATCGTTGTTGAATTGCCGACAGGGTTTTTGCCACTGTCACTTCGAGAACCGTTCTATCTTTCCAGGGCTTTAACAGATTTATATGGTATGTCTGTTCCGGCTTTCTTTTCCCCGGCTGGTAAACTTTGTAACTGACCTGTCCCACTCTTTCCAAGATTTCAAAGGGCCCCTGCCATTTAGCCAAAAGCCTATTTTCCACAGTGGGAACCAACACTAACACTCTGTCCCTGGGAGCAAAGCGGCGTAACCGAGCATTGCGGTTGTATACCCTCTGCTGTGCCTGTTGAGCCTGTTCCACAACATTTTCCCCCTTCTTAGTCACCTGATATAACAAATCCTGACACATTGCCATGTGGGGATAGGACAAAGGACTATCAGGGTCTACGGGTTTACCATCAACTACTTTTACATTCTCCCTGGCTTTTACCAAAGCAGGGTCATTCAACTGCTCCACGGCAAAGACCTCTCTTCTGACCTCTAAATCAGGCAGACGATTAACTGGCCCAACAACACTTCCCACCTCAATGGGAGGCACATCAGTCGGCGGGCCACCGTCACGCTCCGCATTCTCTAGTTCGCCAACCATAGTAGAAAAAGGCAGTACCTCTGACTCAGAAGAAACTCCCTCCTCCACTATAATCGACAACCTTCTCAAATGGATCGGGGTTGTTCACTTCTGGAACAAAATGTCTTTCCCACAACTTCCAGAAGTGAGCAAAGTCTCTCCCCAATATTGCATCGTACATCAGACCAGGCACCAAACCCACAGAAACTTTAGCAGAACCACATGGTGTCTCGATGTTCACCTCGGCAGTAACATAATATTGAGTATCCCCATGTATGCAGGTCACACCAACAGTTTTCCCTGTATGCCTCAAGGGGTTCACCAGCTCAGCTTTTATAAGTGTCACCAAGCTACCAGAGTCTAACAGTGCCTCTACTCGGTTGCCATCTACAGTGAGTACACACATGTGCTTATCAGTCTCAGCCTGCCGGTCAGCCGTACAGGCTATCTGTGCAAAGAAAGACCCCCTGCGGTAGACATGAGCGGTATCACATTGCATAGGTTCAGTTGTAAGTGAACAATTAGCGGAAATATGGCTGAAGTCACCACCCCGGAAACACTGAATCATATTAATGTCTAGTTGTTTACGGGGCAAGAACCTTTCTGGCCTGGCAGGCCTGTCTCCAGGTTCTACACCCTCAGTCTTAGGTACATCCCACCGCCCAGCACCCTTCTCCCCTGGAACAGTCTTACCAGTGTCTGTGGGAGTTCGCCGGTGCGCCATCGGGGCATCAGCTCCTCAGCCGCCACGTACCTCTCCACCAGCTCGACCAACTGGTCCGCAGACTTAGGGTCTGCATGGCTCACCCACTTGCGCAGAGTCACAGGTAATGATCGCAGGTACCGGTCCATCATGACCCTTTCCACGATCTGTGGTGCCGTCAGCGTCTCGGGCTGTAGCCATTTTGAGGACAGATGGAAGAGGTCATGCATCTGTGAACGTGGAGGCTTGTCCATATGGAACTCCCAGCGGTGGACCCGTTGGGCACGAACAAAGGTGGTGACTCCCAAGCGAGTTAGGATCTCCTGTTTTAGTTTTTTATAGTCCTTGGCATCAGCCAGGCTTAAGTCGAAATATGCTTTTTGTGGCTCCCCAGACAAAAAAGGTGCCACCAGACTTGCCCACTGCTCCTTGGGCCAACTCTCCCTTTCGGCCGTTCTTTCAAATGCGGCAAGATAGGCCTCCACATCATCGCCCGAAGTAATCTTTTGGAGGAAGTGACTGGCTCGTACGGAGAGAGTGGTGGTGGGAGGACCCGTATTAACATCTCTGGGTCGGGCGACCAGGTGCTGTACCACCTCTTTTATGGCCTGGCTGTTTTCCGCTAAGGCCTGGAGGGTTTCCTCGATGGCAACCTGTTGTTGCCCCTGGGCTGTCTCCAAGGCCAACAGTTGCACCCTGGTGGACTCCTGCAGAGCCCTGGTAGCTTCCTGCTGAGCTGCTGTAGCTTGGAGCAAGGCCTTAATAATGTCCTCCATTTTGTCCTGGGGTGTAGGTTGGAAGCTGAACCTTGCCTCTCTGAGCATTGGCTGATGCCTCCTCTATGGGACTCCAAGGACACAGTGTTATTTCCACACTCACAAATTGGGTGTCTGTCCCTTTAATTTTTAAATGGAAAGTTTTCCTCTCGCTGCAACTTCAGTGTGTGTGGGTGCCCGCATTCTCCACCACATTGTGACACAGTCAGGTTAGGGGGTCCCTCTCCTGGGTTGAAGGACTCCTTTCTTACACACACCCACAGCAGCATGGAAGCAGCACACCAGTCTGGATGCAAGTACAAGCTGGTCGGCGCCAGTCTTTATTGTACAATGTCAGAAATAACATAAAGAAAACAAACATAAATCCTAGCCCTGTCGGGGCACTAACTTCACAGGTAGTTCCCTCACTACCAGAACCTGGCAGGGCCTAATGCCCTCACCAGCAACCAAGGCACAGCACAACACTCACAGTTAGGTTTTCCAGTGTCTCTGAGCAAACTCCCTGTCTGCTCTCCCAGGTGAGACAATCAGCCCTAAACACACTAGGCTTATATTGGCCACTCTCAGGTGGAAACCCTAATAAGCCTGTTACCAGGCTAAGAGAACCAAAACCTGGAGTGGCCGTGGGTGGAGCCCTCCCTCTCCTCTCACCCACAACCCCCAGGTCCCAAACCGGCTTTTCAAAAAGCCGAGACTCAAGCCTGCTACACTGCAGACTTTCTCCTGGGGATTTAAACACATGAGACAGGAATCTGGGATAAATGTCTCTGTCACAGACCACTTTACCAGTGATTCTATCACAATATATATATATATATATATATATATATATATATGCACAGTATAACCAGCACTAAATGAGGCATGCAGTTTATAGACCAGCGGACTAAATGCCGCCGGTCTATATCCCGACACAAGAAGCCCGATGGGGGACTTAAGATAGGCGTCAAAATACCAACTCCTATCTTAATCCCAACGCCGGACCGCCGAAGGATGACAGCCCGAATGAGGTAAGTCCGGGGCATTCTTACCATTAACCATGGTTAGGGTTAGGATTATGCACCCCTAGGGAGAAGGGTTAGGCAACCCTGGGGGTAGGTTAGGGCTAGTCACCCCCCCACCCCAGTTTAGGGTGCGGGAAGTGGGGGTTAGGTTTAGGTACCCCCAGGTGGGACTTAGGGTTAGGCACTGCTGAGGGAGAGTTAGCATTAGAGGGTAGCATTGGAGGGTACTTGGAGGGTAGCATAGGAGGGTACTTACCAGCCGGCGTCGGGATCTCCTGCTGTCAGCCTTCTTGTGTCAGGATTTCAACCGGGCGGCTAGTGGAGGGTTAGGTTTATGGAGTAAAGCAGGGTTAGGGTTAGGTTTTTGGGGGAAAGTTAGAGTTTTGGAACCCTTAGGGGGAAGGGTTAGGCACCCCTGGGGGTAGGTTATGGCTAGACACCCCCCAAAAGGGTTAGGGTGCGGGAAGTGGGGGTTAGGTTTATGCACCCCCGTGGGGTACTTAGGGTTAGGCACCCCCGTGGGGTACTTAGGGTTAGGCACCCCTGGGGGGGATTTAGGGTTAGGCACCACCCCAGGAGTTTTAGGGTTAGGCACCCCTAAGGGAGGGTTAGGGTTAGGGTGGGAGATGGGAGGGTTAGGGTACTTACCAGCCAGTGTCGGAATCTCCTGCTGTCAGGTTTATTGTGTTAGGCTTTGTATAGCCACCGGTATTACATACTGATTCCTTAAATGATAATGTAAAAAAAATTGCTTTTCTCAACGGTATCTGGAAACATCTAATGATTTTGTGTCACCGTAATATGACAATGGAAATCATGCAGATGTTACTAAAACACAATAAGCGCACTTTTGTGACTGTTCATTTTTCACATATCGGCAGCATTATCCGGTGTACTCTGCAACAGCGGCGTCCAGGTCGGTCCATCTGTCCGTGGGATCGCGCAATTTCCACTTAAGAGCCAGAGCTCTATGTGATGCCCCAGTGCGATTAAATGATATCAGAAGATGTCATATATGTACAATGAAGAAATATATATCTGTATGTTGGATTTAATAATAATTTATGTATTTACACTGTAATAAATACTGTAGATAAAAATGGTTATTCATTTAGTTAATTTTGGACTGTTTATTGTGATGTATTGGATCTTATAGCCCCAGTGTTACTATACTTCCCAGCTAGTTTCCCTCCAGATGGATTAATAGAGTCGTCTCCTCCACCCCAGCCTAAGATAGCTACAGGGAGTCCTCGAGACTGGGACTCATCTACTGGCTGTTAGAGGGGAGCCCTGTTGACATAGAAGGTCTTATGGTGCTGGGAAGGACAGAGGGCCGCGCGTGAGTGTGAGGCGGGAGCAATGCTGGCTCGCGCTCAGCCCTGGGGAAGTCTATATAAGGTCCGGCAATGGACAGTTGAGGAGAGTGTGTCTGAGGCAGTTGGAGAGTAACGGTTCCCTGCGCTAACTGACTCTCTCCTCAGAGCTCCCGAAGGTGAGGCAGAGTCACTGAGGGATATCCTCAACATCTGAAGGCCTATCGGGGGGGTGACGGACGGCCCTGGAAGGGGGGGCTTAGGTGAGGCTGCAACTGAGAAACAGAGTCCCATTAACTATTACCGCAGTAGGCGGACTGGAGATCTGTGCAGGAGGGCTAGGGAGAGTTTGACACACGCTACCAACAAGAGCTTCTTAACTACGATTTTCTACTAGTTAACCTACTCAGTGCAGTCATTATAATCATCACACAGACTCCTTGCTCACTGTGTAGTCAGTCGTGCTCAGCATTTCTGATAGTAAAGACGCACAGTGTATGAGCCCTGTCAGTCACAGAGACATCAAACTATTCTCCTGAAGCATATAACTAAATCCATAGGTTGCAGTAATTATCAGGGGTGCTGGAATTAGTCCATTATAGAGCTGATAAAGGCCCTCATTCAGAGCCGTACGCTCTGAGCAGAGCGCATGCTCTGAATCAGGGCCGTCCTCCATAAATATGGAGCGTCCCCATGGACGCTCGTATAGCTGTGGGTCACCACCCACAGCCTATATGAGCGTGCAGTTTGATGGCGCAATGGTCTTGACCATCGCGACCATCAAAACTGCGTAGGAAAGCCTGTGGTTGAGTTTCTCAACCACAAGGCTCGGAGTGATTTTGGCTCTATCAGAGCCAAAATCACTCCCACTGACATCACTAGTGATGTGAGTGGGCCGGCTTTTGACGGGAGGCGTTCCCTTGGGAACGCCCCCGTCAGGGAGGCACGCCCTCGGCACGCCCAGCAAAGGGGGTGTGCTGTCAGTCACCATCGACAGCACGCCCCCTTTGAAGAGACACAACGAGCGAAGGGAAATCCTTCGCTCGTCGCGTCTGGCAAATGCTCACGACGGAGCTCCCTCCATCGTGCGCATGCTCAGTTCATACCATTGACCCACTTGCGAGCGGACAGCCGCTCGCGAGTGGGTCTGAATCAGGCCCAAAGACCGGGTCTGTCCTTTACAGTGCAAGTACTGAGGATAATAGTAACTAGCAACCTTGAGCTCACAGAAATAGTTTTCAGTAACACAGGACTCTGCTACCTGGTAATTGAACAAGTGGATGTATTAACTAAAGTATCCATAAGCCCAGACTCCCTCAGGAATAGCATCCAGGATAGACTACAACTGAATATCTACATTTAGCCATCCTCCTTATAGATACGAATCTGCTACAGTGAAACATTACTCCAAGTTGTTAGTGTTGCACAATAATTTCTATCCAGTCAGACTGTCAAAACTGCTATGATAGGGATTTTAGTGCAACACATATTGGGGGAGATGTATGATAGCGGCACTTAACGTGCCGCTATACTGCTTCCCACTTCGCCTCTTTACCGAGGCGAAGCAGGAAGCACTACCGGTGAGATGTAAGAACATCTCATCGGCCAGAGAGGGGGAGCGTTAACTTCCCCCTCCGGCGCTACCCGCTAGAAAGCACAGCGCATCAGCCTAGTGCTGATGCGCTGTGTCTCTGTCCCGGCCGGCTCCACTGAGCATGCGCGGGATCTCGCAAGTATCGTGAGATCCCTGCGTGTAGCCCTGGAGCTGGCAGCCACCGCAGCAGGGACAACGCTGTCCCTGCTGTGGGGATAGGCTAGCGCCAGGCTGTAGCTGCTGTTAACGACAGCTACAGCCGGCCGAATGGTCATGCGGTATGACCGTTCGTACATAGCCCTGCCACTCGGCACTGCTATCTTGTAGATAGCAGCGCCGATAATGACAGGGGCGCATAGCGCCTCTGTCATTTACCGCCCAGACCCCCGATCATACATCGGGGAGAAGCGGTATCAGCACACATAACGTGCGCTGATTCCGCTTCTGGGCTTCGTACTTCTACCCCACTGTACTTTACTTACTTATTAAGCACTGATTTTTACATCTTAGAAACAAGTCAATCATAACAGTAGGAGAGACTCTAACTAGGGAAAGATTAGATATTCCAAAGGACTGGACTAAGGCCCTCATTCAGAGCCGCTCGTAAGCGGCCGCTCGTTCGTTATGACCGATGTTCGCTCATCTGCGCATGCGTACGGATTTTAATACGCATGCGCGAACCAGTCAGTGCGGCCGAAAATCGTTTGTTCACTAAATAGCGAGGGCCTGCTAATTTTGAGTGACAGGAGGAGGCGTATGTGGGTGGTAACAGGGGAAGGTGCTTGAAAACGGGGAGTGGAGATCCGAACGCAGGCGTGCTTAAAGGTCAAAACGGGCGTTTTATGGGTGTGCATAATTAAAACAGCAGCGTCATTGACCACGTCAATGGGTTATTTTAAAGTCAGAACTGCTCGCAAGATTGTGGTAGGAAAAACCAACCACAAGAATAGCGAGCAGTTCATACACTGTTCGATGTACTCAATTAATGTAATAAATAGCGGACATGACGTATGGTGCGAGCGGCCAGGGGGCGTATTTTTCAAATAAATGTACGCATGTTTTGTTCGCTCATTCAGACATGGAGGCGGCAACAGACCGCAAAGAGCGAACGGTTCATTTGAATAGCCAAACCCTTTTTCTGAACGAGGGAGCGCTAATTGCGTCCGGCTCTGAATCAGGCCCTTAAACCTTAGGTATTAGGATTTAATTGAATAGATGCTGTAAGGTATTGTGGTGTTGGATATTGTGCTTGGATAAGGTTATAATTTTTGGGATGTAGTTAATAGAACGACAGCCAGGATGCCGCCGGTCTAAATCCCAACGGCTAAAGCCCAAAACGGGACTTAAGACAGCTGTCAAAATACTTGACGCCTATCTTAATCCTAACGTCGGAATACAGAAGTACTCTGTACTGTTCAAGGTAAGTCCAGGGCATCTTAGCACTTAGGCCCTGATTCAGACCCACTCGCGAGCGGCTGTCCGCTCGCAAGTGGGTCGATGTTGTGCACTGCGCATGCGCACGACGGCGAGAGCTCCGTCGTGCGCATGCGCCAGACGCGACGAGCGAAGGACTTTCCTTCGCTCGTTGTGTCTGATCAAAGGGGGCGTGCTGTCGATGTTGATTGACAGCACGCCCCCTTTGGTGGGCGTGCCTCCCTGACGGGGGCGTTCCAAAGGGAACGCCTACCATCATAAGCCAGCCCACTGACATCACTAGTGATGTCAGTGGGAGTGATTTTGGCTCTGATAGAGCCAAAATCACTCCGAGCCTTGCGGTTGAGAAACTCAACCGCAGGCTCCGGCTCGCAGTGGCGATGGTCATGATGGTCACGACCATCGCGGCCATCAAACTGCATGCTCGTATAGGCTGTGGGTGGTGACCCACAGCTATACGAGCGTCCAGGAGGACGCTCCATAATTATGGAGGGCGGCCCTCATTCGGAGCGTGCGCTCTGCTCAGAGCGTACGGCTCTGAATGAGGGCCTTAGTCACTTAGATTTAGGCACCTGAGGGGAACTTAGGGATAGGCACCCCCCAGGGAGGGTTAGGGCTAGGCTAGCGGAAGGAGGGGTGTTAGGGCAGGCTTGCCTGCCTTGCTGATTTTTACCCGGAGCCTCCAGAATATTAAGTGCCACTCCTGCCTCTCAGAAAGGCAACCTGTCCCTCCCCCCCCATTGACAATAGAAACCCACTGCAGCAGGGGGTGACGCGATTCGTGCCAGAAGGAGAGAGATGAATGTTGGCAAGCATGGGTTAGGGTTAGGTGCCACTAGAGGGAGGTTAGAGTTAGTCACCCCCCAGGAGGGTTAGGGTGCAGAAAGGGGGGTTAGATTTAGGCACCCCAGGGGGACTTAGGGTTAGGCACCACCCCAAGAGTTTTAGGGTTAGGCACCACAAGAGAGGGTTAGAGTTAGTGGAGCGAGAGGGAAGGGTTAGGATACTTACCAGCCCCAGTCGAGATCCCCTCCTGTTGGGCTTCCGCAGTCGGGATTTGAACCGGCTGAACTGCCGCCGGTATTTCAATCCCACTCCATTTTTTCATACACCTAAATTTATTGTTACATAAAAAGATTTCTACCAGTTTGAAGGTTACAGGTTCTGGATCCAGGGTTGTTGTGGATGAACAAAGAGTTCCTGAAAAATAAAGCAAACAGTGTGTTATTGTGTGTAAATGCATTACAATGATAATATATTTTCTATGTAACAGATAGTCATTGTGATATTGTATCTTCTAATAAAAAGAAATTGCATATTGTGAATTCCCATGGAAAATAATTACAGGAAGTGGTATACCACATCTATAATCACCTCCCAGGTTAAAAGTCACCAGCCAGTAACCAGGCAGCCCTGTGCCCGACATGCCCCCATTTTCAAGAATGCTGGCTGCCCCCGCCCCTTCTCCACCCCCAAATGACTGCAGAATGCCAATCATATCGAGGCTTAGAGGGGGCTGTAACCAGTGTCGCAGTCAGTGATAGGCACATGTACAACACTGAGAATGAGGCCCATTGTATGTGACTGAAGCAAACTGTAGGTATTGCATTACACAGAGGCCCCTTCTACAGGCCCCCATACATCAGAGATTGATTGCAGCAATCGTGCAATTTGCAATCGATTGTGTATAAAAATCTTTCCCTTTTTCAATCGATTGTGGCAAATCTGCAATCACTCTCTGATGTATGGGGGCCTTTAGGCAATAACTGTGTCTGTGCTGCACTGACTAAAGGTGCATACACACACAACGATTATTTGAACGATTATCGTTAAATAATATCGTTTAACGATAATCGTTTGAAAAAAACTTGATCACTAATGCATACACACGATCAGATTTTTCCTTCAGATATGAACGATAACGATTTAAAAATCGTTCAGTCGTTCATATCTGTAGGAAAATCGTTCATATCTGACATGCCTGAACGACGGACGATCAACGATGCGCGTTCCCGTTTGTCAGATAACGATATCTGACATCTGATGGGTTTGCAGTCAGACTTGGACGATTCTATTCATTTTAATGCAGTCAAAAATCGTTCAAATCGTTCAAATCGTTCAAAACTTTGGTAAAATCGTTCAAATCTTTCAAATCGTTTAATCGTTCAGTCGTTCATCTGACAAATCTGACAAGTCTGACAAATCTGACCGTGTGTACGCTCCATAAAGCTGCATACACACACAACGATTTTGTTACCAACGATTTTATGAACGATTTTCTGTCAGATTATCTGTCAGATTTTTTAAAGTGTAATGAACGATTTTTATGAACTACAAACGATTTTTGCATATTCCCTTAATGAAAATCGATCAGTTGACAAGTCTGACTGAACTACAAACTACAAACGTGAACGCGCATGAACAATAATCGTTCATCGTTTTACTCAGAAAGTGAACGATTTTTTCAAACGATTATCGTTAAACGATATCATTTAATGATAATCGTTCAAAAAATCATTGTGTGTGTATGCAGCTTTTCTGAGTCAACAATGAATGATTATCGTTCATGCGCGTTCACGTTTGTAGTTTGTAGTTCAGTCAGACTTGTCAACTGAACGATTTTCAGTAAGTTAATATGCAAAAATCGTTTGTAGTTCTAAAAAATTGTTCATTACATTTAGTAAATGAACAACTTTAGTAAACGATTTTAGTTATTTTTTTCAAGGGAAAAAATCGTTTACTAAAATAGTTCATTAACTAAATTGTTGTGTGTGTATGCAGCTTTATACTAATGATAGGAATCATCACCTGCTGCTCTGGGTGGGGAGGAGGAAGAGAAATAATATATGACTTGAAGTAAAAGTGAAAGTAAGACAGAGAAAAGAGAAACAAGAGAGAGCGAGTACTGTATACAGAGACAGAGAAAGACTGCAAAGGTCTACTCTTTAGAAGAGACAGCAAAAGAGACAGATCACAGAAATAACCTGAAACATGAGCATCTGGGGTCGACAGAGGAGTCTGCCGATGATTCGGAGTAGTGGAAGGTGAGACCTTTGCTCTCCTATAGCTGGGCTTGGGGTAGTGAGTCTGTAATATGGGGGAGGGTGAGAACTTTGCTCTCCTATAGTTGGGCTGGGGGTAGTAAGTCTGCCGATGATTCGGAGTAGTGGAAGGTGATACCTTTGCTCCCCTATAGCTGGGCTGGGGGTAGTGAGTCTGTGATATGGGGAGGGTGAGACCTTTGCTCCCCTATAGCTGGGCAGGGGGTTGTATGTCTGTGATATGGGGAAGGTGAGACCTTTGCTCCCCTATAGCTGGGCAGGGGGTAGTGAGTCTGTGATATGGGGAGGGTGAGACCTTTGCTCCCCTATAGCTGGGCTGGGGGTAGTAAGTCTGTGATATGGGGAAGGTGAGACCTTTGCTCTCCTATAGCTGGGCTGGGGTAGTAAGTCTGTGATATGGGGAGGGTGAGACCTTTGCTCCCCTAAAGCTGGGCTTGGGTTAGTGAGTCTGTGATATGGGGAAGGTGAGACCTTTGCTCCCCTTTAGCTGGGCTGGGGGTAGTAGGTCTTTGATATGGGGAAGGTGAGACCTTTGCTCCCCTATAGCTGGGCTTGGGGTAGTGAGTCTGTGATATGGGGAGGGTGAGACCTTTGCTCCCCTATAGCTGGGCTAGGGGTAGTAAGTCTGTGATATGGGGAAGGTGAGACCTTTGCTCCCCTATAGCTGGGCTGGGGGTTGTAAGTCTGGGATATGGGGAAGGAGAGACCATTGCTCCCCTATAGCTGGGCTGGGGGTAGTAAGTCTGTGATATGGGGAAGGTGAGACCATTGCTTCCCTATAGCTGGGCTGGGGTTAGTAAGTCTGTGATGTGGGGAAGGTGAGACCTTTGCTCCCCTAAAGCTGGGCTAGTGGTAGTAAGTCTGTGATATGGGGAAGGTGAGACCTTTGCTCCCCTATAGCTGGGCTGGGGGTAGTGAGTCTGTGATATGGGGGAGGTGAGACCTTTGCTCCCCTATAGCTGGGCTGGGAGTAGTAAGTCTGTGATATGGGGAAGGTGAGACCTTTGCTCTCCTATAGCTGGGCTGGGGGAAGTAAGTCTGTGATATGGGGAGTGTGAGACCTTTGCTCCCCTATAGCTGGGCTTGGGTTAGTGAGTCTGTGATATGGGGAAGGTGAGACCTTTGCTCCCCTTTAGCTGGGCTGGGGGTAGTAGGTCTGTGATATGGGGAAGGTGAGACCTTTGCTCCCCTATAGCTGGGCTTGGGGTAGTGAGTCTGTGATAAGGGGAGGGTGAGACCTTTGCTCCCCTATAGCTGGGCTGGGGGTAGTAAGTCTGTGATATGGGGAAGGTGAGACCTTTGCTCCCCTATAGCTGGGCTGGGGGTTGTAAGTCTGGGATATGGGGAAGGTGAGACCATTGCTCCCCTATAGCTGGGCTGGGGGTAGTAAGTCTGTGATATGGGGAAGGTAAGACCATTGCTCCCCTATAGCTGGGCTGGGGTTGGTAAGTCTGTGATGTGGGGAAGGTGAGACCTTTGCTCCCCTAAAGCTGGGCTATGGTTAGTAAGTCTGTGATATTGGGAGGGTGAGACCTTTGCTCCCCTATAGCTGGGCTGTGATATGGGGAAGGTGAGACCTTTGCTACCCTATAGCTCGGCTTGGGGTAGTTAGTCTGTGATATGGGGAGGGTGAGACCTTTGCTCCCCCATAGCTGGGCTGGGGTAGTAAGTCTGTGATATGGGGAAAGTGAGACCTTTGCTCCCCTATAGCTGGGCTGGGGGTTGTATGTCTGTGATATGGGGAAGGTGAGACCATTGCTCCCCTATAGCTTGGCTGGGGGTAGTAAGTCTGTGATATGGGGAAGGTGAGACCGTTGCTCCCCTATAGCTGGGCTGTGGGTAGTAAGTCTGTGATGTGGGGAAGGTGAGACCTTTGCTCCCCTATAGCTGGGCTGGGGGTAGTAAGTCTGTGATATGGGGATGGTGAGACCTTTGCTCCCCTTTAGCTGGGCTTGGGGAAATGAGTCTGTGATATGGGGGAGGTGAGACCTTTGCTCCCCTATAGCTGGGCTGGGGGTAGTAAGTCTATGATATGGGGGACGTGAGACCTTTGCTCCCCTATAGCTGGGCTGGAGGTAGTGAGTCTGTGATATGGGGAAGGTGAGACCTTTGCTCCCCTATAGGTGGGCTGGGGTTAGTAAGTCTGTGATGTGGCGAAGGTGAGACCTTTGCTCCCCTATAGCTGGGCTGGGGGTATTAAGTCTGTGACATGGGGAAGGTGAGACCGTTGCTCCCCTATAGCTGGGCTGGGGGTAGTGAGTCTGTGATATGGGGAAGGTGAGACCGTTGCTCCCCTATAGCTGGGCTGGGGGTAGAAAGTCTGTGATAAGGGGGATGTGAGACCTTTGCTCCCCTATAGCTGGGCTGGGGGTAGTAAGTAAGACCTTTGCTCCCCTATAGCTGGGCTGGGGGTAGTAAGTCTGTGATATGGGGAAGGTGAGACCTTTGCTCCCCTATAGCTGGGCTGGGGGTAGTAAGTGAGACCTTTGCTCCCCTTTAGCTGGACTGGGGGTAGTGAGTCTGTGATATGGGGAAGGTGAGACCTTTGCTCCCCTATAGCTAGGCTGGGGTTAGTAAGTCTGTGATGTGGGGAAGGTGAGACCTTTGCTCCCCTATAGCTGGGCTGGGGGTAGTAAGTCTATGATATGGGGAAGGTGAGACTGTTGCTCCCCTATAGCTGGGCAGGGGGTAGTGAGTCTGTGATATGGGGAAGGTGAGACCGTTGCTCCCTTATAGCTGGGCTTGGGGTAGTAAGTCTGTGATGTGGGGAAGGTGAGACCTTTGCTTCCCTATAGCTGGGCTGGGGGTAGTAAGTCTGTGATGTGGGGAAGGTGAGACCTTTGCTCCCCTATAGCTGGGCTGGGGGTAGTAAGTCTGTGATATGGGGAAGGTGAGACCTTTGCTCCCCTATAGCTGGGCTTGGGGTAGTGAGTCTGTGATATGGGGAGGGTGAGACCTTTGCTCCCCTATAGCTGGGCTGGGGGTAGTAAGTCTGTGAGATGGGGAAGGTGAGACCTTTGCTCCACTATAGCTGGGCAGGGGGTTGTAAGTCTGTGATATGGGGAAGGTGAGATCGTTGCTCCCCTATAGCTGGGCTGGGGGTGGTAAGTCTGTGATATGGTGAAGGTGAGACCGTTGCTCCCCTGTAGCTGGGCTGGGGTAGTAAGTCTGTGATGTGGTGAAGGTGAGACCTTTGCTCCCCTATAACTGGCCTGGGGGTAGTAAGTCTGTGATATGGGGAAGGTGAGACCTTTGCTCCCCTATAGCTGGGCTTGGGGCAGTGAGTCTGTGATATGGGGAGGGTGAGACCTTTGCTCCCCTATAGCTGGGCTGGGGGTAGTTAGTCTGTGATATGGGGAAGGTGAGTCCTTTGCTCCCCTATAACTGGGCTTGGGGTAGTGAGTCTGTGATATGGGGAGGGTGAGACCTTTGCTCCCCTATAGCTGGGCTGGGGGTAGTAAGTCTGTGATATGGGGAAGGTGAGACCTTTGCTCCCCTATAGCTGGGCTGGGGGTAGTAAGTCTGTGATATGGGGAGGCGAGACCTTTTCTCCCCTATAGCTGGGCTGGGGGTAGTAAGTCTGTGATATGGGGGATGTGAGACCTTTGCTCCCCTATAGTTGGGTTGGGTAGTGAGTCTGTGATATGGGGGAGGTGAGACCTTTGCTCCCCTATAGCTGGGTTGGGGGCAGTGAGTCTGTGATATGGGGGCGGTGCAGAGTCCTTACAGCGTGTGTTGAATTATGTTTGTTCCATGTCTTTGGGGCGTAGATGAAAACTGCTTATAATGTCTGCAATGTGATCATTTTCCCTTATTGTAGTTGTGGAACTGGGCAGGGTCTGGTGCAAAACTGTTTTGGGCCTAACATTCACCTACCCTTCAACATGACCCGTTCCATTAGGTACAAAATGCTCCGCTCCTGGACTTCCCACCTAATGTATGATTGCTGTCACCTGTGCTGAGCTAGATAATAGATGAGACTGGTGTATCAGCACAGGTGGTTGCAATCATATATTAGGTGGGGAGTCCAGGAGCAGAGCATTGTGTACCTAATGGAACGGCCATGTTGGAGGGTCTGCATTCATGCAGGTTTCCATTATTTCTGTTTGACAAAAAGTCAGCTTTGGTAATTTACCATCGCATCAAAGGTATTCGATGGTTCACTCATGCGCAGTTTACCGGGATCATGCATGCACTTACAAATGCATCCAGTTACATTGCTGATCGCGCTACAAACGTGAGCACGCATTGTGCCATGCGATTACCCATGGCTGCGTATGCTATGGTTCACTATGGCGCACACTGCGATCGCACCACGCAATCCTTTGGGGACACAGGTGCGAACGCAGAGCGTATAAGTGTTGCAAGTTGTGTTTCTCACGATTTGCCACACAAGCAGCAAAGATGCAGCTGTGCATATATCTGTACATCTGCAGCAAGGACGGAGCAGGACTCATAGTACAGTCACCAGGGCCGCCAAGAGCCAAGGTGGGCCCCGTTAAAAGGGGGCGTGGCCTAATATCGGAAGGCGTGGCCACGCCCCCTTGGTGAAAAAAAAAAGAAAAAGATATGCAGCGCCGGGAAGCGCCGGGGAGGGAGGCGCACTGAGCCCCTCAGCCAGGCGCAAAGCCAGGGGGCGCGATCAGTGTGATCGCTCCCCCGCACAGGCGTAGGAGACTGCTGTGGCTGCTGCTCAGCAGCCACGAGCAGTCTCTGACTGCAGCTCAGCACATGCTGTGTGCTGGGCTGCTGTGAGGGAGGGGAGGCGGCGTCGGACCCGGGCCCCTGCCGGGCCCCTCAGGAAGCCCGGGCCCGGGTAATCTGTACCCGCTCCCCCCCCCTCTCGGCGCCCCTTACAGTCACAGGACAAGGCGGAGCAGGACTCGTAGTGCAGTCACAGGACAAGGCGGAGCAGGTCTCGTAGTGCAGTCATAGGACAAGGCGGAGCAGGACTCGTAGTGCAGTCACAGGACAAGGCGGAGCAGGTCTCGTAGTGCAGTCATAGGACAAGGCGGAGCAGGACTCGTAGTGCAGTCACAGGACAAGGCGGAGCAGGACTCGTAGTGCTGTCACAGGACAAGGCGGAGCAGGACTCGTAGTGCAGTCACAGGACACAAGGCGGAGCAGGACTCGTAGTACAGTCACAGGACAAGGCGGAGCAGGTTTCATAGTACAGTCACAGGACAAGGCGGAGCAGGACTCATAGTGCAGTCACAGGACAAGGCAGAGCAAGACTCGTAGTACAGTCACAGGACATGGCGGAGCAGGACTCATAGTACAGTCACAGGACAAGGCGGAGCAGGACTCATAGTAGTGCAGTCACAGGACAAGGCGGAGCAGGACTCGTAGTACAGTCACAGGACAAGGCGGAGCAGGACTCATAGTGCAGTCACAGGACAAGGCAGAGCAAAACTCGTAGTACAGTCACAGGACAAGGCGGAGCAGGACTCATAGTACAGTCACAGGACAAGGCGGAGCAGGACTCATAGTAGTGCAGTCACAGGACAAGGCGGAGCAGGTCTCGTAGTGCAGTCATAGGACAAGGCGGAGCAGGTCTCGTAGTACAGTCATAGGATAAGGCGGAGCAGGTCTCATAGTACAGTCACAGGACAAGGCGGAGCAGGTCTCGTAGAGCAGTCATAGGACAAGGCGGAGCAGGAGTCGTAGTGCAGTCACAGGACAAGGCGGAGCAGGACTCGTAGTGCAGTCACAGGACACAAGGCGGAGCAGGACTCGTAGTACAGTCACAGGACAAGGCGGAGCAGGTCTCGTAGTACAGTCACAGGACAAGGCGGAGCAGGACTCGTAGTACAGTCACAGGACAAGGCGGAGCAGGACTCGTAGTACAGTCACAGGACAAGGCGGAGCAGGACTCGTAGTACAGTCACAGGACAAGGCGGCGCAGGACTCATAGTACAGTCACAGGACAAGGCGTAGCAGGACTCGTAGTACAGTCACAGGACAAGGCGGAGCAGGACTCGTAGTGCAGTCACAGGACAAGGCGGAGCAGGACTCATAGTGCAGTCACAGGACAAGGTGGAGCAGGACTCGTAGTACAGTCACAGGACAAGGCGGAGCAGGACTCATAGTGCAGTCACAGGACAAGGCAGAGCAAGACTCGTAGTACAGTCACAGGACAAGGCGGAGCAGGACTCATAGTACAGTCACAGGACAAGGCGGAGCAGGACTCATAGAAGTGCAGTCACAGGACAAGGCGGAGCAGGACTCGTAGTACAGTCACAGGACAAGGCGGAGCAGGACTCGTAGTACAGTCACAGGACAAGGGGTAGCAGGACTCGTAGTACAGTCACAGGACAAGGCGGAGCAGGACTCATAGTACAGTCACAGGACAAGGCAGAGCATGACTCGTAGTACAGTCACAGGACAAGGCGGAGCAGGACTCATAGTGCAGTCACAGGACAAGGTGGAGCAGGACTCATAGTACAGTCACAGGACAAGGCGGAGCAGGACTCGTAGTACAGTCACAGGACAAGGGGTAGCAGGACTCGTAGTACAGTCACAGGACAAGGCGGAGCAGGACTCATAGTACAGTCACAGGACAAGGCGGAGCAGGACTCATAGTGCAGTCACAGGACAAGGCGGAGCAGGACTCGTAGTGCAGTCACAGGACAAGGCGGAGCAGGACTCGTAGTGCAGTCACAGGACAAGGTGGAGCAGGACTCATAGTACAGTCACAGGACAAGGCGGAGCAGGACTCGTAGTGCTGTCACAGGACAAGGCGGAGTAGGACTCGTAGTACAGTCACAGGACAAGGCGGAGCAGGTCTCGTAGTACAGTCACAGGAAAAGGCTGAGCAGGTCTCGTAGGTGGAGCAGGACTCGTAGTACAGTCACAGTACAAGGCGGAGCAGGACTCATAGTGCAGTCACAGGACAAGGCAGAGCATGACTCGTAGTACAGTCACAGGACAAGGCGGAGCAGGACTCATAGTGCAGTCACAGGACAAGGTGGAGCAGGACTCATAGTACAGTCACAGGACATGGCGGAGCAGGACTCGTAGTGTAGTCACAGGACAAGGCGGAGTAGGACTCGTAGTACAGTCACAGGACAAGGCGGAGCAGGTCTCGTAGTACAGTCACAGGAAAAGGCTGAGCAGGTCTCGAAGTTCAGTCACAGGACAAGGTGGAGCAGGACTCGTAGTGCTGTCACAGGACAAGGCGGAGCAGGTCTCATAGTACAGTCACAGGACAAGGTGGAGCAGGTCTCGTAGTACAATCACAGGACAAGGCAGAGCAGGTCTCGTAGTACAGTCACAGGACAAGGCGGAGCAGGACTCGTAGTGCAGTCACAAGACAAGACGGAGCAGGACTCGTAGTACAGTCACAGGACAAGGCGGAGCAGGACTCATAGTACAGTCACAGGACAAGGCGGAGCAGGACTCGTAGTACAGTCACAGGACAAGGCGTAGCAGGACTCGTAGTACAGTCACAGGACAAGGCGGAGCAGGACTCATAGTACAGTCACAGGACAAGGCGGAGCAGGACTCGTAGTGCAGTCACAGGACAAGGCGGAGCAGGACTCGTAGTGCAGTCACAGGACAAGGCGGAGCAGGACTCGTAGTGCAGTCACAGGACAAGGTGGAGCAGGACTCATAGTACAGTCACAGGACAAGGCAGAGCAGGACTCGTAGTGTAGTCACAGGACAAGGCGGAGTAGGACTCGTAGTACAGTCACAGGACAAGGCGGAGCAGGTCTCGTAGTACAGTCACAGGAAAAGGCTGAGCAGGTCTCGAAGTACAGTCACAGGACAAGGCGGAGCAGGACTCGTAGTGCTGTCACAGGACAAGGCGGAGCAGGTCTCGTAGTACAGTCACAGGACAAGGCGGAGCAGGTCTCGTAGTACAGTCACAGGACAAGGCGGAGCAGGTCTCGTAGTACAGTCACAGGACAAGGCGGAGCAGGACTCGTAGTGCAGTCACAAGACAAGACGGAGCAGGACTCGTAGTGCAGTCACAGGACAAGGTGGAGCAGGACTCGTAGTGCAGTCACAGGACAAGGCGGAGCAGGTCTCGTAGTACAGTAACAGGACAAGGAGGACAGGGCACAACATCTGTGCACTAGTTACTCATTGCTCTATACAGTATATCATCCCCCCTCCTACTGCAGATCATCCCTCCTCTCCTACTGCAGATCATCCCCCCTCTCCTACTGCAGATCATCCCCCCTCTCACTGCAGATCATCCCTCCTCTCCAACTGCAGATCATTCCTCCTCTTCTACTG
The DNA here is from genome assembly GCA_031769625.1 of Taudactylus pleione. Taxonomy (NCBI): domain Eukaryota; kingdom Metazoa; phylum Chordata; class Amphibia; order Anura; family Myobatrachidae; genus Taudactylus; species Taudactylus pleione. The sequence continues at coordinate 843,367 of JAUIMM010000719.1, forward strand.
CAGATCATCCCTCCTCTCCCACTGCAGATCATCCAGGACTCGTAGTGCAGTCACAAGACAAGACGGAGCAGGACTCGTAGTGCTGTCACAGGACAAGGCGGAGCAGGACTCATAGTGCAGTCACAGGACACAAGGCGGAGCAGGACTCGTAGTACAGTCACAGGACAAGGCGGAGCAGGTTTCATAGTACAGTCACAGGACAAGGCGGAGCAGGGCTCATAGTGCAGTCACAGGACAAGGCAGAGCAAGACTCATAGTACAGTCACAGGACATGGCGGAGCAGGACTCATAGTACAGTCACAGGACAAGGCGGAGCAGGACTCATAGTAGTGCAGTCACAGGACAAGGCGGAGCAGGACTCGTAGTACAGTCACAGGACAAGGCGGAGCAGGACTCATAGTGCAGTCACAGGACAAGGCAGAGCAAGACTCGTAGTACAGTCACAGGACAAGGCGGAGCAGGACTCATAGTACAGTCACAGGACAAGGCGGAGCAGGACTCATAGTAGTGCAGTCACAGGACAAGGCGGAGCAGGTCTCGTAGTGCAGTCATAGGACAAGGCGGAGCAGGTCTCGTAGTACAGTCATAGGATAAGGCGGAGCAGGTCTCATAGTACAGTCACAGGACAAGGCGGAGCAGGTCTCGTAGAGCAGTCATAGGACAAGGCGGAGCAGGACTCATAGTGCAGTCACAGGACAAGGCGGAGCAGGACTCGTAGTGCAGTCACAGGACACAAGGCGGAGCAGGACTCGTAGTGCAGTCACAGGACAAGGCGGAGCAGGTCTCGTAGTACAGTCACAGGACAAGGCGGAGCAGGACTCGTAGTACAGTCACAGGATAAGGCGGAGCAGGACTCGTAGTACAGTCACAGGATAAGGCGGAGCAGGACTCGTAGTACAGTCACAGGACAAGGCAGAGCAGGACTCGTAGTACAGTCACAGGATAAGGCGGAGCAGGACTCGTAGTACAGTCACAGGACAAGGCAGAGCAGGACTCGTAGTACAGTCACAGGACAAGGCGGAGCAGGACTCGTAGTGCAGTCACAGGACACAAGGCGGAGCAGGACTCGTAGTGCTGTCACAGGACAAGGCGGAGCAGGACTCGTAGTACAGTCACAGGACAAGGCGGAGCAGGTCTCGTAGTACAGTCACAGGACAAGGCGGAGCAGGTCTCGTAGTACAGTCACAGGACAAGGCGGAGCAGGTCTCGTAGTACAGTCACAGGACAAGGCGGAGCAGGACTCGTAGTGCAGTCACAAGACAAGATGGAGCAGGACTCGTAGTGCAGTCACAGGACAAGGTGGAGCAGGACTCGTAGTGCAGTCACAGGACAAGGCGGAGCAGGTCTCGTAGTACAGTAACAGGACAAGGAGGACAGGGCACAACATCTGAGCACTAGTTACTCATTGCTCTATACAGTATATCATCCCCCCTCCTACTGCAGATCATCCCTCCTCTCCTACTGCAGATCATCCCCCCTCTCCTACTGCAGATCATCCCCCCTCTCACTGCAGATCATCCCTCCTCTCCTACTGCAGATCATTCCTCCTCTCCCACTGCAGATCATCCCTCCTCTCCTACTGCAGATCATCCCTCCTCTTCTACTGCAGATCATCCCTCCTCTCCCACTGCAGATCATCCTGGAACCTAAACTCCCCCTGCAGATTATCCCTCCTATCTTCCTGCATATCATCCCTTAACACCCCCTGCAGACTAACTCTCCAGACCTGCAGATCATTGTTCCTCTTCATATTAGTGCCAAATATATATTGGAATGATTTATATTTCCGTGGCTCAGTCTCAGTCATATGTATGTTATCACTGCTTACAGTACATACCATACTTACTTGTTAAGCCCGGAGAGGAGAATCAATTGGGTGTTGATGGGGGCGGGACCATATGATTTGCATTATTAAGCCCCGTCCCTCACAGTAAAAATGCTGCAATTACCACTTAATTAAATTATATTATTTTACAATTGCATCATTAAGCTCTGCCCCCTGCCTGGCAGATTACCCAAGAAGATTCTTTCCATCCTGTCCACAATGAAGTGCCTACTCTTCCAGAGGTACAGGGCGATTACCTGCAAAATCGGGAGCCTACCACAGATCTCGGGAGAGTAGGAAAGTATGATACATAAAGTAGATCTGTATGTATCCCCTGCTTATTGAGCTGACAGTAATGAATTCTGTTGTACCCAGAACTGTGATTCAGTTTATTGAAAGTGACAGTCTCCCTCCTCCTCCTCCTCCTCCTCTTCCTCTCCCCCCCAGCATGACTGTGTGTTACACTGCTAGTTAGGGATGGTCATCAACCTTCGATGATGGTAGAGATGGCTGAGGCAGGAGGGAGGGCGACCTGGTGACACGGTTATGTGGGGGAAGGGTACGCTTTGATGAACAGGTGGGTTTTTTCAGTGCAGGTTTGAAGCTCTGCAAGGTCAGAGAAGAGCCTGAATGAGCGAGGGAGCTCATTACAGTGAAGGGGGGCTGCACGGTCAAAATCATTGACTCTATTGGAGAAGCCGGGATGGAGGTGGGTGGTGATGGGGCGGGACTGGATTATTTGTGTTATCAGGCCACACCCCTCATGGAAAAATGCTGCAAATGCACATTTCTTAAATGGGGGGTGGGGCAAATTATGACATTATCATATAATCTGCGGAGTCCTGGTAATATTCTCCGCATTCTGCCCACTTCACTAGGAAGTGGGCAAGATGTGAGAGGAGTGCCTAATCTTCCGGGGGTGCCACGATTTACCCCAAAAATTGGGAGCCTCCCACAGGCAAGTATGCTATAGGGTCTTATTCTGAGATAACAAGAAATTCAGGAAAAAAGATGCAATCTTGGCAAATCCCTGTTGTGCTGCAGGGGAATCCTGACAGATTTATGGCTGGGAAGCTGCATCCTGTCCCAGCTCTAATGGTGTGTACACACGTTACGATTAAAATGCACAATTTGAATGCTAACGATATCATTCAAATCATGCATTTTTTTGGCTCCTTCCAATGACCATCGATGTGCGGGCATCGATGGTCGATAACGACCATCGCCCATGCATGCAGGCCAACCTGGTCGATATTGATCAGGTTTCTATAGGGACCCACAATCGTTGATCGTGGGTTGTTATAGTCGATTGGGGGTTCGATATCGATCACCCAGCACATGGATGACGATCAGACAATGATATCTTTGGGCCTGATTCAGAGCCGGACGCAAGTGGCTGCTCGTTCGCTCCGAGCGATGTTTGCCCAACTGCGCATGCGTACGGATCATAATACGCATGCGCAAACCAGTCATTGCGGCCGAAAATCGTTTGTTCTCTAAATTGCGAGTGCCTGCTATTTTGAGTGACAGAATGAGGCGTTTGTGGGTGGTAACAGGGGAAGGTGCTTGAAAATGGGGAGTGGAGATCCGAATGCAGGCGCGCTTAAAGGTCAAAACGGGCGTTTTATGGGTGTGCATAATTAATACAGCAGCGTCATTGACCACGTCACTGGGTTATTTTATAGCCAGAACTGCTCGCAAAATTGTGGTAGCAAAAACCAACCCCAAGAGTAGCGAGCAGTTCATACCCTGGTCGATGTACTCGATTAATCTAATAAATAGCGGACATGACGAAGGATGCGAGCGGCCAGGGGGCGTTTTTTTCTAAATTAAGTTCTCATGTTTTGTTCGCTCGTTCAGACATAGAGGCGTGAACAGACCGCAAAGAGCGAACGGTTCATTTAAATAGCCAGCCCCTTTTCCTGAACGAACGTCCGCAAATTACGAACGGCTCTGAATTGGGCCCTTTGTCTGATCTGACCGTGTGTAAGTATAAAGCTGCGCAGTGTGTCAGTGCTACATGACAAAGCAAACAGGAAATAACTTTGTTGTATTTGTACCCTGACATCGCTGAATGTATTAGCTGGGTTCCAATTGCTCCTAATTTGAAATGAGGCCTATCATGAATAGAGCAATGTCTGTTGCATTATGTTTTTTATGTAATTAAGTATATTTTATAAAAATGACACTTAAAAACCTTATACGGAAAACTCCATGTCCAAAATATTCAGGATAGTACATATCTTTTTCCAGAACATCTGGAATAATATATTCAGTTAACCAAATAACTTTAAGGGATACATTTACTAAAGTGAGAGTTTTTAGAAGTGAGGTTTAGAAGAGATGTTGCCCATAGCAACCAATCAGATTCTACTTAACATTTAAATAGCACCTTCTAGAAGATCATAGCTAGAATCTGATTGGTTGCTATGGGCAACATCACATTTAAAACTCACTTCTAAAAACTCTCACTTTACTAAATTTACCCCTAAGAATGAAGGCCCCCATACACGGGGTGATTCTTTACATGATATGGCTGTTTTCTACACATCGTAACGACCGATCATGTAAAAAGTGGTGTTTAATACACGATTATGATGCCGATGTGTGTCCCCGGTGTCGTGTATAGTCATCGTAGATAAGATAGTTTTGCAGAAAGATTTAGACAGATCGTTTACGATGTGACACACATTGGTCACACTTTTGCTGAAGTACGATGCGATGTACGATGTCCCTGGTCTCCCCTCATCCATTTTGTGACAGACGACGTAGGAGAAGAGAGCCGGAAGCAGCATCGTGTGTCAGGAGTTTTTTGGGATATTGTGAAGTGAGTATATATATCCCTGCACTACCAATGTGTATAAACCCCTGCACCAGCAATGTCTATAAACCACTACACCACCAATGTGTATTACCCACTGCACCACCAATGTGTATTACCCACTGCACCACCAATGTGTATTACCCACTGCACCACCAATGTGTATTACCCACTGCACCACCACTGAACCTTATACCACCAACGTACAAACCCATCAATGTTTAAAATCCACAAAACCCGCATTGTTCACCCTGCCCAAGAAAAGGTTATGACAGTATTAAACAATGCTTGTTATCCCAGTTTTTGAAAATTTTAAAATAAAATAAGTATACTTCATGTATTTATTTAAACAGTCAAACATGTTTAAAATTTTATTATTTACACATTTAAAACTAGAGATGAGCGGTTTGTATTCTGAGGAATCCGAGTCCACCCGAATGCAAGTTCGGGCATTCCCGCCCGGCCGACGTCGGATTCTCGCGAGACTCGGGTGACTTTCGGCCTCCATAAAAGGCGTGGCGCCAGGGGCGGAACTAGCGGCGGTGCAGCCGGTGCCTTGCACCGGCGCCCGCTGTGGTGCAGGGGCCCATGGCTGCCTTCATCCACAGCGCCGCTGCCCACCGACCTTGCCCCATTAAGTAAATGGTTGGAGCCAGAGTGGTCCCCCTTTGGCCGCTCCGGCTCCAACATGACAGAGACACCCGCCTTGCCCTGGCCCTTTGTTATGACACAGCGCACGTGACATCATGACATGTCATAACAAGGGGCCGGGCTGCTGGATTGAGAGGAGCTGCGGATCGAGAGGAGCAGAAGGAGAAAGAAATAAGTGGTGGTGGTAATGGGGAAGAGGCTGAGACACATGCTGGGTGGGGAGAAGCTGAGACATGCTGGGGGGGAGAGGCTCAGACACACACTGGGGGGGAGAGGCTGAGACACACACTGGGAGGGGAGAGGCCGAGACACACACGGGGGGGAGAGGCTGAGACACACACTGGGGGGGAGAGGCTGAGACACACACTGGGAGGGGAGAGGCTGAGACACATGCTGGGGGGGGAAGCTGAGACATGCTGTGGGGGAGAGGCTGAGACACACACTGGGGGGGAGATGCTGAGACACACACTGGGGGGGAGAGGCTGAGACACACACTGGGGGGGAGAGGCTGAGACACACACTGGGGGGGAGAGGCTGAGACACACACTGGGAGGGGAGAGGCCGAGACACACACTGGGGGCGAGAGGCTGAGACACACACTGGGGGGGAGAGGCTGAGACACACACTGGGGGGGAGAGGCTGAGACACATGCTGGGAGGGGAAGAGGCTGAGACACACACTGGGGGGGAAGAGGCTGAGACACACTGGGGGGGAGAGGCTGAGACACACACTGGGGAGGAGAGGCCGAGACACACACTGGGGGGGAGAGGCTGAGACACACACTGGGGGGGAAGAGGCTGAGACACACACTGGGGGGGAGAGGCTGAGACACATGCTGGGAGGGGAAGAGGCTGAGACACATGCTGGGAGGGGAAGAGGCTGAGACACATGATGGGAGGAGAAGAGGCTGAGACACACGCTGGGAGGGGAAGAGACTGAGACACACTGGGGGGGATATACTGAGGCACGCTGGGGGGGATAGGCTGAGACACACACTGGGGGGGAGAGGCTGAGACACATGTTGGGGGGGAGAGGCTGAGACACATGCTGAGGGGGAAAGAGGCTGAGACGCATGCTGGGAGGGGAAGAGACTGAGACACACTAGGGGGGATAGGCTGAGACACGCTGGGGGGGATAGGCTGAGACACACGCTGGGAGGGGAGAGGCTGAGACACACACTGGGGGGGAGAGGCTGAGACACACGCTGGGAGGGGAGAGGCTGAGACACATGCTGGGAGGGGACGAGACTGAGACACACTGGGGGGGATAGGCTGAGACACGCTGGGGGGGGAGAGGTTGAGACACACAGTGGGGGGGGAGAGGCTGAGACACACACTGGGAGGGGAGAGGCCGAGACACACACCGGGGGGGAGAGGCTGTGACACACACCGGGGGGGAAGAGGCTGAGACACACACTGGGGGGAAGAGGCTGAGACACACACTGGGGGGAGAGGCTGAGACACACACTGGGGGGGAGAGGCTGAGACACACACTTGGGGGGAGAGGCTGAGACACACACTGAGGGGGAAGAGGCTGAGACACATGCTGGGGGGGAAGAGGCTGAGACACATGCTGGGGGGAAAAGAGGCTGAGACACATGCTGGGGGGAAAGAGGCTGAGACACATGCTGGGGGGAAAGAGGCTGAGACACATGCTGGGGACAAAGAGGCTGAGACTTGCTTGGGGGGAGAGGCTGAGACACATGCTGGGAGGGGAAGAGGCTGAGACAGATGCTGGGAGGGGAAGAGGCTGAGACACACTGGGGCTGGGGGGAAGAGTCTGACATGCCAGGACACACGCTGGGGGGAAGAACGAGGCAGAGGCTGACACGCTGGGACTGGGGGAGAGAATGAGGCTGACACGCTGGGGGGAAGAACGAGGCACAGACATGCTGGGGATGGAGGGAGAATGAGGCTGACACACTGGGGCTGGACAGACTGGATTTACTGACTGGGGGGGCAGTGAGGGGTGGTGAAAAAACAAGGCTGGGCAGCAGGACAGACACTGGATTTAATTACTGGGGGCGATTCAGGGGTGGTGAAAAAATGTTGGGGTGCGGGGTGCCAAGAATGAGCGGGGTGGGGGGGCCCAAAGCATATTCTTGCACCTGGGCCCACCACTCTAGTTCCGCCACTGCGTGGCGCCCAGGACTCTGCGCCATTTCGTCAGTCGCGCTGTGCATGTTAGGAAAGAAAGGGATTAGGAGTTGGACTGGAGTGCCTCTGGACATTATTTTCTTGGGCATAAGCCCACTGTGTATACAAACTCTGTGACTTTACTGGTTATAAGTGCACTGTGTATATAAGCACCGTGACTCCTTGGGACTTAAGGCCTGATTCAGACCCATACGCTAAGCCGCGATAGCTTGCTATGAGTGATGCCGACCGCGGGAACCAGCGCTATCTTCTTTTTTCCCTGTACTCAATGGGCTTAATGCTGATTGGCTGAGAGCCGGGACAGACGGCTCTGTCAGCCAATCAGCACTGTGCTCATTGAAGGCAAAGGGATATTTAAAAATGGGTGCTTGAGGCAAAACCTTGAGATCCAACAGAGGATCGTGAGGTTTTGCCTCAATTAGGGATCTGGGGCAGGTGGAGAGATCTGAGGGGTGCCTCGGATAGCCCCAGATCCCCAAAGTTTGGGTGGGTCCGGTTCTCAGGGAACCGGACACGCTCATCTCTAGTGATAATGCTATGGCTGGGGGACCTTGTGAAGTGGGTCCCCCGGATGTGGCATTATGCCCCCGCTAAAATGAGTCTGGTACTAATTGTGGATGATATGGGGAAATCTTACTCATTTTGTCTCCCATACGTCCAAAACCGTATGACATGTGTTAAGAAAGAATAGTGGGCATCATTACAGCGGCGTACGCTCAATCTGCTGTCGCTCTCTAAGACATAGAAGGCAACCTTACACCAGACAGTGCTTTCGCAGAATTTGCATACCTATTCTCTTTTGGCTGCGAGAGAGCGCAGCTTAGTGTCTGGGTCTGATACGCCCCTTTAGCCCTCTGTGTATAAAAGCACTGTGACTCCTTGGGCCTTGGGGCCTGATTCAGACCCAGACGCTAAGCCGCGATCGCTCGCATGGGCGATTGTCGCCCGTCTGCGCATGCGGCAAAATACGCATGTATGAACCAGTCACTGCGATGGTAAATTGTGCGCTCATTGTACACAGACTGGACGCTACTTTGAGAGACAGACAGTGCCATTTGTGGGTGGTAACAGGGGAAGGTGCTTGTGAACGGGGGAGTGGTGCTGTGAACGCAGGTGTGTCTGGGCGTTAAAACGGCATTTAATGGGTGTCCATAATTAGCATGGAAGCATCATTGTACACGTCACCTGGTTGTATTTCAGCCTGCAGTGATCGCAGTGCTTGCGGTGGGGTAGGGTCTACCTCAAGCACTGCGAGCAGCTCCGATGGCTCTCGATGGTTCTGATTAATCATACACTTCATGGAGATGACGTGTGCTAAGAAAGAAAAGTGGGCGTCTTTATACCGGCGTGCGCTCACTCTACTGTCACTCTCTAAGACATAGATGGCGTCCTTACACCAGACAGTGCGATCACGGAATTTGCATACCCAGCTCCTTTTGGCTGCCAGAGAGTGCAGCTTAGCATGCGGGTCAGAATCACCCCCCTAACCCTCTGTGTGTTCATTAATACACAAGTACTGTGACTCAGCAGTGAGTGGCAATGTTTCATAGATGCTCTGTCGCTTAGTAACCAGCCAGCTCACTGCAGCCTTTGGCCAATAATGGTGAAAACAATATTATGAGCTGTGAGGTGGTCTAAATTGACTGTAAATTACTGGAAATTAATGTTATTGAGGTTAATAATACTCTAGGAACAATAAAAGCCCAAAATATGTGATATTAGCATTTTTTGGGCAATTTTTGTAAAAAAATCCAAATCCAAATGCAAAACCAGTCATGGCAGGTTTGGCAAATCCAAAACCTAACGATGATTAAGAGCTAAATCCAAATCCCAAAAAATGTTCCGGCACACATCCCTATTTAAAACATATAAACTAATTTGAATTTTTAAAAAACTAAAACATTCAAACTTTTACATTAAAAAATAATATTTTTACAATATGTTTTCCCAACAGGAATGAGAAGTGCAAGAGAAAGGCAGTTTGTGTCTGAGTTTATTGAGCTATTCCATGCTCATGAGTGTTTGTGGCGAGTTAAAAGTCCAGACTACCGGAAAAAAATTAAGGGAGCTGCTGCAATCCAAGCGCTTGTCCAGTTAGCATGCCCTTTCATGGTGAGGCATCTCCCGTTTGGGTGAAGGGGAAAATACAAAATCTAAAGACTGTATATGTCAAGGAGAATAAGAAGCAACAAGACTCCAGGACATCCGAGGCAGGGGCAGATGACATATATACAAGTACGCTGTCATACTTTGACCTTCTGAAATTCCTGCATGAGCAGGAGCTGCAGTGACCATCACAGATCTTAATGGTGGAGAGTCTTGCAGAGGATCCTGTAGTGGACAACCCAGACATGGATATTAATTACACTATATGAAATGTTTTTTCAAAGTTCATAGTTCCACTATAGTCCATTAGTGGATACTGTCCTGCCATGGTACTGTCCCCACTCCATTGAAGTAGGCCATATATTGCTCCCTGACCTCTTTAGCCCGCCCAGCCCCTGTTGTTACCAACACTGAGATGGGGCCACAGAGAGCATTGGCACTGTTTCCTCAGGATGCTCTGGGCCATTAGGCACAGCTGTGTCTGATGTCCTCTGTTGAATAGTCCTTTTTTTTGTGGAGGTAATTGTGTAGGACACAGCAGGCCAAGACAACAGAATCAATTTTCTCCACAAGTAGATTTATTGATGTATGGAAAATCCAGAAGCGGTTCCATAAAATGCCAAATGTGTTCTCAACTATTCTCTGTGCCCTGGATAGACGGTAGTTGAAGATGCGCTTTTTTCTTTTGTCAGGCCTTGTTGTGCATACGACTTCAGAAAATGCTCATGGAGAGCAAATGCATCATCAGCCACGAGAACATAGTTTAGGCCGTGCTTCGTTTCCATTATTGGTCGCAAATTCAAGCGTTTGGAGCTAAGTCTCTCATAGAATAGAGGCCCTGATTCAGAGCCGGATGCTCTGACAGAGTGCTCGCTCTGAATCAGGGCATTATTTTTTTTTGTGCGGCCTCCTGGCCACTCGCATAGCTGTGGGTGACCACCCACAGCTATAGCAAGCGACTAGGAAGATGGTCGCGATTGTCAAGACCATCATGACCAATGGGCTTGCGACGAGACCCTTGTGGTAGGGTCTCGTGGCCGCAAGCCCCAGAGAGATTTCGGCTCTAACAGAGCCGAAATCTCTCCCACAGACATCACATGTGACATCACATGTGATGTCAGTGGGGCCGCCCCCAAATGGAGGCGTTCGCATGGGAAAGCCTCCGTTTGGGAAGCCACTCCCCCGGCCCGCCCACCAAAGGGGGCGAGCTGTCACTCAACATCGACAGCTCTCTCCCCTTGTTGCGAGACCCGGAGCGACAGAGTGCCCGTCGCTATCAGGGTCTCACGTATGCGCACGATGGAGCCGGCTCCATCGTGCACATGCGCACTGACTCACCATCGACCCAGTTGCGAGCGCACATCGCTTGCGTCCGGGTCTGAATCAGGCCCAGTGTTTGCTTAACTTATCCTTGATCTGAAGCACGGCCATTTTTGCACACATCAACGTAAATTAACTCATAACTGGCAGTCACCACTGCCATGAGAACTATGCTATAATATCCTTTATAGTTATAATAAAAGGATCCGCTGTGGGCAGGTGCGGTAATCTGGATATGTTTTCCATCTATTGCTCCACCGCAGTTTGGGAAGTTCTATCTCTGTTCAAACTCCTCAGCAATGGTCTGCCACTCCTCCACCATTGTTGGGAACTAGAATAAAGAAGTAACAAAATAAAACATTTGCAAAACATGTTATTAACACAAAACCTGGAACTAAGGGTCAGCCTGCATATTGCCTGCCAAAGTGGTAGCGAGGGGCAGAATTAACACAACCTGCCCCAAAATGCCGGAGATATCAGCATAAGACCCAGGTTCAGCAGGATGATTCATTACATCAGGTCAAGCAGGCATTAAATAGACCCCCGGACATGTTTGACCACCAGGGCAAAACACATAGCTAGTAGTGTGAGGAAAATGGAGGAAAGCCAGCAAATCCATGCCCAACGCATTATGTATGATACAGTTATCCGGGGAGAATGAAGAAGCTGGCAACCACTACAAGGCTCAATGATGACCCGGTCCCTCTGACAACGGTGCAGCCATTTAACTATGGCCCATCTACATCCCATAGTTACCCTCCACCAACCTACCAGCCCACACCAATAATGGGGCCAGCCCCATCCCACCCTACACCCCATCCCAGTTATCCTACCCCTCAAACCACCAACCCCTCCACATCTTCTGATGTTGTGTTTAGTGCCATGTTGTCGGAGGATGAGGATCCCCCACAATTTTTTTATTTTTAAATGTAACTTTTTTTCAACTATCATCAAGTTTTATGTCTCCCAATAGCAGCTGCATGGTATATGGCGTGGATGAGGGGGATTGGACGGAGTCGCTAAGTGCGTGGCACAAGTACAGATTGTTGTCTGCCTCGGCCTCAATCTGGAATTGCTCCTTGTGCTTCTTGGCCTGTTTAATCCATCATCTGACACGCCGTAAACTATGCAGCTGCCTAGCTCTTGTGAGACATAAAACTTGTGGATATAGCACTATTTATATAGTTAATATACCATGTTGGTTTTGCAAAACATTAAAAAGCAGCCATGTTGGTTTAACTTTTATGTACTTTATATATATATATATATATATATATATATACAGCCATGTTGGTTGTTTTTCTAACCCACAGTGTGTTAAAAATAATAAAAACAAGTTTTTCTTTCACAAGATAAAAATGTGTCATGTTTTTACTTACTTTGAAGTAGTGGAACTTCAGGACATTGACAATGGCATCACAGGTGTCTGGGATAATGCCCCAAAGCCTGGGGGGAAATGAGAGTCCCAAACTTCAGGCAGATGGCATTCCTCATATTGGTGTCCTGCCTCTGGTTATAGGAGGCAGGACACCAATAGTAAGCAGAATAATCACACTTTGTAAAGGTAAGCCTTAACACAAAGCAGAGCACTCTAGCAAAGTACAACGTTCAGCAGGATATAAAACCTAGCCTCGCTAGTCACAGAGCAAAGTGTGCCCAGATCTAAAAAGGATGCTGCCTTTATACCCCCTAGATAAGCCCTCCCTTATTGACATTCCAGCAGATGCATTGTGTGGTTATTTGCTGCATATGATATATCTTATACGATTTGCAATTGTTTAAGATACATCTAACCGTATGGTCGTTTGTACAATTGTTCCTTTTCTAAACATAAATCGTACAGAATGTCAAGGGAAGAAATCGTATGCGAGATCGGATCTTATGCAAATCGACCTGTGTATGGGGGCCTTTAGAGCAACACTGTTCATTCATGAATTTTAACATTCAGGTGATAATAGAAAAAAAAAGCAATTATCTGAAAAAACGCACATGTAGAAACTTCGACACCATGGAGTCTAGGACGCTGTATAAGATAGATTATACTTTGCTGATGTACGAGCATTACAGAATGAGACCATTCCAGATGAAAACATTGTCATCTTCATTATCCATTTTACTAATGTCTAATAATCCTGATCTGTAATCAGTATGTGGAGCAGGGGATGCGGTAAGGAGTCCGACACTCACTATGTCCACTGTGAGTACAGTATATGGACCTGATGCCGGGATCCCTACATAGGTGTAATGCTACTTACAACATAGTACACAGGTACTATAGTTCCTGTTATCAGTATGTAACACCCCCATGATAAAAATGCCCAAAATAGCATTATACCCATCCCAGGACCGGCATTGTCAGGTCGGCATAATCACTGTAGAGACACACCAGGAGGGGTAAAACAAATGATTGATGATCTAGGTAGACTAGAGGAATGGTCAAGAACGTGGCAACTACAGTTTAATGCCAAAAAATGCAGTATTAATGGCACTATACTGGAAACTACTGAAGAGGAAAGGGGTCTAGGAGTCACTATTTCAGGTGACTTAAATGCAAGCAATTGTAACAAGGCAATGAGGAAGGCAAGTCAGATGCTTGGTTACATAGGGAGAGGAATCAGTAGCAGAAAGAAAGAAGTGATAATACCATGCGTACAGTTCTAAATACACATGTGTGAACCAGTCTGTGCGATGGGAAATCGTGCGCTAGTAAAACAATGAGTGAGCGCTACTTTGAGTGACAGATAGTGGCGTTTGTGGGTGGTAACAGGGAAAGGTATTTGTGAACCTCCTAGCTTAATTAGGGGCATTTGAAAATAAGCTGGTTGTGCGTCTTTGACAGATTTTTGAAAACGGCATGGTATATTTAAATAATTATTTGTATTTTTCTTAGACTACCTATTTACTCACCATATATCAAATGTGAACAAAATCTGAGCTGGTGAGGTAGAATCAGTGTGTTCATTTGACACGGAATGACCTGTGGACAGAATCTGGGCTTTGAACTAATACTGAGATTTTTCAAAAAATGTATATAATTCATTTTAGTTATGGTGCACCTAGACGCCCATTCTGTCAGAATCCTAGATGTGATAAAACATTGTTTGTTAATAATACCTTAACTGGAGCAGTGTCTTTTTCATTTTGGACACAAAGTCCGACTAACCAAGGACCCCTGACACTAATATTATTCGGGAATAAGTTTTGGACATTACAAGTGAAACAGCGCCCAAAGAGTTAACACCACGTACTCTTTATACTGTACACTAAGGGGATCCTGGTTTCCCCTTCAACTTAGTAGCAATACTCACTAGGAAACCGCTATCCAAGGGAGTGGGGCGGACATTGCTCCTCACTATTTCCCATAACTAGGTAATCTGCCACCGCCATACTTAATAACAGATGTGAAATGCGTGAGGCTCAGAATATTGCCCATTGTGACCAGGTAATGATTGTATAAAGCATTGGAGTTGCCGTATCTTACACATTTCCTGCTATTTCTTTCTTGCAGGAACAGGATTGTTGTGGGCATCAGCTCCAGGTCTGCAGAATCCGACCTCAAGTGGTTGATGACATTTCTCACCTCAGAATTTAAAGATCTCATCTCAGACGTGAGGTATCTTCCAATCACCAACAAAAACCGATCTTCATGGGAAGAAAAAGTGAAAAGCTGCCATGTTGGGATTCTGTATCACACCAAACACCAGGGACGGCTCAATGTGGTTGATATTGATTCAGCGTTATATGACGCGGAACTCGCTTACCTGTCTACTACTCTAGGTTAGAGCCGTCTGTTATCTCTCCTTCTTTTTGTCTATTATATTTGGCTTTAATATCCATATTCCCACCTTCTGCCAACTGTCTCTCCCCAATATGGGTAATTACAAGACACGCAAATTATAGAAACTCATAGTAAATTAGTATTTGCCAATATCAGTAATGTCACAGAGGGAAAAATTCTAAGAGAATGTAGTCTCGGCAGAGATGGGTTATGATGATGTTTTTTTGTTCTAAACAAACATTTTTTAATTTTTTTTTTTCAAGGCAGATTGTTTAATACATTTAGATTTATACAAATAACTGATTCTGTGCTAGTTAGACCTGAGTTCAAGTTTCAACTCAAAAACACAATACAAGAAAAGAAATTGCAGGTGTATACTCTAGTACTAAGAATAATGATAGGCAAAATAATTTTGATAAACTGTACAATTAACATGGAGTATAATGAGGTTTTTAGTACGTGTCCAGCCAAAAATGCATGCCCATTCCCCACGTCACGATGAGCCCCATCAGATGGGTCCCTAACCTTCCTAATACAGTATAAGAGGTGCTACCATGCTGATTAAAAATTCCTAAGGACAGATGAGAGGCATGATAATGGGTTTTGTATAAAATATCTACACTAAAGAGGTTGACAATGTCTAGATAGACCCAAAATGGTAATCATTCAATAGGTAGACAGGGCCAAAAAAAATGTTGACCTATTGACTCTGCTGACCATTTGTACCTGTCTATCTTTGTTTATATCTGCCTTTTGTGTGTTGACTCTGTCGACTTATTGACCGGGGAGGGAAGAAGCCAGGATCTCCATCATGTGACAGAGATTTCCTTTTCTCTTCCACTAAACTGCAGCGACCGGCTATGGGACCCCATGAGTCAACGCAGCCAGCCGATGGTACGCAGATTAACTGATGCCGCGTTGGACAATGCAGCTCGGTTAAGAAATGCACAGGATGTGTGATGCCTCCTGCTGCATTACCATATCTGCAAGGATTGCAATTGCAAAGCTGCCTGCGTGCCTACATCATATATCTATAGCCTGTGTGTATACATCATATCTATAGCCTGTGTGCATACATCATATATCTATAGCCTGCGTGCATACATCATATATCTATAGCCTACGTGCATACATCATATATCTACAGCCTGCATGCATACATCATATATCTATAGCCTGTGTGTATACATCATATCTATAGCCTGTGTGTATACATCATATATCTATAGCCTGCGTGCATACATCATATATCTATAGCCTGCATGCATACATCATATATCTATAGCCTGTGTGTATACATCATATCTATAGCCTGCATGTATACATCATATATCTATAGCCTGCATGCATACATCATATATCTATAGCCTGCATGCATACATCATATATCTATAGCCTGCATGTATACATCATATATCTATAGCCTGTGTGTATACATCATATCTATAGCCTGTGTGTATATACATCATATATCTATAGACTGCATTCATACATCATATATCTATAGCCTGCGTGTATACATCTTACATCTATAGCCTGCGTGTATACATCATATCTATAGCCTGTGTGTATACATCATATCTATAGCCTGACTGTATACATAATAAATCTATAGCCTGCGTGCATACATCATCTATCTATAGTCTGCATGCCTACATCATAAGTCCAGGAATGATGATGTTTGTCCATGTAAGATGACGTTTTGCCTCTTTCTGAGTCCCATTATTTGGAGGGTAAAATCCGAACTCTGCGTGCAAATTCGAATCTATTCGAGCCTGCACATCCCTAATCTATAGCCTGCATGCCAACATCATATATCTATCACCTGAGTATATACATCATATATCTATAGCCTGCGTGTATACATCATATATAGCATGCGTGCATACATCATATATCTATAGCCTGCGTGTATACATCATATATCTATAGCCTGCGTGTATACATCATATATCTATAGCCTGCATGCCTACATCATATATCTATAGCCTGTGTGTATGCATCATATATCTATAGCCTGCGTGTATAAATCATATATAGCATGCGTGCATACATCATATATCTATAGCCTGCGTGTATAAATCATATATCTATATCTTGCGTGTATACATCATATATCTATAGCTTGCATGCAGCTTTGCAATTACGATCATTATAGAGTCAGGCCCTGAGTTCATGCATGCGCACTAAGAGGTCTGGAGGGGACAGAGGGAAAATAAATGGATCCCTCTTTGCAACCTGGACTTCCTTTCCATAGTAAGGAGCAGAGCTTTGGGAACTAATGCTGTCAGTTCCCATAATAAAACTCTGAAGACTGTCAGTTTTGGAGCTTGATGAATGTATGGTCACAGTGTGTCACATCAGGACTGTGCTATGCCTCCTCATCAGGACTGTGCTATGCCTCCTCATCAGGACTGTGCTATGCCTCCTCATCAGGACTGTGCTATGCCTCCTCATCAGGACTGTGCTATGCCTCCTCATCAGGACTGTGCTATGCCTCCTCATTAGGACTGTGCTATGCCTCCTCATCAGGACTGTGCTATGCCTCCTCATCAGGACTGTGCTATGCCTCCTCATTAGGACTGTGCTATGCCTCCTCATCAGGACTGTGCTATGCCTCCTCATTAGGACTGTGCTATGCCTCCTCATCAGGACTGTGCTATGCCTCCTCATCAGGACTGTGCTATGCCTCCTTATCAGGACTGAGCTATGCCTCCTTATCAGGACTGTGCTATGCCTCCTCATCAGGACTGTGCTATGCCTCCTCATTCATTGCAGTAATGGTGAGCGGGATCGTTACTAAAAACATGTATAACAGATCTATGAATAGGCCTCTTAGTGTGATATTTAATCAGTCAAATATATAAGTTTTTGATAGAAAGAGATATTTATTCCAAATTAAAATGCATTACCTCAAAATATAAAGTCCATGCAAACCAGCATAGTATGTAATGATCCACCCTACAGTAATATACCCTACAGAACCATAGAATAACTGAGCTCTATAGACCCACAATTATATGTAATGTTGCATCTTGTCATGTCTGCGGTTTGATGTGACTGGGAGCAGGCATGGGTAACTGAAGAGGAATGCACAAACCTGGGTGGCTGAGAATGAGGAGATGGCGGTCATGTGACATAATACGATCACGTGACATAATATGTCCGCCCATCATGAGATTTGCATAATGGATGCAGGGTATCGGCGTGTGGAGTCGCCCACCACACTTCCGGTCGCTACATGATACCGCGATATAGGATATGCCTATCCCTGCAGGTGGTAGGTCACGTGACAGGTCTCCCCCTCCTCCCTCTCTTTACAGTCGCTTGCTATATTCTACACTTCATATCACATGACAGCATTGTATTCTTTCATCCCCGCGGGCAGGAGATCATGTGACCTGATATTCCCATGGTCTATTGAGAATCACATGATCTCTTGTTTATAACATGTGATTGGCGTGGTAGATGAAAGTGAGCTGGAGGACAGGTATGTTTGGGTTAAATACCCTCACTATCTGTCTAAATTTATACTATTACAATAATATAAGGTTTGCCTCATTATTATAATTTATTTTAAGAGTTAGAATGTTTCTTTCTAATACATTTATACAGATGAAGTGTAATTGTTTTCATGTGTTGGTAATTAGCGGCCATATTGTTCCTGTATAAATATCTCTGAAATTAAACATACAATCACCTTTGATAAAGCTGGGGGTTACCCAGCGAAATGCGTCAGTAGGTGAGCACCCCTTCACTCTGAGAAGATACATCTAGATTTTTACTTACATCATTGCTGGCTCCAATTCCTGAATCGGACTCCGTGGACCATACAGTCCTTTTTTGAACACTTACCAAGTGACAGATGGACTCCTACAGTTGCATTTAAGAAACCTCTTTGGACCACACAGTTTCACCACTCCAAGGGACACTATATAGCATGATTGCTGTTCCGCTACAAAAATTGGATCCCTATATATCATGAGTTGGTTAGAGACTAATCCAATTGGAATTTTTAAATATCTTTCCTCTGGTGTAGGTGGAGCCACTTCCTGTACATGTGATGTTGGAAAATTTAACATCTGGGTTGCATGGGAAATGGCAGACATAACAACAGGTTCATCATCTGCATTATACACATTTTCCTTATATTTACTCAGGATTGGGTACAAGTTACTTATTACATTTTTATGATTTTTGAGATTGGCTGTACCTTCACCTTCATCCGCATAGGACGGAGGAGGTGTGCATGCACCACTAACATTACCTTCAGCACCGCTCCCTTGCGTCGCACACACAATGCTATTTAGCGTTGCGTGCGCGCTTCCCTGCGTCGTCCACGCTGCGCTAGTTTGCGCCGCGTGCACACCACTAAGCGACTTATTCCCCTCATGCCGCCACAACTTCAAGCAATTGTTATACTTTACTCTTTTACTCAGGGGTTTCACCATACAGATGCTATCCCTTACATTGTTCAATATCTCCAAATCAAAACTCCCAAATTTAGGAAAAGGTTTAACACACTTCCTCGTCATCTTAACCCATACATTACAGTATGCAGTTGAATACGCACCGTGCTTTGTATACATAATATGCTGTGCCGACCCCGTCGAAGCGGCACATAGTCGACCATTCCCAAGGACTGCCTAGTGCCCATCTGGAGAAAACCTCTAAAACAGCTTAGGTGAACGATTCAAGAGCTAACGTTCATGCACTCCTTCTCGCTGTACACAACCAGCCCAATAAGCATAGTGGACAGCGTGCACAATGAGGAGCAAAACTTTTATGCCTATGTAACAATCATGCCTTTTGGATAGCTAACACAAAGTAACCCTATCCACTAAGTAACACTCAGTACCCCTAGACAATGGGAACACAAAGTACCCCACAACAAATCCCTTTTCAAGTACTTTGCACTGCTAGAATCAAAGAGTTCCAATAACCCTTAACCTTTTTAGTGATTTCCTCCACCACAACTCAGTTCATAATCCTGGTGTCAGGGTTCAGCCTAGGATTGTGCCAGCTTCCCCTGACTTTCTTGTGGTCAGACGTCTGGTGCAGTGATGGGTAAGATGCTGAGTATTCTGCCTTTGGTGCTTTTGCGGACTTCCATTGTCGGCTGTGAGTTTTGGGGATCGGAGTTCCCATCATGGGCGCCGCCATGACAGTTCCTCTCATGTGACAGTCCTCCTAACCAATGGTAGCATGATCTCAGTCAGCTGATGCTGTGCTCCAATAATCTGCTACCCCTGGGTATAAATCCACCCCCAGAACTTCAAGTAACTGCTGTTCAACTTCTTTGTTCCAGTGCCTGTGATACTATGTTGCTCTGTGCAATTCCTGCAGAGAGTTGCTTCAGCCTGCTCACAGTTCTCTAAAGTCTCCAGCTTTAGAGTTAGTTCTCTCCTAGTACCATGTTTTTCTATGTCTGTGTGTCTTTATATATGTGCTATTGAGGTGTCAGATTACCTGCTAGTAGTAATAAGCTCCCAGCTGCCTCCTTAAGCATTCCCAGCCAGTCTACAGCCCTGTGTTTGTCTGTGTAAACCTGCACCAGCATTTCCTAGCTAACCCAGTATATGGCTGTCTTCTCTCTGTGTCTCACTGTGCTAATCAGGTCCAGAATCTGTTACTCTCCCCAGAGCCGGCCCTAGGCATAGGCAACAAAGGCAAATGCCTAGGGGCATTTGAAATACCTAGGGGCATTCCAAGCCTAGGGCCGGCAGAGGTTTGTGGCACCTGGACAGTTGCTCTGGGTACAGCAACTGAAATTGGCTGTGGTCCCTGCTTAGAACTGGGCTGGGGGGCTTACAGCGCCCCCCTCCCTGGCGCGCAGCGCGCTGAAAAAGTTATGATTACTTTTTTTTTTCAAGGGGGCGTGGCCATGCCTCCTGCAATTAGGCCATGTCCCCTTCATTACCCAGTCCCGGCTAGG
This sequence comes from Taudactylus pleione, assembly GCA_031769625.1. Taxonomy (NCBI): domain Eukaryota; kingdom Metazoa; phylum Chordata; class Amphibia; order Anura; family Myobatrachidae; genus Taudactylus; species Taudactylus pleione. The sequence continues at coordinate 863,959 of JAUIMM010000719.1, forward strand.
CTCTCAACAGCCCTACCACCACTATGAAGGGGGCCCGCAGCCGGCCACACCATACAGGTACTAATAATGAGTCAGACTGACTCATTAATAGTACACTGGCAGCTGCGGGCCGTAAGGAAGAGGGAGAAGTCTGGCCGGAGGAGGAGGCTCCTCCCCTCACCTCTGGTCATCATCTCTCCCCCGGCGCCGCCTGAGTGTGTCTTCTCCTGCAGTTGCCGCCAGGGATTTTTTTTTTTTTAACCATCCCCAGCACGAAAAAAGCAAACAGGGAAGAGGAGAAAAACCCTGCCATCCCTGTCACTGTGATCTGACCAGTCTGCGTGTCCTGCCTTGTCTGCTCCTGGTAAGTTAAATATTTATTTTGTATTTGTGTGTCTCTCTCTCATACTGCAATGTCTTGTGGGGGGGGGATTAGGGGGGGGCACTCTGACAGCGGATAATGTGTTTGAAATGTATTTTTTTTCCTATGGGGAAATGTATATGATTTTCTTTCCTACGTGGGGCAATGTGTTTTTTTTTCCTGTGGGGGGCAATGTGTTTTTTTTCCTGTTGGGGGCAATGTGTTTTTTTTCCTGTGGGGGGCAATGTGTTTTTTTTCCTGTGGGGGGCAATGTGTTTTTTTTCCTGTGGGGGGCAATGTGTTTTTTTTCCTGTGGGGGGCAATGTGTTTTTTTTCCTGTGGGGGGCAATGTGTTTTTTTTCCTGTGGGGGGCAATGTGTTTTTTTTCCTGTGGGGGGCAATGTGTTTTTTTTCCTGTGGGGGGGAAAGTGTTTTTTTTCCTGTGGGGGGCAATGTGTTTTTTTCCTATGTGGGCAGTGTATTTTTATTTTTTTTTCCTGTGGGGGCAATGTACAGTATTTGCCAACCACTGAGCACAGGAAGGACTAAGAGCCTGGGAAACAACTGTAGAGACGGACGCCGGGTACACACTAGATGATACGTTGTCAGATCCAGTGGATCGGATCACATAGCGTACACATTGGCCAGTGTGTTCCCACTGTCGCTGAAGATGCATGCTCCTGTGTGTCATCAGCGAAATCACCCATCGGACCTGCATGCAGGTTCAAAAGGAGATATCGTAAGCGGGGGCCGAATGCAGAATATCCGCTGCTGTTGCTGCCGGCATCGGCAAGTGTGTATGCACTTGCCGATGCCGGCACCCTGCCAGGTCTCGCCATATGCGACATCAGTGCTGGGTACACATCTCTAAGTGTGTACCCAGCATGAGTGAGGGGTGCACTGTGCTGGCCGGGTGAGGGGTGACGGGTACTGCTGCTGGGTGAGAGGCACTGTGCTGGATGAGGGGTGCTGGATGAGGATTGCTGTGGGCGAATGTGTTGCTGGCTGCAGCTGTGATCTGTGCTGCTGGGAGAGGGGTGCTGGGCCAGAGGTGGAACTAGTGCTAGGGGGCACCAGCCAAAATTTTGCCTAGGACATCAAATTGGGTAAGGCCGGCTCTGACTCTCCCAGTATTTGCCTTTGCCCACTCTGATCAGTGTCTTGTCTGTGTACAATCAGTACCAGCATTTCTAGCTTTCCCAATATTAGCCTTTGTCCATGCTACTCTGTGTTTTTCTGCACTAATCAGCACCTACATATTTAACTGTTTCCAGTTCATGCCTGTGTTCTAGCATCCAGATTCTTCCCCTGTTTTCTAGCATTCAGATCCATCTCCAGAGTTCATTCATTCCGTTCACCTCCAGTGTTATAGCTTTCATTATAGTCTTGGTCTTCTGCCATTCCCAGGTACCTGTCCAGAGGGCCGCGACCTGCTCACTTGGTGCAGCGAAAACAAAATCCCAATTGGAGGGGTCACTGGAGAAAACCACCAAGTGAGTTAGATTCCGCGCCTCTGGGCAGGTCTCGCCAAACCTGGGTTTGGCAGCATCTAGGAGACCTAGTACAGTCACTCCCATAGTCACCTGAACCCCCTTGCTCACCATCCTCCACAGAGGATCACTTGCACCGGATCGTGACACCTGGTCTGCCACAATCATGCAGTTCAATTACAATGCTCAACAACCCTAACTGATCACTGAATTTTGCAATCACACTGAGTGCCGAACGAAAACCTCCTTGTTTTCTTCAAGGTACAAAATCACTGTCCTTGCTGCAATACACCTGCTATGTGTACAAACCTAGGGAACACTCAGTACCACCTAGCAAATAGGAAACACTCAGTACTGCCTATTCTCACCACAATATACGTCTATCATGCACCTTTTCTGTGCAGAAAAGAAAAACTTATTCCCAGATATGGCAGTATGACTAAAAGACTTAGAACAATATAATCACACTATCAATGCAAAAATGCAATCAAAAACAATTTGTTTGAACAAGTGGCAGCACTACCGGAAAAACGTATACGCTACTGTGCTAATTACCCCCTAACACAAAACTTTAACAATGAAAGGAAACAACATTTCCTTCCTTGTCCCTAGGTCCTAGTCAGCGCTCCTTTAACTCACACAATAACGGATAGCAGTCTCTCAACATTGGCTGGTAGCAGGTTTTTGAAGGCAGTGCGTTCATTCCTGCATATGGTGCTGTCCACCCTTTGTTGAGAGGTCGCTAACCGTGTGTTACCATGTAAATTGTGGTAGCGGGTTTCAATCTACGAGCCCCCAACTATGAATACCTAATAACCTTTATACCCTTAATGTTGCTATTTAGCATTGCAAGTCGCACACAATAATGATTGCTGTCCAGCCCAATTGTGGTTCCAAAGCACAAAAAGTTATATTATTCAACAAAAGAAATAATATGCGCTTTGATCAAGACAATGAACGCAAATAACAATTATAATACAAGGTACAGCCAAATACATACGCATGCGCCCTGATACCAGGTCCCAGCTGATCAATCCTGATGTCTGCAGTCATCAAATAGGTAATGACTAGGGACCAAGCCCGTAGTGTAATTATATATACTCTTACAAGAAGAGGCAACACAATGGGATCAGACAAACACTGTTTCATTGGCTCTTGTTCTAGCTTGATCTTCTTATTGGACAGTTCATATGGCGTCATTAGGGGCATGGCTTGATAATGGAGTTGGTCCTTTGTGTAGTCTTCCCACCAGAGAACTGGTATAAACTAGCTACAACACTTCATACAACGTTTCAATATCTAACCATAATCTCTCTATGATCCATAATTCGGGAACACAAGATGCGGCTTCCTCATTGTTAGAACCGGAAGCCTGCAAACAAACAGAGCATCAGTTCGATACTAAACATGATATGTTCACAGTGTTCTATACCTTAAATATCAAATACATACATTTCATATCATAACAGATATCTTTAACATGAACCATATTGTGCAGGAACCTTTTATAATTGTAAATATGTGTTTATGTTTGTGGTCGCTAATGTGCATCTGTATTTTAAACTAAGTAGAAGGTCATCAATGTGTATATACTTCAGTAAGCCCACGCGTGTCCACGTGTACTTAAATGGGTATAAAAGCACTTATCAATGTGTGTTTATTTAGAGTTATATGTGAGTGTGCACTGTGCGTCTACACACAGCGCAAAAAAATGCACAATGTGTAGGGGAAGTGTACAGCGCAAAACATGCGCTGTAACGGGTATATACAATTACCCGCGGGACATCTCCTGCAAGTAATTGGGGCTCGAAAGTTCCATGGCGCGGGGTTAAGCTATTCAATAAAATAGCTTTTTTCCCCGCGCCGGTAAATGTGCCCTCGCTCGCGGGAACACACTGTTTCCGCGAGAAGTGCGGAAACAGTGTGTTTTTATGATGCGCGCGAGGCTGACAAGGGTGGCTTAGTGCAGCTGTTACCTCACACCTACATGAGGTGCGAAGTAAAGCACGACAGCGGGGGACTCACGCGCGGGGTCTCGTGGACACCCACGCGTGGAGTCCCCATTAATTGACTCACCACCAGCACAACAATTAGTCACGGGGTAAACCCTGCGGCTAATTGTATATACCCCTATGTGTTTATATTGACTGTAGTAACAGTGTGTATGTGCATATGCAGGAAAGTGTCTGTGTTCACATGTGGTTACACATGCGGTCATCTATGTGTATGTATCTATACTTGTGTGTACATCAGTGAGTTTTAGTTGTGGGGAACGCAATTCTGCGCATTGAATTGCGCAGTTGCAGAGCATCGTCCAATTCACTCTTCAATAAACTATCGACGAAGAGATCATCAGATAACAATTTGTAAGTGATCACAACCAATTAATTGACTTTGACAGGGAACTTCACCCTGAAGGCTACGGGATTAATCTGGGCAATGATGTGATATGGCCCGATGAAATTTGGCCCCAATTTCTGCAACCTCTGGCACAAATTGATGTTCCTGGAAGATAGCCACACCAGATCACTGACTATGAAATTACTCGGTCTCCGATGCTTCTCTGCCTGTGCCTTGGATCGCCAAGATGCTTGAAGGAGAGCATGGTCTACCTTCTTCCGTAGTGACTGTAGCCTTGACACAGAAGAAGAAACTTAAGTTACAGTAGTTGAAGGCTCAAATGAATTACTCCTAGGATGTGTTCCATAGGTGCAATAAAACAGAGAGACGGAAGATGCAGAATAGTAGTAGTTACATGAAAATTCTGCAAAGGGCAGAAGTGGAACCTAATCGTCTTGACATATGGAAATGAAGCAGCAGAGGATCTGCTCCAATGACTGATTGTCCTGCTCCATCTGACCATTGAAATGTGGATGGTATCCAGAGGACAGGCTAACGTTGATACCCAGATTGGCACAGAAGCATCTCCAAAACTGGCACTGATGAACTGTGTTCCACGATTTGAGATGATGTCTACTGGAAGTCCATATATCCTGAAGTCATGGTGGATAAATAGTGTAGACAACTACCTTAGCAGATGTTAACTTGCTCATGGAAATAGAGTGCACCATTTTGGAGAACCGATCCACAATGTTCCAGATTACAGAGCAACATGAGGACACTGGCAGGTCGATAACAAAATCCATAGCAATATGGGATAAAGGTTTAGAGGGCATAGGAAGAGGACACAGCAACCCTTGAGGAGCGGTCCAGAGAGTTTTATTTCTCAAGCAGACATCGCACGCCAAGACGAATTCCTGAGTGTCCCGCGACATGGACTGCCACCAGACAGAACGGGACATCAGCTCCAGAGTTCTGGCGATGCCAGGATGACCCCCCTATCTTGGAAGAATGAAAATCCTTCAGCACTTCCTTGCGCAGTCTCTCAGGGCCAGGGAGATAAGGGAGTATCTGCAAACTCAATTGTTTGTAAATTAAACCCCAAGTAAAGTAAAATGAATCATATATCTGGATATGGGGGTGCAGCCCTAGTCAACCAAAATTGATAATGGAATTTAAAAAGAAATAAAAGGGGTTGTATTGTAAGGCACACAGATAGAATGAGTTCAAATAAAATATAACTTTTATTATATATTGTATAAAATTATCCCGAAACAAGAGTGATAAAACAGTGAAATATATCTAGGTGAGACTAAATTGACAATACACGCGTTAGTGCAAGCATAGAAAAAAGAAAAAATATATAATAATGTGAACTACACATAATTAAAAAGCACGATCCACTGATGCTGATCAATCTTATTGAGATAATCTATTGCAGTAGGATACGATCAGAGTAATATTGTGTTGCTTCAACCGGACAAGGATGTTAATTAGTTATTATATAATATTTTAAAGTAAAATGACTCCCTAAATTCTCAATCTTAATCAGTGCATAACTGTGTAAGAAGATCAGATTTGTATGATTGAGCTTACACCTCAGATCTCACAGAGACAGTCAATACTAATTATTCTAGGGGGAAATGTCCCTCAATTAGTGTAAATAGAGAGTGTTTCTTGTTGAGATCGACTGAAATCACAGCATATATGACAAAATGTCAAGATTTATTGCTCGCAAAAGTATACATGCATTCTGGCACTCATATGTGTGCTGAATGCGATACTATGTCTATTGATATAGAGAAAAACAATCATAAGCCTGGATATTTGCAAGTAATGTTGCAATATGTCAAGATGGTAATTGACAAATAGCAGTTTCATATGGTTGTTAGCTGCAGATAGGATTTGCTTCTATAGCTAATATTGCTGCGGTTCAAGGATTCATTTGATCCTAATTTTATTGCTGCCACATGAAAAATACAAACTGACAGGGATATTCACAATTAAATTGACAATAATAATCTTTCACTCAATTTGAATATTCTGGAATTGGAACTGTCACAAATGTACATAGTTGGTTAAAGTTTAGTAGTGCCTCTGGCCCTCATTCAGAGCCGTACGCTCTGAGCAGAGCGCACGCTCTGAATGAGGGCCGTCCTCCATAACTATGGAGCGTCCCCCTGGACGCTCGTATAGCTGTGGGTCACCACCCACAGCCTATACGAGCGTGCAGTTTGATGGCCGCGATGGTCTTGACCATCGCGACCATCGAAACTGCGAGCCGGAGCCTGCGGTTGAGGTTTTCAACCGCAAGGCCCGGAGTGATTTTGGCTCTATCAGAGCCAAAATCACTCCCACTGACATCACTAGTGATGTCAGTGGGCCGGCTTCTGACGGTAGGCGTTCCCTTGGGAACGCCCCCGTCAGGGAGGCACGCCCCTGGCACGCCCACCAAAGGGGGCGTGCTGTCAATCAACATCAACAGCACGCCCCCTTTGATCAGACACAACGAGCGAAGGACTTTCCTTCGCTCGTCGCGCCTGGCGCATGCGCACGACGGAGCTCCCACCGTCGTGCGCATGAGCAGTGCACAACATCGACCCACTTGCGAGCGGACAGCCGCTTGCGAGTGGGTCTGAATCAGGGCCTCTGTCAGTATGTAAGACTTATGATAAAATTGCGAGCTTCTGAATGTGTCATAAATCTATTAACACTGTTTAATACTGTAGTTGGTGCTGTAGTTCATGCTGTGATTCAGATGGTTCTGACTAATAGACGATATACCAGTAGCTATTCAGGAATTGATTAATTGTATTATCCCAGCTCTATGGTATCCTTAGTTAGTCAGAGCCATTATATATTATGCACACATAGTATTTCAATGCAGATTGCAATTGATCTGCGTGTAGGGCATCGTGGACCCGCTACCACGCCAATGCGCATTTCACTGTCAACATCAGCTTTGTCAAGGCTGGACAAAGCTGCCAAGGTCCTGCCAAGATCCTGGTCACAGCAAAATGGATTCTGGAAGTCGCCACAATATTCTCTTCTGAGGCCCTTGGAGGATGAGTGGTGGAAAAACTTCAAGACAGGGCATCCGCCCTAACATTCTTAGATCCCGGTCTGAAAAAGATCACATAGTTGAATCGAGTAGAAAAAAAGGCCCAGCGGGCCTGTCTCGCATTCAGCCTTTTAGCAGTCTCAATATAGGCGAGATTCTTATGGTCCGTGAGAACCATTACCAAATGATTAGCCTCCTCTAACCAGTGCCTCCAGTCATCAAAGGCCCACTTGATGGCCAACAGCTCTCGATTGCCCATGTCAAAGTTTCTCTCCGCTGAATCAAATTTACAGAAGAAAAAGGTGCACGGGTGAAGCTTGCCATCTTTGACATGCTTCTGCGACAGGATAGCACCTACTCCAACTTCCGATGCATCAAGCTCGACAATGAAGGGAAACTCAGGATTGGGATGCCAGAGGACAGGAGCTGACACAAACACCTCCTTCAAGGTTTTAAAGGCCCGAATAGTCGCAGGAGACCAATTTGCAACCTCCGCTCCTTTCTTCGTTAAGTCCACAATGGGTGACACAATCGAGAAGGACTTAATGAACCTCCGATAGTAATTAGCAAAGCCCAGGAATCGCTGGATGGCCTTCAGTGTAGTGGGTTGTTCCCAATCCAAGATGGCGTTTACCTTGCCAGGGTCCATAAAGAAGCCTTGTGAAGAGATTATATATCCCAAAAATGACACCTCCTTCAAGTCAAATTCGCACTTCTCAAATTTGGCATATAAGTTGTTGGCCAAGAGTCTTTGTAAGATCTGCTGTATGTGCACCCGGTGTTCCTCTACAGTATTTGAGTAGATGAGGATGTTGTCTCAGTAAACCACTGCAAAGACTCCCAAGAAATCCCTTAGAACCTCATTGATGAAATCTTGAAAGATGGCTGGGGCATTGGAGAGGCCAAACGGCATGACGAGATATTCAAAGTGTCCAGAATGCATGTTAAATGCTGTCTTCCACTCATCTCCTTTTCTGATACGAATAAGGTTGTATGCACATCTAAGATCTATTTTAGAAAAGATGAAGGCCTCTCGCAGTTGGTCAAACAGAACAGAGATGAGAGGTAAAGGGATTTAGATGGACAAATGAAGCCTTTCTCCAGGGCCTCCTAAATATAGTCCTGCATGGCTTTGTCCTCTGGTAAGGACAGGGCATATAATCAGCCTTTGGAAAGTCTGGCACCTGGCAGCAAATCGATTGCAGCAAATCGATGGTGCAAGAAAGGAATGATGAGGAGGCAGGACATCAGCTTTTTTCTTAGAAAAAACTTTTGCTAGGTCACAGTATGGAGCCAGAATAGAAGGAGCAACTGCGGCAGCAAATAACCAGATAGGCCAAGACAGACATTGGGAGAAGCATGATGTACCCCATTCCAGATTTTCACCGGTCTGCCACTGGATCACAGGCTTATGCTTCTTCAACCAGGGTAACCCCAAGACCACCAGAGCCAACGGACACTGTAAAAGCAGAAAATAAAGTTCCTCACGATGGAGAACCCCGACTGACAGCTGCACATGAGGAGTCAGGAACATGACTGGGATTTTGGAAAGACTGGATCCATCCAATCCAATCACTGACACAGGAGTGGACAATGACAGTGGAGTCAGCCCCAGGGTTTGGAAAAAAGACAAGTCCATATTATTGTCTACTGCACCACTGTCGATAAATGCTGGGACAGAGACCTGTGTGTTGGAGAGATGAATGACTGCATGGACCAGGGCAGAATTCTCCGGGGAGACAGATGCAAAGCCTAGATGAATCTCCCCAACTTCATCTAGACCTTGGCTTTTCCCGACTTCATAGGGCAAAGCTGGGCCACATGACCTTTTCCTCCACAGTAAAGACATAAGCCCAATGAAAATCTCCTGCATTCTTCCTCAGGAGGAAGGCGAAACGCTACCAGCTGTATGGGTTCATCGAAGTCATTAAGCGTGGTCCATAATGGAGACAGAGGGGTTTGAAGAGGTAACTTCTTCTCCATCCTGCCTTCCCGAAGCCATCGATCAACATGAATGGCCAAGCTCATAATATCATCCAGAGAACTTGGGGCTGGATACTGGACCAGAATATATTTGATCTCATCTGGCAAGCCCCACCAGAACTGACTACGCAGGGCTGGATCATTCCACCCAGAATTAACAGCCCATTTGCGGAATTCCATGCAATAATCTTTCGCAGCCCTATTCTTCTGTTTAAGGGATCTAAGGTTTACCTCTACCAAGGCTGCCTTTTCTGGGTCATCGTAGAGTAACCCTAGTGCCTTGAAGAATGCATCTATAGTCAAAAGAGCCAGACTGGAGTAAGGGAGCCAGAAGGCCCAAGTTTGTGGGTCACCTTGAAGCAGGGAAATAATAATGCCTACTTGCTGGGTCTCTGAACTCAAGGACCTGGGTCGGAGTTTGAAATAGAGATTGCAACTCTCTCTAAAATTTAAGAAGTCTTTCCAATTTCCGGAGAACTGGTCAGGAAGGTTCAGTTTAGGCTCAACCGTAGCAGACGCAGTGGCACCATGGGTGTCCTCAACTCAGAGGGACAAGCTCCTTCACTTTTTATGTCAAAAGCTAGATCTGACAGGATCTGAGCTGTATTCTGAGCGGGGTCCATGATGAAAAATTCACAAACCCTGCTGGAGTATAATGTTTTTTTGTGGCAGGTGATAATGTTAAGGCACAGAGCAAACAGTGGGGGAAAAAGTCTTGCACAGACTTGAGGGCTGGAGTACCTTGGTAAGATGCGGCCGTATAGTGGTGGTGTGGCCTTTGGGCTGGTAGCAGCCACTATGCTGGTTGAGGCTTGTGGGCCAATGAGTGGTGATGCGGCCTTTGGGCCGGTTGCAGCCTCTGGGCTGGTTGAAGCCTGTAGGCAAATGAGTTGAGGTGCAGCCTTTGGGCCAGTAGCAGCCTCTGGACTGGATGCTGCCTTGACAGCAGAATTACTTGGCAAGAGGATGATGAGGTGTGCTTAGTGCTGCCGCGATGACACCAGCGGTTGTACACTGGGTGCTGAGGTGCGCTTAATGCTGCCGATATGACACCAGCGGTATACACAAGGTTGCGTACTCTGATGTGCGGCCTGTGTCACCGGGTTGACACAAGACGCTGGGCTGCACACTCGGAACGCTGAGTGTGGGCTGTGCCGCCTGGATGACACAAACGACAGCTGGCGCAAATGCAGACCGTGCCACCTGGATGACAAAAACGACAGCTGGAGCAAATGCAGACTATGCCTCCTGGATGACAAAAACGGCAGGAACAGGGAAGCAGGCTAGCTGCTGGGAACTCAACTGTGAAACATGAGACCAAAACGACAACCAGAAACACATGAACGCTATCACCGGCAAGGAGTGAAGTGTTGACTGGAATTTAACAGAAACAGGGCCAGAGCAAATTTCCCTAATGACAGATTATTGAGCACCTGGGCTGTGTTCAGACAGGAGAATCAATCAGTGTGCACCTGATAGTGCACACAGACAGGCAGTAAATAGTGCAGAGACTTAGTAGCAGCCAAGACTAAAAGAGGTATTAATTTGGAGCGAAAATTTCGCTGATTACGTAATTTTCGCCGATTTCAATTATCCCCGTCTTCAATTTCAAAGACATTTCGCAGGTTCGAAAAGTCTTTAAAAAAAAACGGGGATAACTTTTCACCACTGAATAGGCGGCGAAAAAAAGTGCAGAATTGGGGTTTAGGGGTGCAGGCTTAAAAAAAAAATAGCCTGCACCCCTGGGAATGACATTTAAAAATAAACGGTGTAGAAAAAAAAGTTTAAAAAAAAAATAGGGACACCCCAAAAAAATTATTTTAAATTTGGGGTGAAAAAAAAAAAAATGGGAAAAAAGTGTTTAATAAAAGGGAAATAGGTTCAGGGCTATTCTGTAAGTATGCGGCAGGTGTTTTCTAGAATAGATTATTAGCGGCGGGTGCATTTTTGCTGAATTTTTAAATAAAGACTTTAGGGACTTAAACATATGCTAGTACCCATTTTCATGTACCCCAAATTTGATTGGACAACTTAAAAAAATGAAAAATATAACCTAAGTGCTCTTCTGCATCACTTCTTCAATGTCGGGAAAAAAACACCAGCCGCGGCTATTTAAATCCCGACTTTCATTTGCAGGCTAAAACGGGGGTACCCATAGTGATCCACCATGTTTTTACAGCTTTAGGGGGGTCCTACAATTTATTCCAGGTAAATTCCGTTTTTTTCGCCGATCCTATTTCGCTGGCTCCTGTTTTCGTAGCTTTTCAAATGAATACGGGGATAAAGTGGGCGCGCGCCCGATACTTTATCCCAGGAAAATCAGCAATGTGGAGCAAAAAGTCCAGCACGGACTTTTCGCTCCCATATTGAATACCCCTGTATAACTGCAACAATATGCTACTAATCACAGATCCTAACAGGAGGAAGGAGGAGACTTCAGCGAACGCTTGTCCTGCATTCATCCCGCACAGCATTGGCAGCGCGGCGGCTTGTGACCAAAACATACACAAATTACACTGTGTATGTTTCTGGCAAACTCGCAGCTCTGGAGGCGAGTCTTTTATTCTTCAATTTGGCATAGTTTGCAGGCATTTGACCCGAGTTTGTCATTCTGATTCTTGGTAAATATGCAAGCTCATCTTTTAGGTGAAAGTACTTCCGAGTTTGCCCAATGGTGATAAGATTCGAGTTTGCTATCTCACCCGAGTTTTACAAGTGAGAAGAGAGAAATCTCTCTCTAAGGGGCCTATTCATCATCAAGCACATTTTCACCTGCAATTGTGAAAATTAAGTATACGGGCCATTCATTAAGAAGGTGAAGCAGGAGATATCAGATATCTCCTACTTACCTTCCGTTTTCGGAATGACCCGCTGTCCTGAGGGCAAATACCCCCGCTTCAAGTTCGCAATCCGTTCTTCCCTATGGAAAGAAGGGTCGGGTTGCAAGAAGGAATCCTTTCAGATCCCTCCGCCCCTGTCTGGCTCCTTCTGCCGGACATCGGGGCTCGTGTGTGCAAAGATTCACTGCTCCGAAAAGGAGCAGTGAAGCCAATCGCGGGGGCAGCTGATAGCACATCAGCTTCCACAGCACCAGAGCAATGCTGAATTGCTCCGGTGGCCGCGGCGAGTTAGGATGTTAATTATCGGGATCCGTTATGAACCCGATAATTAACATATTGAATAGGCCCCTAACTCACCTGACTTTGAATTTAGTAAATTTGAGAGTTGAAAAACATGCCTAAACTCTCCTGAGATTGACATCTCGACCATTCTCGATTCTTAGTAAATTTACCCCAGGACCTCAAAACATGAATTATTCTTTGAATTAATTAACATGTCTCATTGCATTATTGTGAAAGTCCCTCTACAATCTCAGGATGTAAAAATCTATGTTGAGTTAAGTACTAGATTCAGGGTTGTTCCCAACTATGAAACAACACCACCCCTGTCTGTACAACACCACCCCTATCTGGGCGACATAACCCGTGTCTGTGTGACATCACCCTGACTGTACAACACCCCCACTGTCTGTACAACACCACCCCTGTCTAGACAACACCACCTCTAGCTGTACAACACCACCCCTATCTGTACAATGCCACCCCTGTCTGTACAATGCCACCCCTGTCTGTACAATGCCACCCCTGCCTGTACAACACCATCCCTGCCTGTACAACACCATCCCTGCCTGTACATCGCCACCCCTGTCTGTACATCACCACCCCTGTCTGTACAATGCCACCCTTATCTGTACAACGCCACCCCTGCCTGCACAACACCACCCATGCCTGCACAACACCACCTCTGCCTGTACATCACCACAACAGTACGCTTGGGCCTTATTCTGAGTCAAATGCAGCAGCATCCATGTGTGTGTTCAGGGCCGGTACCAGGGGTCAGAGCACCCTGTGTCGGCTCTTCACAGATTGCCTCAGTGGGATCGTGGCCTAATTACCATATGCCATGCCCCCTACGTGACGTTATTTGGAGGCATGCCCACAGGGCATGCCTCCAAATAACGTTAGGCTGGGGGGAGCCTCACTACCTGGGCTTCCCCCAGCACCTCATCCATCACTGAATGGATGCCGTGAGCATGCGCGCAGCATCCATTCAGAGGGGTCTGGCACTGCCCCACAGCTGCGTTGGTGGGGGTCCCAACCTCCCAATTTGACCACCCACTGGCCACTTTGGCCCACGGGTGGAACAGCTGGTCAGTATTTTCCATGTGCCCACAGGGAGGGTTAGGGTTAGGCAACCACGTGGGGGAGGTTAGGGTTAGGCACCCTCCTGGAGGACTTGGGTTTAGGCAGCGGGGAAGGGGAGGTTAGTTTTAGGCACTTAGAGGGGGGATTAGGGTTAGGCACAGGGGGGGAGGTTAGGGACAGGCACCCCAAAGAAGGGTTAGGGGGTAAAATTAGGTTAGTGAATACTTACCTGGGGACGATCGGGTTTTCATCCTCTGTCGGCCAGCCGCTGTCAGGATCTGAACCGCCAGGCATGCGTCCGGCGGTAAATCATACTGATTCCATATAATAAGCTAGAGTCCGTCTGTCCATCTGTTTATCCTTTATGCACGACCAGAGTTTAGACCTAGCTCCACCAAATTTGGCATGGTGGTGTAGTGTGACCAGGATTAGGTTTTTACCTATGTTTGAACTTCGTCAGGGCTACACAAACCAGGGGAAATTGGCAGTTAGCTACAAAAGTATAATTTTAGCCTCACAGTCTGAGCAAGTGTCACACTGTATTGGTGCGTACACACGGTCAGAATTAACTGTACGATTTAAATGATAACGATATTGATAATCTTTCATCTGCCTGCCCCGGATCCCTGACCCGAGGCAAAACCTCGTGACCCCTCTGTCGAGTCGCAAGGTTTTGTTTTCAGCGGGCTTAACGCTGATTAGCTGAGAGAGCCGTCTGTCACGGCTCTATAGCCAATCAGCGTTAAGCCCATTGAAAACACTACAAGGGAGGGAAAAAACACAGATCTGTGTCTGTGTGACCTCATACATGGGTCTGCTCATCCCACCCTCTCCCTGATCTGTGCCTGTGTGACCTCATACGTGGGTCTGCTCATCCTGCTCTCTCCCTGATCTGTGTATGTGACCTCATACATGGGTCTGCTCATCCCGCCCTCTCCCTGAGCTGTGTCTGTGTGCCCTCATACATGGGTCTGCTCATCCCACCCTCTCCCTGATCTGTGCCTGTGTGACCTCATACATGGGTCTGCTCATCCCGCCCTCTCCCTGATCTGTGCCTGTGTGACCTCATACATGGGTGTGCCCATCCCACCCTCTCCCTGATCTGTGTCTGTGTGACCTCATACGTGGGTCTGCTCATCCTGCTCTCTCCCTGATCTGTGTATGTGACCTCATACATGGGTCTGCTCATCCCGCCCTCTCCCTGATCTGTGCCTGTGTGACCTCATACATGGGTCTGCTCATCCTGCTCTCTCCCTGATCTGTGTATGTGACCTCATACATGGGTCTGCTCATCCCTCCCTCTCCCTGATCTGTGTCTGTGTGACCTCATACATGGGTCTGCTCATCCCGCCCTCTCCCTGATCTGTGCCTGTGTGACCTCATACATGGGTCTGCTCATCCCACCCTCTCCCTGACCTGTGTCTGTGTGACCTCATACATGGGTCTGCTCATCCTGCTCTCTCCCTGATCTGTGTATGTGACCTCATACATGGGTCTGCTCATCCCACCCTCTCCCTGATCTGTGCCTGTGTGACCTCATACTTGGGTCTGCTCATCCCACCCTCTCCCTGATCTGTGCCTGTGTGACCTCATACATGGGTCTGCTCATCCCACCCTCTCCCTGATCTGTGTCTGTGTGACCTCATACATGGGTCTGCTCATCCTGCTCTCTCCCTGACCTGTGTCTGTGTGACCTCATACATGGGTCTGCTCATCCTGCTCTCTCCCTGATCTGTGTATGTGACCTCATACTTGGGTCTGCTCATCCCACCCTCTCCCTGATCTGTGCCTGTGTGACCTCATACATGGGTCTGCTCATCCCACCCTCTCCCTGATCAGTGTCTGGTATAAGGTCTCACGCTCACTGCTTTTGTCTCTACAGGTAAAGATAAGGTGATGGTTGTGCTAGATGATTTGGAGGATGATTCTGAGGATGAAATTCAGAGAATCCTGAGGACACAGCCCAGCATCCAATGTCTGTCCTCTCAGCTCCTCATTTTTACTCATCTTAAAAAAAAATCTGAAGCTGCTTCCAGAGGAAAAACGGAATTCCGAAATTTTCTAGAAATTGGTAAGTTAGCAGCGGGTAAGAGCAGTAAATAAACAAGAAACCAAAAAATATAGTAATGATATTAATTACTATTTGTAATGGACAAGGCATAACCTTGAAGGACATTTATGATGTGTGCTTCCCCCCCCTGCTATCCTTACCCCATCACCAGTTCTCCTTTTGTGTCCCTGTATCTGTCCCCAGCTACCACCACACATGACAGCCATCTTCGATTATTGTATACTGTATGCGAGTACTAAAGACATTCACCTCATAGTGTAATATATGTCAGTAATATCAGCGATAAGCACAAAGTGGTGTAATTAAGTTACGTATCATAAGAACGTTAAATGTTGCTTATCTGTGTATATGATGGATTTGGATTTTACTCTGAGAGCAGGGCCGTAACTAGGGGTGTGCGGCCAGTACAACCACGCAAAGCGCAGGGCCCACGGCCCCTGATTCTAACAGCAGGGTGCCTGTAACGGCGCAAATCAGCCAGCATCGCTGCGGCAGTGCTGCCTTTAGTGTCCCATGGACGGTACAGACAGGCACCCTGCCATAAATACAGCTGCCCGGAGTGTCTTGAAGATGCTCCGGGCACTGCTGCGGCTTCAGATGCCAGCAGCCCTGCCCCCTTATGCATGACGTCACGATGTCAAAATGGACGGGGCCGGCACAGGTCGCTCAGAGCCCTAGTTACGGCTCTGTCTGAGAGTGCTGCTACTTCTAAGGTTCCTGCCTCCAGAATTGACCATGAACTTTGTGATAGGGCCAGTAATGGTGGGGTAGAAAAACATGATACAAACAATAGTGTCATTTGTTAGAGATAATAAATATAGCGGATGAGGTAGGTATAATAAAGTGCAGGATGACAAAGTGCTCACTGTAATGTTTTCTGTGCACCAGGACAATTATCTTTAAAGATTATCTGCTTATGGTGTATACACAAGTAGCGATCAGACAGCAATAACAATATCGCTGTCTGATCGCCCTGCACCCTCCTGGTGGGCTGGATGATCTATATCATTCGTCCAGCACACCAAAACCTCACCAACGACTATAGCGACCCACAATCAACGTCCGCGGGTCCCTATAGTAATCTGGTCAATATCGACCAGGTTGGCCTGAATGCATACCCGATGGATGATATCACAATCATCCATATGTGCCCACGCATCGCAGGTTGTTGGTGAGTTGGTAGGGACAAAAACCTGCACGGTATGAATGATAATGATATGATCAATATCGTTATCGTTCATATCAAGTACAAATCAATTTAACACTGATGTTGTGTTTCGGGGCTAAAGCACACATTACAGTAACTAACAGACTATTTTTATATTGATTTTAAATTGTTAGTAAATATGTGATTTAGCCCCTAAAACACAACATCAATGTTTATTGATTTGTAATTAATTAAAATAGACCTTTTGTAATTTTACTCTTCTGTTTCTTATTATTTCGTAGATTAGTATATTAAATCAGTTATGGTCCTGTAATTTATAGTCCAGATAGGTCCAAGTTAAAGTAGTGTTCGATTCAATACACGACCATAATTGATGACTGCTGCAGATTAGCTCAATCTTTTTATCTCTTGTATGTTTGTACTAACGCATGTGTATATGTCACTGTTTTAGTCCCTGTGTCTTCCCCCACATGCCCATTTCTGTTGCCCCTTCCTCTTCTGTCTCTCTCTCTCGTATGTGTGTCTTTCTTCCCTCTTCTGTCTCACTCTCCCATGTGTGTCCCTCTTATGTCTCTCTAACTCTTCCTATTGTGTCCTTCTTCCCTCTTCTGTCTCTCTCACTCTCCAATGTGTCCCTCTTCCATCTTATGTCTCTCTCACTCTCCCATGTGTGTCCCTCTTCCCACTTCTGTTTCTCTCACTCTCTCATGTGTGTCTCTCTTCCCACTTCTGTCTGTCACTCTCCAATGTGTGTCCCTCTTACTGTATGTCTCTCTAACTTTCCCATGTGTGTCCTTCTCTATACTGTCTCTCTCACTCTTCCATGGGTGTCCTTCTTCCCTCGTCTTTCTCTCTCTCTCAATGTGTGTCCCTCATCCCTCTGCTGTCTCTCTCACTCTACCATTTGTGTCCCTCTTCCCTCTTATGTCTATCTCACTCTCCCATGTGTCTCTGTTCCCACTTATGTCTCTCTCACTCTTCCATGTGTCCTTCTTCCCTCTTCTTTCTCTCTCACTCTCCAATGTGTGTCCCTCTTACTGTATGTCTCTCTAACTTTCCCATGTGTGTCCTTCTCTATTCTGTCTCTCTAACTCTTCCATGGGTGTCCTTCTTCCCTCTTCTTTCTCTCTCACTCTCAATGTGTGTCCCTCATCCCTCTTCTATCTCTCTCACTCTACCATTTGTGTCCCTCTTCACACTTATGTCTCCCTCACTCTTCCATGTGTGTCCTTCTTCCCTCTTCTTTCTCTCTCACTCTCCAATGTGTGTCCCTCTTACTGTATGTCTCTCTAACTTTCCCATGTGTGTCCTTCTCTATTCTGTCTCTCTCACTCTTCCATGGGTGTCCTTCTTCCCTCTTCTTTCTCTCTCACTCTCAATGTGTGTCCCTCATCCCTCTTCTATCTCTCTCACTCTACCATTTGTGTCCCTCTTCACACTTATGTCTCCCTCACTCTTCCATGTGTGTCCTTCTTCCCTCTTCATTCTCTCTCACTCTCAATGTGTGTCCCTCTTCTGTCTCTCTCACTCTCCCATGTGTGTCCCTCTTCCCACTTCTGTCTATCTCTCTCCCGTGTGTATCTATATTCCCTCTATTGTCTCTCTCTCCCCTGTTTTTCCTTCTTCCCTTTTCTGTCTCTATCACTCTCCCATGTGTGTCCATCTTCTGTCTCTCTCACTCTTCCATGTGTGGGATTCTTCCCTCTTCTGTCTCTCTCACTTTCCCATGTGTGTCCATCTTATGTCTCTCTAACTCTTCCTTGTGTGTCCTTTTTCCCCATTCTTTCTCTCTCACTCTCCAATGTGTCCTTCTTCCCTCTTCTGTCTCTCTCACTTTCCCATGTGTGTCCGTCATATGTCTCTCTAACTCTTCCTTGTGTGTCCTTTTTCCCTATTCTTTCTCTCTCACTTTCCAATCTGTGTCTCTCTTCCCACTTTTGTCTTTTTCACTCTTCCATGAATCCTTCTTCCCGCTTCTGTATTTCTCACTTTCCAGTGTGTGTCCCTCTTCCCTCTTCCCACTTCTGTCTCTCTCACTCCCCCATGTGTGTCCCTCTTCACACTTTTGTCTCTCTCACTCTCCCATGTGTGTCCCTCTTCCCACTTCTGTCTCTCTCACTCCCCCATGTGTGTCCCTCTTCCCACTTCTGTCTCTCTCACTCTCCCATGTGTGTCCTTCTTCCCACTTTTGTCTCGCTCACTCGCCCATGTGTGTCCCTCTTCCCACTTCTGTCTCTCTCATTCCCCCATGTGTGTCCCTCTTCCCACTTTTGTCTCTCTCACTCTCCCATGTGTGTCCCAAGTGGGAAGAGCTCTCAGTGTGTCAGGAGAGAGGCTGTGTGTGAGATAGGTCAGACTTACTCAGAAGCTACCCAATGTATGTAAACGTATCAATGTTTATGCTGTTGCAAGGATATGAGAAGGCAGCAGTTGGTTTCCCTATGCTCGGGTAAGCTTTGGAAGACAATAGCATATTTTAACTGTTGCTGTCTGTAAGAGATCGCAGTTGTGATTGCATTAGCGGAAATCTAAGAATCAGGCTCCTCAAGTATATACACTGGTTAATTTGTCATTTTCATAATCTCTGATTTTCTCCATTATAGGTGATCAGGCAGCATCTTCCACCATGGAGAAATACTTTTATAACGTAAAGAACGTAAGTACCTACAAAGTATTTACCTCTTGTGTATTTTTCTGTCCACCCTGCAGTTAACAGAAAGCTTGTTCTGGTGGATACCCAATTACATCCCCTCTATACAGCACACACATATCCTCCATAAGCTATCCTACCCAATTACATCCCCACTATACAGCTCACACATATTCTCCATAAGCTATCCTACCCAATTACATCCCCACTCTACAGCACACACACATCCTCCATAATCTATCCTACCCAATTACATCCCCCTATATACAGCACACACATATCCTCCATAAGCTATCCTACCCAATTACATCCTCTCTATACAGCACACACATATCCTGCATAAGCTATCCTACCCAATTACATCCCCTCTATACAGCACACACATATCCTCCATAAGCTATCCTACCCAATTACATCCCCACTATACAGTAGAAACATATACTCCATAAGCTATCCTACCCAATTACACCCCCTATATACAGCACAAACATGTAATCCATAAGCTATACTACCCAATTACACCCCCTATATACAGCACACACATATCCTCCATAAGCTATCCTACCCAATTACATCCCCTCTATACAGCACACACATATCCTCCATAAGCTATCCTACCCAATTACATCCTCTCTATACAGCACACACATATCCTCCATAAGCTATCCTACCCAATTACATCCCCTCTATACAGCACACACATATCCTCCATAAGATATCCTACCCAATTACATCCCCTATATACAGCCCACATATATCCTCCATAAGCTATCCTACCCAATTACACCCCCTATATACAGCACACACATATCCTCCATAAGCTATCCTACCCAATTACATCCCCTCTATACAGCACACACATATCCTCCATAATCTATCCTACCCAATTACATCCCCTCTATACAGCACACACATATAACCTCCATAATATATCCTACCCAATTACATCCTCTCTATACAGCACACACATATCCTCCATAAGTTATCCTACCCAATTACATCCCCTCTATACAGCACACACACATAACCTCCATCAGCTATTCGACCCAATTACATCCCCACTATACAGCACACACACATCCTCCATAAGTTATCCTACCCAATTACATCCCCTCTATACAGTAGAAACTAGGGGTGAGAAATCCGAACCCCCCCGAGCCCACCCGATCCGAGGCAGATCCGAGTCAGGCTCGACTTTTCCCGCCTGACTCGGAGCTGAAATCGAGGCAAAACATTATCATCCCGCCTTCCGGGTCTCCCGGGTTTTGGATCCTATATAAGGTTCCCGCGTCGACGCCATTTTCTCACTCGGCTGTGGACAGTGAAGAGATAGGGTGGGAGTTAGGGCCGGCTGGGCTGTGTAGTGTAGTGTAGTGTAGTGTTGTGCTGTGCTGCGCTGTGCTGCTGTTGTCCATAGGGGCTGTGTCCACTCCTCCAAAGTCCATAGGGGCTGGCTGTGTTGTGCTGTGCTGTGCTGCTGTTGTCCATAGGGGCTGTGTCCACTCCTCCAAAGTCCATAGGGTCTGGCTGTGTTGTGCTGTGCTGCTGTTGTCCATAGGGGCTGTGTCCATTCCTCCAAAGTCCATAGGGGCTGGCTGGTCTGTGTTGTGCAGTCAGTTGTCCATAGGGGCTGTGTCCACTCCAAAGTCCTGTGCAGAGTCCCAGTCCTAAAGGGGTGCTGTAGTGTTGTCCTGGGGGTGCTCTGTCCATCAGGGGTGCTCCATCCAAGTGCAAAAAAAAAATAATATATTTTCTGTGTTTGTGAATTGTGTGCGCAGTAGCCACACGTGCATCACCAAAGTAGTGCCAAGTGTGCGCCTGTGTCACAAGTAAAGGGCCAGCTGGCTTGACCGTTAAAGGGTGCTGTAACCCCCAAAGTACACTCCAAACAAAATTAAAAAATATTTTCTGTGTTTGTGAATTGTGTGCGCAGTAGCCGCATGTGCATCAACAAAGTAGTGCCAAGCGTGCGCCTGTGTCATAAGTAAAGGGCCGGCTGGCTTGACCGTTAAAGGGTGCTGTAACCCCCAAAGTACACTCCAAACAAAAAAATATATATATTTTCTGTGTTTGTGTGCGCCTTAACCACACGTATATATCAAATCAATATAACATAAATGGAGGACCAAACTTTCTCTGATAAAAATAAAATAGGGAAAGATCAAGAACCACTTCCTCCTAGTGCTGAAGCTGCTGCTACTAGTCATGACATAGACGATAACATGCCATCAACATCGTCTGCAAAGGCCGATGCCCAATGTCATAGTAGAGGGCACATACAATCCCAAATGACAAAGTTCAGGAAAATGACCTTAAAAAAACATTTAAATCATCTGAAGAGAAACGTAAACTTGCCAATATGCCATTTATGACACGGAGTGGCAAGGAACGGCTAAGGTCTTTCCCTATGATTAGTATGACTAGTATGTTCATGACTAGTGGTTCAGCTTCACATGACGATGGAAGCCCTCCTCCCACTAAAAAAATCAAACGAGTTAAGCTGGCAAAAGCACAGCAAAGAACTGTGCGTTCTAAGAAGATATCACAAATCCCAAAGGAGAGTCCAAGTGTGGTGGCGGTTGAGATGCCTGACCTTCCCAGCACTGGACGGGAAGAGGGGGCTCTTTCCACCATTTGCACGCCCCCTGCAAGTGCTGAAAGGAGCACCCACAGTTCACTTACTGATATGCAAATTGAAGATGTCACTGTTGAAGTACAACAGGATGAGGATACTGGTGTAGCTGGCGCTGAGGAGGAAGTTGGCGAGGAGGATTCTGATGGTGATGTGGTTTGTTTAAATCAGGATCCGGGGGAGACAGTTGTTGTCCGTGGGATGAAAAAGCCCATCACGGTCATGCCTGGGCAGAAGACCAAACATTCCACCTCTTTGGTCTGGCAATATTTCTATCCAAATCCGGACAACAACTGTCTTGCCATATGTACCATATGTAAAGGTGAAATAAGTAGGGGTAGGGACGTTAACCACCTAGGAACATCCTCCCTTATACGGCACCTGCAGCGCGTTCATAAAAAGTTACTGTCAAGTTCAGAAACTTTGGCTAAGACCGTGAGCAGTCCAGGGACACCTAAATCCCGTTGTCCTGTGGTATCCAAGCGCCTGCAAACCACACCGTCAACTCCCTCCTCGTCAATTTCCTCCTTAGTCAAGATCGGAAGTAGTCCTGCAGGCCATGTCACTGGCATGACTGACTCTCCTATCCGGGATTCCTCCGGATGATCCTGTATTGCTACGCCTCCTGCTGCCGCTGCTGCTGTTGCTGCTGCTGGGAGTCGTTCATCATCCCAGAGAGGAAGTAGGAACACCACTACTTTTACTAAACAATTGACCCTCCAACAGTCCTTAGCGAGGAGGATGAAGTACGACAGCAGTCATCCTGAAGCAAAACGTATAACTGAGGCCTTGACTGCGATGTTGGTGTTAGATGTGCATCCGGTATCCGCCATTAGTGCAGTGGGATTTAGATATTTGATGGAGGTAGTGTGTCCCCGGTTCCAAATCCCGTCTAGATTCCACTTCACAAGGCTGGCGATACCGAGACTGTAGAGAAACGTCAGAAAAAGTGTCCTCAGTGTCCTGAAAAATGCGGTTGTACCCAATGTCCACTTAACCATGGACATGTGGACAAGTGGAACAGGGCAGACTAAGGACTATATGACTGTGACAGCCCACTGGGTAGATGTATCACCTTATGCAGCAACAGCAGCAGCGTCACTAGTAGCAGCATCTCAGAAACGCCAGCTCGTTCCAAGGCAGGCTACGCTATGTATCACCGGTTTCAGTAAGAGGCACACCGCCGACAACCTCTTAGAGAAACTGAGGGAAATCATCACCCAGTGGCTAACCCCACTTAGACTCTCCTGGGGATTTGTGATATCTGACAATGCCACCAATATTGTGCGGGCATTACATCTGGGCAAATTCCAGCACGTCCCATGTTTTGCTCACACAATAAGCTTGGTGGTGCAGAATTTTCTGAAAAGCGACAGGGGCGTGCAGGAGACGCTTTGGGTGGCCCAAAAAATTTCTGGCCACTTTCGCCATTCAGCGACTGCATGCCGAAGACTGGAGCGCCAGCAAACACTCTTGAACCTGCCCCGCCATCACCTGAAGCAAGAGGTTGTGACGCGGTGGAACTCAACCCTCTATATGCTTCAGAGGATGGAGGAGCAGCAAAAGGCCATTCAAGCCTATACATCCACCTATGACATAGGCAAAGGAGGCGGTATGCACCTGACTCAAGCGCAGTGGAGAATGATTTCCGTGTTGTGCAAGGTTCTCCAGCCCTTCGAACTTGCCATACGTGAAGTCAGTTCAGACACTGCCAGCTTGAGTCAGGTCATTCCCCTCATCAGGCTTTTGCAGAAGCAGCTGGAGAAAGTGAAGGAGGAGCTAAGATGGAGCGATTCCGCTCGGCATGTGGGACTTGTGGATGAAGCCCTTCGTTCGCTTTGCCAGGATTCCAGGGTGGTCAATCTGTTGAAATCAGACCACTAAATTTTGGCCACCGTGCTCGATCCTAGGTTTAAAGCCTATGTGGTGTCTCTCTTTCCGGCAGACACAAGCCTGCAGAGGTGCAAAGACCTGCTGGTGAAAACACTGTCAGCTGAAGCAGAACGTGACACATCAACAGCTCCTTCTTCATTTTCTCCCGCAACTGGGGCTGCCAGGAAAAAACTTAGGTATCCTAAGCAACCCGCTGGCGGTGATGCAGGGCAGGCAGGACCAAGTTTGGACATCTGGTCCGGACTGAAGGACCTGGCAACAATTTCTGACTTGTCTACTGTCACTACATATGATACTGTCACCATTGACAGAATGGTGGAGGATTACATCGGTGACAGCATCCAAGTAGGCATGTTAGACAGTCCATACCTGTACTGGCAGGAAAAAGAGGCAATTTGGAGGCCCCTGTACAAACTGGCTCTATTTTACCTGAGTTGCCCCCCCTCCATTGTGTACTCCGAAAGAGTGTTTAGTGCAGCCGGGAACCTTGTCAGCGAGAGGCATAGGAGGTTGCTTCCACAAAATGTGGAGAAGATAATGTTCATAAAAATGAATTATCAACTCTTCCAGGGAGACCAGCCTCCAGAACGTACAGAGGGACCTGTGGTGGTGGATTCCAGTGGGGACGAGTTAATACTCTGTGAGGATGAGGATGTACACAACACTGGAGAGGGTGAGGAATCGGTGGATGAGGAGGATGAGGATGACATCTTGCCTCCGTAGAGCCAGTTTGTGCAGGGACAGATTAATTGCCAGCTTGTTTTGTGGGGGCCCAAATGAACCAATCATTTCAGTCAAAGTAGTGTGGCAGACCCTGCCGCTGAAATGATTGCTTTGTTAAAGTGTGCATGTCCTGTTTATACAACATAAGGGTGGGTGGGAGGGCCCAAGGACAATTCCACCTTGCACCTTTTTTTTTCTTTGCATAATGTACAGATTGGGGCCTAGTTTTTCAAACTGCCATCCTGTCTGCCACTGCAGTATCACGCCTAGATGGGTCACGTGTTTGTGCCGCCCACTCCTGTTGCTTAGCATAGTCATCCAGCTACCTCGGTGCAACCTTTTGGACATAAAAACACTATTGTGAGGTGTGAGGTGTTCAGAATAGACTGGAAATGAGTGGAAATTAAGGTTATTGAGGTTAATAATAGCATAGGAGCAGAAAAACCTACAAATTCTGTGATTTTAGCTGTTTTTATGCTTTTTTTAAAAAAAATACAGATCCAAAACACAAAACCAATCCAGATCCAAAACATGAAGAAAGATCCAGATCCAAAACCAAAACACAAAACATGAAAAGTTGCCGGTGCACACTCCTAGTAGAAACATATACTCCATAAGCTATCTTACGCAATTACTCCCCCTATATACAGCACACACATAACCTCCATAAGCTATCCTACCCAATTACATCCCCACGATACAGCACAAATATCCTCCATAAGCTATCCTACCCAATTACATCCCCTCTATACAGCACACACATAACCTCCAAAAGCTATCCTACCCAATTACATCTCCTCTATACAGCACACACATAACCTCCGTAACCTACCCTACCCAATTACATCCCCACTATACAGCACACACATAACCTCCGTAAGCTACCCTACCCAATTACATCCCCACTATACAGCACAAACATATCCTCCATATGCTATCCTACCCAATTACATCCCCTCTATACAGCACACACATGTCCTCCATAAGCTATCCTGTCCAATTACATCCCCTATATACAGCATACTTATAACCTCCATAAGCTATCCTACCCAATTACATTCCCCTCTATACAGCACACACACATCCTCCATAAGCTATCCTACCCAGTTACATCCCCTCTATACAGCACACACATATCCTCCATATGCTATCCTACCCAATTACATCCCCTCTATACAGCACACACATGTCCTCCATAAGCTATCCTGTCCAATTACATCCCCTATATACAGCATACTTATAACCTCCATAAGCGATCCTACCCAATTACATTCCCCTCTATACAGCACACACATATCCTCCATAAGCTATCCTACCCAATTACATCCCCTATATACAGCACAC
This sequence comes from Taudactylus pleione, assembly GCA_031769625.1. Lineage (NCBI taxonomy): Eukaryota > Metazoa > Chordata > Amphibia > Anura > Myobatrachidae > Taudactylus > Taudactylus pleione. Next base: position 889,859 of record JAUIMM010000719.1, read on the forward strand.
ACATATCCTCCTTAAGCTATTCTCCACAATTACATCCCCTCTATACAGCACACACATCATCCATAAGCTATACTACCCAATAACATCCCCTCTATACAGCACACACATATCCTCCATTAGCTATCCTACCCAATTACATCTCCTCTATACAGCACACACATGTCCTCCATAATATATCCTACCCAATTGCATCCCCTCTATACAGCACACACATATCCTCCAAAGGCTATCCTACCCAATTACATCCCCACTATACAGCACAGATATATCCTCCATAAGCTATCCTACCCAATTACATCCCCTCTATACAGCACACACATATCCTCCATATGCTATCCTACCCAATTACATCCCCTCTATACAGCAGACACAAATCCTCCACATGCTATCCTACCCAATTACATCCCCTCTGTACAGCCCACACATATCCTCCATAAGCTATCCTACCCAATTACATCCCCTCTATACAGCACACACATATCCTCCATAAGCTATACTACCCAATTACATCCCCTCTTTACAGCACATACACATCCTCCATAAGCTATCCTACCCAATTACATCCCCTCTATACAGCACACACATATCCTCCATATGCTATCCTACCCAATTACAACCCCTCTATACAGCACACACATATCCTCCATAAGCTATCCTACCCAATTACATCCCCTCTGTAGAGCACACACATATCCTCCATATGCTATCCTACACAATTAAATCCCCTCTATACAGTACACACATATCCTCCATATGCTATCCTACCCAATTACATCCCCACTGTACAGCACACACATATCCTCCATAAGCTATCCTACCCAATTTCATCCCCTCTGTACAGCACACACATATCCTCCATAAGCTATCCTACCCAATTACATCCCCCTATACAGCCCACACATATCCTCCATTAGCTGTACTACCCAATTACATCCCCTCTATACAGCACACACATATCCTCCATAAGCTATCCTACCCAATTACATCCACTTTTATACAGCCCACACATATTCTCCATAAGCTATCCTACCCAATTACATCTCCTACATACAGCACACACATAACGTCTATAAGCTATCCGACCCAATTACATCCCCTCTTTACAGCACATACACATCCTCCATAAGCTATCCTATGCAATTATATCCCCTTTATATAGCACATACATAACCTCCATAAGCTATCCTACCTAATTACATCCTCACTATACAGCACACACACACAACCTCCATAAGCTATCCTACCCAATTACATCCCCTCTATACAGCCCACAAACATCCTCCATAAGCTATCCTACCCAATTACATCCCCTCTATACAGCACACACATATCCTCCATAAGCTATCCTACCAAATTACATCCCCTCTATACAGCAGACACATAACGTCCTTAAGCTATCCTACCCAATTTCATCCCCCCTATACAGCCCACACATATCCTCCATAAGCTATCCTACCCAATTACATCCCCTCTATACAGCACACACATGTCCTGCATAAGCTATCCTACCCAATTACATCTCCTCTATACAGCCCACACTTATCCTCCATAAGCTATCCTACCCAATTACATCCCCTCTATACAGCACACACATATCCTCCATAATCTATCCTACCCAATTACATCTCCTCTATACAGCACACACATATCCTCCATAATCTATCCTACCCAATTATATCCCCTCTATACAGCACACACATATCCTCCATAAGCTATCCTACCCAATTACATCTCCTCTATACAGCACACACATATCCTCCATAAGCTATCCTACCCAATTACATCTCCTCTATACAGCACACACATATCCTCCAAAAGCTATCCTACCTAATTACATCCCCTCTATACAGCAGACACATAACGTCCATAAGCTATCCTACCTAATTACATCCCCTCTATACAGCAGACACATAACGTCCATAAGCTATCCTGCCCAATTACATCTCCTCTATACAGCACACACATATCCTCCATAAGCTATCCTACCTAATTACATCCCCTCTATACAGCAGACACATAACGTCCATAAGCTATCCTACCTAATTACATCCCCTCTATACAGCAGACACATATCCTCCATAAGCTATCCTACCCAATTACATGACCCTCTATACAGCACACACATACCCTCCATAAGCTATCCTACCCAATTACATCCCCTCTATACAGCACACACATATCCTCCATAACTATCCTACCCAATTACATCCCCTCTATACAGCACACACATATCCTCCATAAGCTATCCTACGCAATTACATCCCCTCTATACAGCACACACATATCCTCCATATGCTATCCTACCCAATTACATCTCCTCTATACAGCACACACATATACTCCATATGTTACCCTACCCAATTACATCCCCTCTACACAGCACACAGATATCCTCCATAAGCTATACTACCCAATTACATCCCCTCTATACAGCACACACATATCCTCCATAAGCTATCCTACCCAATTACATCCCCTCTATACAGCACACACATATCCTCCATATGCTATCCTACCCAATTACATCTCCTCTATACAGCACACACATATCCTCCATATGCTATCCTACCCAATTACATCCCCTCTATACAGCACACAGATATCCTCCATATGCTATCCTACCCAATTACATCCTCACTATACAGCACACAGATATCCTCCATATGCTATCCTACCCAATTACATCCTCACTATACAGCACACAGATATCCTCCATATGCTATCCTACCCAATTACATCCCCTCTATACAGCACACAGATATCCTCCATAAGCTATCCTACCCTATTACATCCCCTCTATACAGCACACTGATATCCTCCATATGCTATCCTACCCAATTACATCCTCACTATACAGCACACACACATAACGTCCATAAGCTATCCTACCCAATTACATCCCCTCTATACAGCACACACATATCCTCCATAATCTATCCTACCTAATTACATCCCCTCAATACAGCAGACACATATCCTCCATAAGCTTTCCTACCCAATTACATCTCCTCTATACAGCACACACATATCCTCCATAATCTATCCTACCCAATTACATCTCCTCTATACAGCACACACATTTCCTCCATAATCTATCCTACCCAATTATATCCCCACTATACAGCACACACATATCCTCCATAAGCTATCCTACCCAATTACATCTCCTCTATACAGCACACACATATCCTCCATAAGCTATCCTACCCAATTACATCTCCTCTATACAGCACACACATATCCTCCAAAAGCTATCCTACCTAATAACATCCCCTCTATACAGCAGACACATAACATCCATAAACTATCCTACCTAATTACATCCCCTCTATACAGCAGACACATAACGTCCATGAGCTATCCTACCTAATTACATCCCCTCTATACAGCACACACATATCCTCCATATGCTATCCTACCCAATTACATCTCCTCTATACAGCACACACATATCCTCCATATGTTATCCTACCCAATTACATCCCCTCTATACAGCACACAGATATCCTCCATATGCTTTCCTACCCAATTACATCCTCACTATACAGCACACAGATATCCTCCATATGCTATCCTACCCAATTACATCCTCACTATACAGCACACAGATATCCTCCATATGCTATCCTACCCAATTACATCCTCACTATACAGCACACACACATAACGTCCATAAGCTATCCTACCCAATTACATCCCCTCTATACAGCACACACACATCCTCCATAAGCTATCCTACGCAATTACATCCCCTCTATACAGCACACACACATCCTCCATAAGCTATCCTACCCAATTACATCTCCTCTATACAGCACACACATATCCTCCATAAGCTATCCTACCCAATTACACCCCCTCTATACAGCACACACATAGCCTCCATAAGCTATCCTACCCAATTACATCCCCACTATACAGCCCACTGATATCCTCCATAAGCTATCCTACCCATTTACATCCCCACTGTACTGCACACACATGTCCTCCATAAGCTATCCTACCCAGTTACATCCCCTCTATACAGCACACACACATATCCTCCATAAGCTATCCAACCCAATTACATCCCCTCTATACAGCACACATATATCCTCCATAATCTATCCTACCCAATTACATCACCTCTATACAGCACACACATATCCTCCATAAGCTATCCTACCCAATTACCTCCCCTCTATTCAGCACACACATATCCTCCATAAGCTATCCTACCCAATTACATCCCCTCTATACAGCCCACAAATATCCTCCATAAGCTATCCTACCCAATTACATCCCCTCTATACAGCACACACATATCCTCCATAAGCTATCCTACCCAATTACATCCTCTACATACAGCACACACATTTCCTCCATAAGTTATCCTTCCCAATTACATCCCTTCTATACAGCACACACTCTTATCCTCCATAAGCTATCCTACCCAATTACATCCCCTCTATACAGCACACACATATCCTCCATGAGCTATCCTACCCAATTACATCCCCTCTATACAGCGCACACATATCCTCCATAAGCTATCCTACCCTATTACATTACCTCTATACAGCACACACATAACTTTCATAAGCTATCCTACCCAAATACATCCCCTCTATACAGTACACACACATATCCTCCATAAGCTATCCTACCCAATTATATCCCCTCTATACAGCACACACATAACCTCCATAAGCTATCCTACCCAATTACATCCCCTCTATACAGCACACACATATCCTATATAAGCTAACCTACCCAATTACATCTCCTCTATACAGCACACATATATCCTTCATAAGCTATCCTACCCAATTACATCCCCTCTATACAGCACACACACATATCCTCCATAATCTATCCTACCCAATTACATCCCCACTATACAGCACACACATATCCTCCATAAAGCTATCCTACCCAATTACATCCCCACTATACAGCACACACATATCCTCCATAAGCTATCCTACCCTATTACATCCCCTCTATACAGCACACATATATCCTCCATAAGCTATCCTATCCAATTACATCCCCTCTATATACCACACATATATCCTCCATAATCTATCCTACCCTATTACATCCCCTCTATACAGTACACATATAGCCTCCATAAGCTATCCTACACAATTACATCCCCTCTATACAGCACACACATTTCCTCCATAAGCTATCCTACCCTATTACATCCTCTCTATACAGTCACAGATATCCTCCATAAGCTATCCATCCCAATTACATCCCCTGTATACAGCACACACATAACTTCCAAAAGCTATCCTACCCAATTACATCCACTCTATACAGCACACACATAACCTCCATAAGCTATCCTACACAATTACACCCCCTATATATACAGCACACACATATGCTCCATAAGCTATCCTACCCAATTACATCCACACTATACAGCACACACACATATAACCTCCATAAGCTATCCTACCCAATTACATCCCCTCTTTCCAGCACACATATCCTCCATAAGCTATCCTACCCAATTACATCCCCACTATACAGCACACACATATCCTCCATAAGCTATCCTACCCAATTACATCCCCTCTATACAGCACACACATATCCTCCATAAGCTATCCTACCAAAATACATCCCCACTATACAGCACACCCATATCCTCCATAAGATATCCTACCCAATCACATCCCTCTATTCAGCACACACATATCCTCCATATGCTATCCTACCCAATTACATCCCCTCTATACAGCACACATATATCCTCCATAAGCTATCCTACCAAATTACAACCCCACTATACAGCACACACATATCCTCCATAAGCTATCCTACCCAATTACATCCCCTCTATGCAGCACACACATATCCTCCTTAAGCTATTCTACCCAATTACATCACCTCTATACAGCACACACATATCCTCCATAAGCTATCCTACCCAATTACATCCCCTCTATACAGCACACACATATCCTCCATAAGCTATCCTACCCAATTACATCCCCTCTATACAACACACACATATCCTCCATAAGCTATCCTACCCAATTACATCCCCTCTATACAGCACACACATATCCTCCATAAGCTATCCTACCCAATTACATCCCCTCTATACAGTACACACATATCCTCCATAAGCTATCCAACCCAATTACATCCCCTCTATACAGCACACACATATCCTCCATAAGCTATCCTACCCAATTACATCCCCTCTATACAGCACACACATATCCTCCATAAGCTATCCTACCCAATTACATCCCCTCTATATAACACACACATATCCTCCATAAGCTATCCTACCCAATTACATCCCCTCTATACAGCACACACACATATCCTCCATAAGCTATCCTACCCAATTACATCCCCTCTATACAGCACACACATATCCTCCATAAGCTATCCTACCTAATTACATCCCCTCTATACAACACACACATATCCTCCATAAGCTATCCTACCCAATTACATCCCCTCTATACAGCACACACATATCCTCCATAAGCTATCCTACCTAATTACATCCCCTCTATACAACACACACATATCCTCCATATGCTATCCTACCCAATTACATCCCCTCTATACAACACACACATATCCTCCATAAGCTATCCTACCCAATTACATCCCCTCTATTCAGCACACACATATCCTCCATAAGCTATACTACCTAATTACATCCCCTCTATACAGCACACACATAACCTCCATAAGCTGTCCTACCCTATTACATTACCTCTATACAGCACACACATAACCTTCAGAAGCTATCCTACCCAAATACATCCCCTCTATACAGTACACACATAACCTCCATAAGCTATAATACCCAATTACATCCTCTCTATTCAGCACACACATAACCTCCATAAGCTATAATACCCAATTACATCTCCTCTATACAGCACACACATATCCTCCTTAAGCTATCCTACCCAATTACATCTCCTCTATACAGCACACACATATCCTCCTTAAGCTATCCTACCCAATTACATCCCCACTATACAGCACACACACATCCTCCATAAGCTATCCTACCCAATTACATCCCCACTATACAGCACACACATACCCTCCATAAGCTATCCTACCCAATTACATCTCCTCTATACAGCACACACATATCCTCCATAAGCTATCCCACCCAATTACATCCCCACTATACAGCACACACACACACATACCCTCCATAAGCTATCCTACCCAATTACATCCCCTCTATACAGCGCACACATATCCTCCATAAGCTGTCCTACAGTATTACATTACCTCTATACAGCACACACATAACCTTCATAAGCTATCCTACCCAAATACATCCCCTCTATACAGTACACACACATATCCTCCATAAGCTATCCTACCCAATTACATCCTCTCTATACAGCACACACATAACCTCCATAAGCTATCCTACCCAATTACATCTCCTCTATACAGCACACACATATCCTCCATAAGCTATCCTACCCAATTACATCTCCTCTATACAGCACACACATATCCTCCATAAGCTATCCTACCCAATTACATCCCCACTATACAGCACACACATACCCTCCATAAGCTATCCTACCCAATTACATCTCCTCTATACAGCACACACATATCCTCCATAAGCTATCCTACCCAATCACATCCCCTCTATACAGCACACATATATCCTCCATAAGCTATCCTACCCAATTACATCCCCACTATACAGCACACACATATCCTCCATAAGCTATCCTACCCAATTACATCCCCTCTATACAGCACACACATACCCTCCATAAGCTATCCTACCCAATTACATCCCCACTATACAGCACACACATATCCTCCATACGCTATCCTTCCCAATTGCATCCCCTCTATACAGCACACACATATCCTCCATAAGCTATCCTACACAATTACATCCCCATTATACAGCAGACACATAACCTCCATAAGCTATCCTACCCAATTGCATCCCCACTATACAGCACACACATATCCTCCATAAGCTATCCTACCCAATTACATCTCCTCTACACAGCACACACATATCCTCCATAATCTATCCTACCTAATTATATCCCCTCTATACAGCCCACACATACACATGTGTCCTCACACATCTAGCCTCTATACAAAATGCAGCGTGAGATGCCTGGTGTAAGTGCGCCGTCAGATGCAGCTCTGCTAAAGTTGGGTTTCTTTTTTGCTGCAAATGCATCTATAATTGGAATGGGACTAGGACACACTAGGAAACTGATGAAGTGTATATGTGACACTTGGATATCTGTGTGCAAATGAGACTGTTTAAGAAACACAACGAAACTTGTTGTGGACAAAAAAGCCAGGGGCGCTGCATTGCAGCACTTTCTAGACAGATTCGGAGATTTTTATTTTTGCCAAATTAGAATCTGGATGCTAGCAGAGTCCCACAGGAACAGGGACACTGTGAGGGGCTGTTTGGAGCGACTGCAGCAATGATGTGTGAGGACATATCTCTAACTTCATATGTATTTTTTTTTCTTTACTTTCTTATCCCACTGACCCCTGTCCAACATTCCTGTGTGACCAGATCATTCAGCCCATCAAGAGTTTCTGCAATCTGTCTGCAATAAAAGGCACTACATTATGTACCTATGCCTTTGTATTATATCACTGTTTCCCTATAGAGTGTAAGTCTGTGAGCAGGGCCCTCTTACCTCTATATGTCTCTGTTATTACCCCATCTTGTTTTATTACTGTTCCCAATTGTAAAGCGCAGCAGAAAATGCTGTCTCTATATACTGTAAGTAACTGATGATGATGATGATGATGAATGGGTACTGACTTGTGTTATTGACACAAAGGAAGGAATGGAAAACCCTGTCTAACTGAGAAACTCTTGGATCAGGACTAAAGTCATGCTATCAGTCTGACCATATACTGTACATACAGTATATATTAACTAAATATAAAAAAAATAAATAGTGTACATTTGTGTTTGTGATCGGTGCTCGGAATAATCCTGCTAAAATTAGACTAGTAGCCAATTAATATATCCATATAATATTATTTATAATTCTAACTGCATTCAATATTATTTCTTCACTCTATTTCTCTGTTATATTTATTACATCTTGTATAGACTGAAACTATGGTTGAAGGCTTCAGCATTTGAAAATCTCTATGATATTATCATGAGGATATTTTATACACTGCATTGAGGTATACAGGACATCATTCAGAGTTGGTCGTTGCGGCCGCACGGTCGTACGCCACTGATGTTCGCTATACTGCGCATGCTAAAGTTCGCAATACGCGTGCGCAAACTATCTGTTACGATCAGAAATTTCTCTCTCCTTGAACACAGCCAGGTCGGTAGTTTGAGTGACAGAATGAGGCGTTTCTGGGTGGTAACAGGGGAAGGTGCTTGTGAACGGGGGAGTGGAGATCCGAACGCAGGCGTGCCTTATTATGCGAACAGCGTTTAATGGAAGTGCATAATCAACAAAGTAACGTCATGGCATATGTTACTTGGGAGGTTTTTACACTGACTTGATCGTAGAGCTTAATAGAGGGTATGGTCAGCCTTAAGCTCTACGACCAGTTCCGATGGCTCACGATGGTCTCGATTAATCCTTATATGCCCGGAGATGACGTGTAATGCGTACGAGAAAGGGGCGTTTTTTTTGTCTTACGGCCGCATCCTCCCTTTGGTCGGCCAGCTAACGATCCGATCTTAGGGACGCAACTTGCGAGTGCATCATTTGCATATCCGGCCCCTTTTCCCTTTCGACCATGCGGCCGCAATGACCGCCTCTGAATGAGGTCCACAGTCCAAACTTCGACATTAGGGTTATGGGATAGTGTAGGTTTAGGGGTTAGGGTTAGCAGGACCGACTCAAGGGTTGTTACATAAGGGGTGCAGTGTGGCTGACACTGGTACCTGGGACTGCGTCCTCCATAGCCTTGATCGGCAGTGCTGGGATATTCCAGGCGACTCGGGTGTGGCACAGGCCGAACATGACCTTATACCTTATAGAGTTGCAGGTTACTTTTTCTGCACTTTTACTCCCAGAGCCTGGGGTTAAATTAGATACTATCCTAGCCTGGAAGAACCGTGAAAAGGCCCCCATACAACTGAGATGTATGGGGCCAATTCCCAGATGCCACGGGTTGGGGCACTGGTGAGATCCAACATGATCAGTGTTTCTGGTCGGATCGGGGAATCAGTGAAGAGGCCATCTGATGTATGGGGCCCATAAGAAGCAGCTAATTGTATGGGGAGCACCTGTATCACATTGGCGCTAAAGATCTTTAGCTGTAATATTCATAATTATAAATAGTGCAATGGATATGGAATACATGCGGATCCCCGGTGTTCAGAATTTTGGCAGTCAGAAACCCGACAGGGTTAGAAAACCGGCACTTGTCAGTAGGTATTCTAACCCTCCCCCTCTCCCTAACCCTCCCTCCCCAGGTGCCTGAACCTAACCTCCCCAGCTAGTTGAGTATCCAATTAGCCACAGTAAATTACCATGGCTAATTACCTCTCCCAAGGCTATCCAATTAGCCCTGATGTCACCCTGATGCTGGCACTTATCAGGGTTTTTTTTCAGGACCTGATGTGGAGAACACATAGGAGCCGCGATAAGCTCGCTGACCTCTGTGTTATCGGGAGAACTATACTGTTATTTTGCCTGAAATAATAGGATAGGGTGGAAAAAAAATCGTTGAAAAGCGTTGATAATCGACAAAAAAACACCATTTTTTTTAGTCGATCGCGGGGATCAATTAGCATTCGAACAATTTTCAGAGCTAATAGGATACCGCTCCTAGTGCCTTAACCTAACCTTCCCCCACCCCGTACCATAAACCTACCCCTCCCACATTAGTGCCTTCTTATTTTTGTCCTGCAGTGATCAATATCAGCCACCAAAGAGTAAGCTCATAGCAACAAAATAAATCAGTCAGCCCTGTGCTGTAAATACGTACAAACATTTTATGGAAACACCTATATCCAAAAAGTTTACCAATTTATGCTACTATCACCTTCAAACAAGGAAGGTTTGAAAAAACTATTTATTTAAAGCACCAAAGACATATTTATTCAGAGATAGCTACAATAATGGTCATAGGTTACAGTGAGAAGAGTGCAAACAAATCATGAATTAGAGAAATGAGCAACAGATGTGTAAACATTCAACAACTGCCCAGTTTACTCAGGTTCTTTACTGTCCAGTTGTAAAATATTTTCTTTATTTCTGTCTTTCTGCAAAGATCTGCATCACTAGACATACCAAACACATACAATGGGGGTGTGAAGTAATAGACATACCAAACACATACAATGGGGGTGTGAAGTAATAGACATACCAAACACATACAATGGGGGGTGTGCAGTAATAGACATACCAAACACATACAATGGGGGTGTGCAGTAATAGACATACCAAACACATACAATGGGGGTGTGCAGTAATAGACATACCAAACACATACAATGGGGGAGTGCAGTAATAGACATACCAAACACATACAATGGGGGTGTGCAGTAATAGACATACCAAACACATACAATGGGGGTGTGCAGTAATAGACATACCAAACACATACAATGGGGGAGTGCAGTAATAGACATACCAAACACATATAATGGGGATGTGCATTAATAGACATACCAAACACATACAATGGGGGTGTGCAGCAATAGACATACCAAACACATACAATGGGGGTGTGCAGCAATAGACATACCAAACACATACAATGGGGGTGTGCAGTAATAGACATACCAAACACATACAATGGGGGTGTGCAGCAATAGACATACCAAACACATACAATGGGGGTATGCAGCAATAGACATATCAAACACATACAATGGGGGTATGCAGCAATAGACATACCAAACACATACAATGGGGGTGTGCAGCAATAGACATACCAAACACATACAATGGGGGTGTGCAGCAATAGACATACCAAACACATACAATGGGGGTGTGCATCACTAGACATACCAAACACATACAATGGGGGGTGTGCAGTAATAGACATACCAAACACATACAATGGGGGTGTGCAGTAATAGGCATGTGTACCAAACATGTACAATGGGGGTGTGCAGCAATAGTCATACCAAACATGTACAATGGGGGTGTGCAGTAAAAGCTGCTGTATCTTTGGACGTAGCAGCGAAGCTAAAAAATTATAATCCCATAGGACGCTTCTAAAGGTAAAGGACGCCCACTGCCGGTATTGCAGAGCCAAATGCTGCATCCTAAAATGCAGGATCAGATCACCGTCACAAACGTAGGTCATGATGGTTGCAGCCAGAGGCCATTTGATTAAACCTCAGAATGACCATCGGAGTGTCTAGCGATCGCATCTGCAGGACCAAATATAAAAGTAGGGTTAAGATAGTTTTCTTGACAATTGTTTTTATTCTATGAATATTTTTTACTTTTATGTTCTACTTTTCCAGTCAGGTTAATTTTTTTCTCAACTGTATTTTACCTTTTAGATCTTTTTGCCTTCACCTTCATTTCATACATTTGAAGAGTTACCAATCCCAAAGTTCAGACCTCGCATCTCAGTCGGCATCTTCTCGAGGTCTGCAGAAGACAATTACATGTGGTTAGTCAGAAAGCTGAGGCTGGAGGACGTCTGTAGGGTCTATATCTCTAATAATCACAGAGAGTTTTATTCTGAGCTGCCAAAGTGCACGTTTGCTATTCTGTATCACACAAAGAAGCATGGACGCATTAACGTCACCGATGTCACTGATTCCTTGTACGACACTGAGCTCAAGGAGCTGTCTCAGAGACTTGGTGAGTTCCTTCTTTTAGTTTTGCCATGTAATACAATGAGGATAATACGAAGGTTGTCATCATGCTAGAACCAGATGCCGGTATCTCTTGCAGCTCACAGATATGAATCGGAGGCTTAGTGACGTCTGTTTATCTTCTGGTTACAGGGAGGGACAATGTGATTGTGGTGGTGGATGACCTTCAGGACAGGTGCCCGGCTGAGAGGGACAGGATACTGAGTACCCAGCCCAGCATTGGTACACTGGCCAGAGATCTGTTCTTGTTTAATGAGAAATATAAAACTACCGAGAACCTGGAAAAAATAAAGGAAATTATACAAAACAGCGGTAAGTGTATACAGTTTACACACTTACTACATCCAGACATAATGCTTGTGATACAGAAGTGACAACTGAATAAACAGTTATTAATGTTGTCTCATTGATAAATGTACAATCAATGGAGCTTAGTAATTTTAAGGAAAAAACACGTCACTATTAGCGCTTATATTTGCTGCTTAATATTTCCAGTTCAATCCCACCGAAAAGCGACCGCTTGCAATAGCTGCCACTTTGTATATCTATCCCTTTATAATGGAGATATATATATATATATATATATATATATATATATATATAGATATATGGTGAATAAAGCGCCAAGACTTGTAGATAAATGAGTTAAGAAAAAATAATTTTGTGTGGCGTACAAATACAGCAACTAAGCCTCAGATTTATAGGCGTCAGCTCTGGGTCAATAATATAATACGAGTGTAAGTATTTGAGAAACCATAGACAAAGTGTAAATTGACAGTAGAGCAACCAGTTTGCTGTTAAAAAATAAACGTGACTGCAGTGTGATAAGATACTAATACATAGGAACAATTTGTGTCCAGTGAGTACCACATATTACTGCATCAGCATAATAAAAAATTAGATGATGTTTATCTTTTTGTTTTTTCTTAAATAAAACCAAAACTTAATCAGAATAATAGTACAATCCTTATTAGGCAAATACTGAATATATATTAAGATCAAAAAGTGCTAGTGCAGTAAATAACAATATATAGCGCCGGTCCTGTGTAAATGTGTAGCGCTGACCGCACTCATTGCGGTCGGCGCTACACTGGCTAACTAGGGCGGGCGGGCCGGTACCGTGGCCGGCGGCGCCCCCTCACGCCGCCGGTCCAACGGCGCCCAGGGCACGAACCCCGCCCGCCCTGCCCTAGTTACGCCACTGGTCTATACCTTATAACAGTTACAATAAATTTACCACTTTATTCTTTCTCTTTTCCAAAAGCTGCAAAGCTGAATCTCGTCGATTCCGAATCAGGTAAGTACTTCACAGTAAATTAATAACAGGTTTTCTTTTCTTTTTTTTATATTTTAAAAAGGTAAATAACATGCATATACGATACACATTGGCAATACTGTTGTCACATGCAAGATGTTAATTACACTTCTCCTATAACATATTTTTGATACATTTACTCTCATTCAGTTCTGTTAGTAAGATGCCTGTGAAGCTGTTAAATGTCCTTTTATGTCCCTATGGGCTCTATTTATTAACATTATTTTTACTAAAATAAAGTGAAAAAGGGTGTTTTCACACCCTTTTCACATTATTTTAGTTTCACCTGTAGTTATTACAGGGCAATTGGAGTAGAATTCATAAAATTCTACTCCAACCCCTAAGTATCACTTATTTTTAGTAAAGCAGATCGCATTTCCCATAATTGTAATGGGAAATGTGATCCGACCATAGTTACTAAAAATAAATTGTAAAAAAATACCGGGGGAAGCCCTGTGATAATAACGCCACCTGGAGGTGGCGTTATCCAGGGTCTCCCCCGGTTACCGGGCTCCCACTCTGCTCTAACGGGGAGAACAGAGACGGGAGCTGGTACCAGTAATCAGCTATGTGGTCTAAGCAGACCGCAAGCTGATTGCTGTAAAAAAAGAAAAAAAAAAATGAAAAATTTTTTTTTTACTTACCTGAATCCAGGGACCGGTGATCGGGCCTCCGGTGATGGCTCCTCTCCGGTCAGCTGGTCTCCCACAGTGCACTGGGGCCCGGTCATCAGGTGATCGGGCCCCAGTGCAGTATGGGAGATCACCTGATCGGGAAGCCCAGAGAAGATCACCGGAGGCCAGGAGGATGCAGGTAAGTGTAATGAAGGGAGGAGGGGTCGCAGGGGGGGGGGGTCGCTGGGGTCCGCGATCGTGGGGGCGGGGCTTAGTGCCAGGGGGCGGGGCTTAGCGTCAGTGGGGGGTAGCAGCGACGGTGGGTCGGCGCATGCGCGGGCTCTTAGTCGCTGTATTTTTTCCGAAAATACCGCGACTAGAGTGCGGATGGGATCCGCAGGGACAGAGCTTTATCGCAAGCTCTGTCCCTGCAAGGGATTTATAGTAAATCCCTGTGATATTGCCTGAATTCGCAATGCGAATTCTCTCGGTAATATCACACTACAATCTGCATTCAATATGCAGATTGTAGTAAATAGAGCCCTTAATGAGATCAATAAAGATACACTTAAATAGTCTGGTGTGTGCTCCACTGAATGCAATAAAATGTCTCAGCTGATGTTTAAAACAGTCTTCTAGCAATAATGTCCTCAAAACCCTTAGGCTTGATGAATTACTACTGTTTATAAATATAACTCTTCCCTGCGGGTATTATGCAGCAAAGTTATAGCAAAGGTAATGTGCTGTTAAAGGCTTTCTAGTATGAGTAATTCCTCGGTATTCTATTGGTATACTTGAACTATAGTCCCCTTATCTCAGAGCTCATTAATCCTGCTGCTTTAGCTGCTGCATTTACATAAATCTCCTTGGTTGCGTATAAAGTATCTGCCAGTTTAATGTTAATGTTTCCTTTTTAGAGAATATATCTTTGGGCTACTAAACTCCTCTCCACCGCCAGCTTGCCCTGTTTTAATGGTCTGTAAGGAAACTGATTATGCTGTATATATATTAAAGTGGCCCTGGTGTGGGTGCTTGAACAGGGTTACTCACAGCCGGTGAGTGCAGCGCTGCTGCTACCACTCACTTGGGGAGCTCCTGATACAGCTGATTGCCCAGCTTCCTCCCCAGCAGTAGCTCACTTGGAGGCCTCCGCTGACACTACCAGTGGGCGCCTGAAGCTCCGCCCCGCCACGCCTTGTCACCTCTCCCAGCATCAGCTCAAGGAGAGGCCTCCGCTGTCATCACCAATGGGTGGCTAAGGCACCACCCCGCCGCACCTGGTCACCGCAGACTCTTTCCTCCCCCGGCGCCTGGTCACCGCTGACGGCTTCCTTCCTTCTGGCGCCAGAGATGTCAGCCGACACAGCCGCGCTGGATTGGTCCCCGGCACGCCCCTCACTGGCCACCGCTATTGCCGCTCAGCGCTCTCGTTCCCTAGCGCTGGTGAGTAGCAATGCGGGCACTGAAGGGGGGGAACAGCAGTCTGTCTCAATAGCGCTAGCGCAGCCCTTATATCCTCTTTACTGACGCCGCGCGACCTCCCTCCTTCCCGCTCTCTGCACGAGCTCCATGGTCAGCTGACCACTCGTGCAATTTCTAGCACCTTCTTGTGCTAAAGCCTATTGTACCTATACCTATGTGTAAACACACCAAGCACTGCCTTTGCCATAGCTCTACCCATCCCCTCACATTCTATATATAATATTAAGTACTTAACCTTTACATATACATTACAATGCTTAACCCTATTTATCCCTAAATGAATAAATATATTGGGGTGCCAGACAGCACTCCCAACATACTCACACATACATATGGGATATCATATAACCTAGGTGTACCTATACCTATAAGCCATATTTTAATAAGGCTACATATATATCTACAAGAAAAGTTCCCAAAGGAAAGGGCACTCACCAAACTCACCAATTCTTCAAAGTTTTTTAAAGCCGGCAGGGTTTATTTCATACAAAAGTCACTCTGTTATGTGTCGACATTTTGGTCTCTTAAGCCCTTTCTCACGACCATCACTCCATCAGTCTTAAGAGACTGAAACATCGACACATAACAGAGTGGCTTTTGTATGGCGATTTCCCGAATGCAGTAATTTTTCCAGGTGATACTGCCGACATGGAACTCTGGAGAGGTAATTATTAAAGATATGTGTGCAGGGTCTGCAGTGTGGACTCAGGGGCCTGTGTGCCCCGCACACCCTGCACCCATTATAGATACTCCCCTGGTGCCCAATAAGAAGGGATTTTTTGAAATTCAACTCCTAAGAGGTTGAAAAGGGCTAAAATGTTTCCTCCCCCTGTGCAATGTCCTGACTGACTGACTCATCGTGGCTGTAGCACAGATCATAATCATACACCAACTGTCACGCCAAGTGCTGCCAAACTTCACTGGCAGTTGGTGTGGCTTCTCTCTTTAAATAGAGAGGGAAGGAAATGTGTTACTACACAGGTATAGGAAGGGAATGTTTTAGTACAAGTGTGAGGGAAGGAATTTGTTACTACAGAGGTGAGAAAGGAAAATGTGTTCCAATAGCAGTGAGAGGGGATGTGATGAAGGGTAATGTGTTATTACACAAATGAGGGAGGTGAGTGGATTTTTGCCCAGGAATGATGATATTTGTCCATGAAAGATGACGTTTTGCCTCTTTCTGAGACCCGATTTTTGGCGGGAACAATCCGAACTTGGCGGGAAAATTCGAACCTATCTGAGCCTGCACATCCCTATTACATACTATATATAATATATTCTCATAATATATTATATATATATTATATATTTATATCTAAAGTCAGAAATCCACTGCACTCGCCACTCCCAGATTTGGGGTGCAGACCTGCACTCGCCATTCCCAGGAATGGGGTGCAAGTGGCTTGTGACCACATTGCTTAAATAAATAAAATCAGAAAACTCAGCACTCACCATGTCCAAACACTCACAATAATGTATAAATAAATAATGGGGTTTTGGTTCATGGATTGATCAATGCACTTAAGCCTGCAGCCCACATCACGGGACCCCACTCTCTGCAGGTCCTACACTATCCGTCACACTGATGGAAACCTGGTAGCTGCTATCACATAGTTTAAACTGAAAAAATGTTACCTGGTTTAAAGCTCACCTGCCAGCTAATGGCTTTTAAAGGTAAGGCAGTCACCTAACATAGCTTCTATCACACTACCAAAAAGACAGCTGACACAGGTTGTGATTATAAACGAGTTTGCACATGGGGTGCATGAGAAAGCTATTATCACAAAAGGTTAATTAAAAATTAACCACATAAACAAAGTAGGGATGTGCAGGTTCGGTTCTACTCGGTTCCGTTCGGGTTTTTTTACCGAATCCTATTGGCTATCCAAAACTCGTGACAGCTGATACCCAATAAGATTCGGTAAAAACACCCGAACGGAACCGAATAGAACCGAGCTTGCACATCCCTAAAACAAAGTCAGAAATCCACTGCACTCGCCACTCCCTGATTTGGGGTGCAGACCTGTACTCGCCATTCCCAGGAATGGGGTGCAAGTGGCTTGTGACCACATTGCCTAAATAAATAAAATCAGAAAACTCAGCACAGGTTTCCATCAGTGTGACAGATAGTGTAGGACCTGCAGAAAAGCGGGGTCCCGTGATGTGGGCTGCAGGCTTAAGTGCATTGATCAATCCATAAACAAAAACCCCATTATTTATTTATACATTACTGTGAGTTTTAAACATGGTGAGTGCTGAGTTTTCTGATTTTATATATATCAATTATTAATATACTTGTGGGCCATTCCCTTTGGTAGCTGGCAGCCTCCCAGCCTCCACTCCCCTTCCAGCTGTATGTGTGTATATGTATATGTGTATATATAATTATATATATATATATATATATATATATATATATATATAAAATTACTTTTCATATATATGTATTTATTAAATGTATATATTTATTATGTATATTTACTTTGTAGACACACATTGACTTTATATAATATATATATTAATATATTGTACAGTACATTATTGCAGTATGTGTATATATATATATATATATATATATATATATATAAATAAATAAATAATGGATGTATCATACAATGGCAGTTCCTTTATTGGCAAAGCTATTGATGCTTAGAAGACCGCATCCTGCCCCGTCACCAGACCCCACCGCTCAATAGACTCCACCCCATTAGGGCATACTTGCCTACCCTCCCGATTTGGTCGGGAGCCTCCCGAAAATGGTGTGCCGCTCCCGACCACCCGGAAGGCAAGGCAAGTCTCCCGGAACCTGCCGCAGCCATCCCGCACCCCCCATTGCCGGCCACTTAGTATGCAGCCCGGGGGATCAGATGACGCGATTTGCATTAAATCGCGTCATCGAAGCCCCGCCCCCCGCAGTACAGTGCCTGTATTACGGGCTCTGCACAGCGGGGGGCGGGGCCACGATGACGTGTTGAGCCGCCACTCGCCCCGCTCCGCCCACCTGCTGTGTACAGACTGTCGTCCAGGCTGTCTCCTCCCGGAAGGGACAGCTTAAAGGTAGGCAAGTCTGCATTAGGGCTGCTTCCAGAAATTTCCCAGGCTTTTCAGACCCAATCTGCCCCTGAGGAAGGGTAATATCTTACTATAGCAGTGATGCATTACTATAGAGGTGAAGGATTAATGTGTAATTGTAGTGGTGAGATAGAATTGGAAACAGTAAATATCTAAGGTCTACCCAGGTGAAACCGAATACATCACCTAGTATATATACAGTACTGTGCAAAAGTTGAGGCAAGTGTGGAAAAAATGCTGCAAAGTAAGAATGCTTTCAAAAATAGAAGTGTTAAAAGTTTATTTTTATCAGTTAACAAAATGCAAGCTAAACGAACAGAAGAGAAATCTAAATCAAATCAATATTTGGAGTGACCACCCTTTGTCTTCAAAACAACATCAATTCTTCTAGGTACACTTGAACAAAGTCAAGGATTTTCTGGGATTATAGTCAGGCATATGATTAACCAATCATACCAAATAGGTGATAATGATCATCATATTCATATGTAGGTTGAACTTGAAATGCACTCAGTAACTGAAACAGAAACAGCTGTGTAGAAGGCTTAAAACTGGGTGAGGAACAGCCAAACTCTGCGACAAAGGTGAGGTTGTGGAAGACAAGGTAGTTATACTGCTTCAGAAAGGTCTCTCCCAGGCAAAGATTTCAAAGCTGACTGGGGTTGCAAGATGTGCTGTTCAAGCTCTTTTGAGAAGCACCGTTGTGGACCGTAGACGCAGTGGTCGGCCAAGGAAACTTAGTGCATCAGATGAAAGACACATCATGCTTACTTCCCTTCGATATCGGCAAATGTCCAGCAGTGCCATCAGCTCATAACTAGCACAAACCAGTGGGACCCAGATAACACCCATCAGTCCAGAAGTTGTCTTCATGGAAGAATTGTGGCCAAAAAGCTATACATTTAACGTGGAAACAAGGCCAAGTGACTCAACTGTACATGAAAACATAGGCAGTTGGGCGCAGAAAAATGGCAGCAGGTGCTCTGGACTGATGAGTCAAAATGTGAAATACTGTATTTGGCTGTAGCAGAAGGTAGTTTGTTCACCAAAGAGCTGGAGAGCGGTACAATAATGAGTGTCTGCAGGCAAAAGTAAAGCATCATGGAGGTCCCTTGCAAGTTTGGGGCAGCATTTCAGCAAATTGATTTGGGGATTTGGTCAAGATTAATGGTGTCCCCACTCCTCAATGCTGAGAAATACAGGCAGGTACAGTACTTATCCATCATGCAATACAATCAGGGAGGCATCTGATTGTCCTGCTGCAGAATAAATTGAAGCCAATGACCCCAACCATACAGCCAATGTCATTAAGAACTATCTTCAGTGTAAAGAAGAACAAGGAGTCCTGGAAGTGATGATATGGCCCCCACAGAGCCCTGATCTCACCATCATCCAGTCTGTCTGGGATTACATGAAGAGACAGAAGGATTTGAGCAGGCTACATCCACAGAAGATCTGTGGTTAGTTCTCCAAGATGTTTGCAACAACCTCCCTGCTAAGTTCCTTCAAAAACTGTGTGCAAGTGTACCTAGAAGAATTGATGCTGTTTTGAAGGCAAATTGTGGTCACACCAAATATTGATTTGATTTAGATTTTTCTTCTGTTCTTTCACTTTGCATTTTGTAAATTGATAAAAATAAACTATTAACTCTTCTATTTTTGAAAGCATTCTTACTTTGCAGCATTTTTTCCTCACCTGCCTAAAACTTTTGCACAGTAGTGTGTATACTGTGTGTATTTTTAGTTCATTGATGCACATGGGGAGGGAAGGCTAGCCTGTCTCTTCCAATCCCACAGAAGAGCTACTGTACCACAAACTGCTGAGAAAGTACTTGCTGGCTGTGATAGAAAGTGTCAGAAAACACAGAGCATCGCAGCTTGCTGTATAAAGGGCCGCGTTGCCATAGACCAGTCAGAGTGCCAATGCTGTACCCTGCCCACCACCAAAAGTGCCTACAACGGGCACGTGTGAATCAGAACTGGACCATGGAGCAATGGAATAAGGAGCCTGGTCTGATGAATGATGTTTTCTTTCACATCATGTGGATGGCCGGGTGCCTCATTTACCTGGGGAAGAGATGGCACCAGGATGCACTACGGGAAGAAGTAAAGCTGATGGAGGCAGTGTGATGCTCTGGGCAAAATTCTGCTGGGAAACCATGGGTCCTGCCATTCATGTGTATTTTACTTTGACACCTACCACCTACCTAACCATTGTTGCACACGACATAAATGGCAACGGTATTCCCTGAAGGCAGTGGTCTCTTTCTGCAGGATATTGTGCCCTGGCACTCTGCAGAGATTGTTCAGGAATGGTTTGAGGAACATGACAAAGAGGTGACTTGGTCCCCAAAGTTCTCAGGACGCGCGGTGCGGGGGGAGTAATGGTTGCAGTATCTGGCAGCGGTGCATGCGCTGACATTCTCCCTCTATTTTTTCTGAAAAATACAGAGAGAAGTGTGTGAACGGGATTCACAGGTACAGAGATTTATCGCCAGCTCTATCCCTTGCATGCAGATGTTAGTACATCCATGTGATATTTACTACATTTGCAATACCAATTTAGTCGAAAATATCACACTACAACTGCATTTTAAATGCAGATTTTAGTAAATAGGGACCAATAAATGTTAAATACAGTGGCAACTGGGTGACACTACAATATATCACACTCATTTCAGTGATCCTAAATCAATATTGGATGGAAAGAGTGAGAGAATCGTAGGCTTGTTCATAGAGCATTTCAGAGAGTCATTTTAGCATTTTCAGTGAAAATAAGTATTAGATAAGTAACTAATGAACATATATAAAAAAAAATCCAGAATACAAGAGGAGGTTTAGTCAGAAGCCAATAGGCCTGCCATTGTGTGTTTGTCAGAGCACCCACAGGAAGCCCACACTAACATGGGGAGAATATACAAACTCCACACAGATAGGACTCTGGTTATACATCATTTAGTGATGTATGACAGCAATGCTCACCACTGCTCCACTCTCACCCCCCCTCTCTTTCATCATATGAAAATATTCATCTTTTTTGAGAATCTGGTTATGGCGGTAAACAAGAATTTGGATCTATTAATAGATATTTTGTGTGATTTATTTGATTCTGTGCGGTAATATAATTTCACGTCTAGCAAATAGATAAGGTCTATCCTGATAATGTTCGGGAGGAGTCACATGAGCTACTGATGTCCTCTATTCAATGATAAATTCTGACAAAGAAGAATATTAGTAATATACAATTAGTGGTACAGATTAATCTCTCACTTGTTGGATCTTTTTTGTCCATTTTTTAAAATGTTTCCATCAATTCATTTTTCCTCAATCTCCTCACCCTTAATTGGGCTTCCAGCATCTCTCTCTTCATCAATGCTCCCTAGTAATAACATAATTTATTTATTTTCCCTATTATTCAGCTATTTATATTAGGGGTGAGCAAGTTCGGATTTCTGAAATCCGAACCCCCACCGTTCCGAGGCAGATCCAAGTCAGGCTCAACTTTTCCCGCCTGACTCGGATCTGAAATCGAGGCAAAACGTCATCATCACGCTGTCGAATCTCGAGGGTTTTGGATCCTATATAAGGTACCCGTGTTGGCGCCATTTTCTCACTCGGCTGTGGACAGTGAAGAGGGAGGGTGGGAGTTAGGGCTGGCTGGGCTGTGTAGTGTAGTGTAGTGTAGTGCAGTGTAGTGTTGTGCTGTGCTGCGCTGTGCTGCTGTTGTCCATAGGGGCTGTGTCCACTCCTCCAAAGTCCATAGGGGCTGGCTGGGCTGTGTTGTGCAGTTTGTTGTCCATAGGGGCTGTGTCCACTCCAAAGTCTATAGGGGCTGGCTGGGCTGTGTTGTGCAGTGTCCAGTCCTAAAGGGGTGCTGTAGTGTTGTCCAGGGGGTGCTCTGTCCATCAGGGGTGCTCCCCCCAAGTGCAAAAAAATATTTTTTTTTTTCTGTGTTTGTGAATTGTGTGCACAGAAGCCGCAAGTGCATCAACAAAGTAGCGCCAAGCGTGCGCCTGTGTCATAAGTAAAGGGCAGACTGGCTCATCTGTTAAAGGGTGCGGTAACCCCCAAAGTGCACTCCAAATAAATATATATTTTTTTCTGTTTGTGAATTGTGTGTACTGTACGTGTATCCTCAAAGCAGCAGCGCCAAGCGTGCGTCTGTCCGTTAAAGGGTGGTGTAACCCCCAAAGTACACTCCAACAAAAAAGAAAAACATTTCTTCTGTGTTTGTGAATTGTGTGCACTGTACGTGTATCCTCAAAGCAGCAGCGCCAAGCGTGCGTCTGTCCGTTAAAGGGTGGTGTAACCCCCAAAGTACACTCCAACAAAAAAGAAAAACATTTCTTCTGTTTGTGAATTGTGTGCACTGTACGTGCATCCTCAAAGCAGCAGCGCCAAGCGTGTGTCTGGGAGTTACACCATCCTTTAACCACTTAACTGACGAAATCTTTTTCCAAAAACCGCTCCAAAATTGTCGGTTTCTTTTCTGATTGAATTAGGTCAAGAACATAATTTTAAACTTATCCATCACTATTTTATTTGAAAAAAACATTTTTTTTAAAACCCAGTATACCATAAAAATAGAAATTTTTATGTTATACTGTAGTGACGGCCATTGACAGCTGTACCATCGATGGTTCAACCATCGTTAGAAGCCATCAATTGTTTAGCGATTGGGCAAGATCTGTGTAGACCACAACTGTTGATGTTTCCAAAACATCGATTGATGGCTACCATCGATGGTGCAACATTGATGGCCACCAGCAATGGTAAACCACTTGTTTTCAGTCAGGTCATCGATGTTTGCAAACCATCGATGGTCAGTTGCGATCCCTAATCAGAGGCTCTGCGATATCTATCGATACATATATATATATATATATATATATATATAGATTAGGGGTGAGCGGGTTCGGATTTCTGAAATCCGAACCCCCCCGATCCGAGTCTGATCCGAGTCAGGCTCGACTTTTCCCGCCTGACTCGGATCTGAAATCGAGGCAAAACGTCATCATCCCGCCTTCCGAGTCTCGCGGGTTTTGGATCCTATATAAGGTACCCGCGTCGGCGCCATTTTCTCACTCGGCTGTGGACAGTGAAGAGGGAGGGTGGGAGTTAGGGCTGTGTAGTGTAGTGTAGTGTAGTGCTGCTGTTGTCCACTACTTCAAAGTCCATAGGGGCTGGCTGTGTTGTGCTGTGCTGCTGTTGTTAATAGGGGCTGTGTCCACTACTTCAAAGTCCATAGGGGCTGGCTGGACTGTGTTGTGCAGTCAGTTCTCCATAGGGGCTGTGTCCACTCCAAAGTCCTGTGCAGTGTCCCAGTCCTAAAGGAGTGCTGTAGTGTTGTCCAGGGGGTGCTCTGTCCATCAGGGGTGCTCCCCCCAAGTGCTAAAAAAATAATATATTTTCTGTGTTTGTGAATTGTGTGCGCAGTAGCCGCACGTGCATCAACAAAGTAGTGCCAAGCGTGCGCCTGTGTCATAAGTAAAGGGCCGGCTGGCTTGACCGTTAAAGGGTGCTGTAACCCCCGAAAGTACACTCCAGTCCAAACCAAAAAAAAATTATTTTCTGTGTTTGTGAATTGTGTGCGCAGTAGCCGCACGTGCATCAACAAAGTAGTGCCAAGCGTGCGCCTGTGTCATAAGTAAAGGGCCGGCTGGCTTGACCGTTAAGGGTGCTGTAACCCCCGAAAGTACACTCCAGTCCAAACCAAAAAAAAAATTATTTTCTGTGTTTGTGAATTGTGTGCGCAGTAGCCGCACGTGCATCAACAAAGTAGTGCCAAGCGTGCGCCTGTGTCATAAGTAAAGGGCCGGCTGGCTTGACTGTTAAGGGTGCTGTAACCCCCGAAAGTACACTCCAGTCCAAACAAAAAAAAAAATTATTTTCTGTGTTTGTGAATTGTGTGCGCAGTAGCCGCACGTGCATCAACAAAGTAGTGCCAAGCGTGCGCCTGTGTCATAAGTAAAGGGCCGGCTGGCTTGACCGTTAAGGGTGCTGTAACCCCCGAAAGTACACTCCAGTCCAAACCAAAAAAAAAATTATTTTCTGTGTTTGTGAATTGTGTGCGCAGTAGCCGCACGTGCATCAACAAAGTAGTGCCAAGCGTGCGCCTGTGTCATAAGTAAAGGGCCGGCTGGCTTGACCGTTAAGGGTGCTGTAACCCCCGAAAGTACACTCCAGTCCAAACCAAAAAAAAAATTATTTTCTGTGTTTGTGAATTGTGTGCGCAGTAGCCGCACGTGCATCAACAAAGTAGTGCCAAGCGTGCGCCTGTGTCATAAGTAAAGGGCCGGCTGGCTTGACCGTTAAAGGATGCTGTAACCCCCGAAAGTACACTCCAGTCCAAACCAAAAAAAAAATTATTTTCTGTGTTTGTGAATTGTGTGCGCAGTAGCCGCACGTGCATCAACAAAGTAGTGCCAAGCGTGCGCCTGTGTCATAAGTAAAGGGCCGGCTGGCTTGACCGTTAAGGGTGCTGTAACCCCCGAAAGTACACTCCAGTCCAAACCAAAAAAAAAATTATTTTCTGTGTTTGTGAATTGTGTGCGCAGTAGCCGCACGTGCATCAACAAAGTAGTGCCAAGCGTGCGCCTGTGTCATAAGTAAAGGGCCGGCTGGCTTGACCGTTAAGGGTGCTGTAACCCCCGAAAGTACACTCCAGTCCAAACCAAAAAAAAAATTATTTTCTGTGTTTGTGAATTGTGTGCGCAGTAGCCGCACGTGCATCAACAAAGTAGTGCCAAGCGTGCGCCTGTGTCATAAGTAAAGGGCCGGCTGGCTTGACCGTTAAAGGGTGCTGTAACCCCCGAAAGTACACTCCAGTCCAAACCAAAAAAAAAATTATTTTCTGTGTTTGTGAATTGTGTGCGCAGTAGCCGCACGTGCATCAACAAAGTAGTGCCAAGAGTGCGCCTGTGTCATAAGTAAAGGGCCGGCTGGCTTGACCGTTAAAGGGTGCTGTAACCCCCAAAGTACACTCCAGTCCAAACCAAAAAAAAAATTATTTTCTGTGTTTGTGAATTGTGTGCGCAGTAGCCGCACGTGCATCAACAAAGTAGTGCCAAGCGTGCGCCTGTGTCATAAGTAAAGGGCCGGCTGGCTTGACCGTTAAAGGGTGCTGTAACCCCCGAAAGTACACTCCAGTCCAAACCAAAAAAAAAATTATTTTCTGTGTTTGTAAATTGTGTGCGCAGTAGCCGCACGTGCATCAACAAAGTAGTGCCAAGAGTGCGCCTGTGTCATAAGTAAAGGGCCGGCTGGCTTGACCGTTAAAGGGTGCTGTAACCCCCAAAGTACACTCCAGTCCAAACCAAAAAAAAAATTATTTTCTGTGTTTGTGAATTGTGTGCGCAGTAGCCGCACGTGCATCAACAAAGTAGTGCCAAGCGTGCGCCTGTGTCATAAAGGGCCGGCTGGCTTGACCGTTAAGGGTGCTGTAACCCCCGAAAGTACACTCCAGTCCAAACCTAAAAAAAAAATATTTTCTGTGTTTGTGAATTGTGTGCGCAGTAGCCGCACGTGCATCAACAAAGTAGTGCCAAGCGTGCGCCTGTGTCATAAGTAAAGGGCCGGCTGGCTTGACCGTTAAGGGTGCTGTAACCCCCGAAAGTACACTCCAGTCCAAACCAAAAAAAAAATTATTTTCTGTGTTTGTGAATTGTGTGCGCAGTAGCCGCACGTGCATCAACAAAGTAGTGCCAAGCGTGCGCCTGTGTCATAAGTAAAGGGCCGGCTGGCTTGACCGTTAAGGGTGCTGTAACCCCCGAAAGTACACTCCAGTCCAAACCAAAAAAAAATGTATTTTCTGTGTTTGTGAATTGTGTGCGCAGTAGCCGCACGTGCATCAACAAAGTAGTGCCAAGCGTGCGCCTGTGTCATAAGTAAAGGGCCGGCTGGCTTGACCGTTAAGGGTGCTGTAACCCCCGAAAGTACACTCCAGTCCAAACCTAAAAAAAAATTATTTTCTGTGTTTGTGAATTGTGTGCGCAGTAGCCGCACGTGCATCAACAAAGTAGTGCCAAGCGTGCGCCTGTGTCATAAGTAAAGGGCCGGCTGGCTTGACCGTTAAAGGGTGCTGTAACCCCCGAAAGTACACTCCAGTCCAAACCAAAAAAAAATTATTTTCTGTGTTTGTGAATTGTGTGCGCAGTAGCCGCACGTGCATCAACAAAGTAGTGCCAAGCGTGCGCCTGTGTCATAAGTAAAGGGCCGGCTGGCTTGACCGTTAAAGGGTGCTGTAACCCCCAAAGTACACTCCAGTCCAAACAAAAAAAAAATTATTTTCTGTGTTTGTGAATTGTGTGCGCAGTAGCCGCACGTGCATCAACAAAGTAGTGCCAAGAGTGCGCCTGTGTCATAAGTAAAGGGCCGGCTGGCTTGACCGTTAAAGGGTGCTGTAACCCACAAAGTACACTCCAGTCCAAACCAAAAAAAAAATTATTTTCTGTGTTTAGCCGCACGTATATATCAAATCGATATAACATAAATGGAGGACCAAACTTTCTCCGATAAAAATAAAATAGAGAAAGATCAAGAACCACTTCCTCCTAGTGCTGAAGCTGCTGCCACTAGTCATGACATAGACGATAACATGCCATCAACGTCGTCTGCCAAGGCCGATGCCCAATGTCATAGTAGAGGGCACATACAATCCCAAATGGCAAAGTTCAGGAAAATGACCTTGAAAAAGACATTTAAATCAGCTGAAGAGAAACGTAAACTTGCCAATATGCCATTTACGACACGGAGTGGCAAGGAACGGCTAAGGTCGATCCCTAGTATGTTCATGACTAGTGGTTCAGCTTCACATGACGATGGAAGCACTCCTCCCACTAAAAAAATCAAAAGAGTTAAGCTGGCAAAAGCACAGCGAAGAACTGTGCTTTCTAAGAAGATATCACAAATCCCCAAGGAGAGTCCAAGTGTGGTGGTGGTTGCGATGCCTGACCTTCCCAGCACTGGACGGGAAGAGGTGGCTCTTTCCACCATTTGCACGCCCCCTGCAAGTGCTGAAAGGAGCACCCACAGTCCACTTGCTGATATGCAAATTGAAGATGTCACTGTTGAAGTACAACAGGATGAGGATACTGGTGTAGCTGGCGCTGAGGAGGAAGTTGGCGAGGAGGATTCTGATGGTGATGTGGTTTGTTTAAATCAGGCTCTGGGGGAGACAGTTGTTGTCCGTGGGATGAAAAAGCCCATCACGGTCATGCCTGGGCAGAAGACCAAACATTCCACCTCTTTGGTCTGGCAATATTTCTATCCAAATCCGGACAACAACTGTCTTGCCATATGTACCATATGTAAAGGTGAAATAAGTAGGGGTAGGGACGTCAACCACCTAGGAACATCCTCCCTTATACGGCACCTGCAGCGCGTTCATAAAAAGTTACTGTCAAGTTCAGAAACTTTGGCTCAGACCGTAAGCAGTCCAGGGACACCTAAATCCCGTTGTCCTGTTGTATCCAAGCACCTGCAAACCACACCGTCAACTCCCTCCTCGTCAATTTCCTCCTTAGTCAGGATCGGAAGTAGTCCTGCAGGCCATATCACTGGCATGACTGACTCTCCTATCCGGGATTCCTCCGGAGGATCCTGCATTGCTACGCCTACTGCTGCCGCTGCTGCTGTTGCTGCTGCTGCTGGGAGTCGTTCATCATCCCAGAGAGGAAGTAGGAACACCACTACTTTTACTAAACAATTGACCCTCCAACAGTCCTTAGCGAGGAGGATGAAGTACGACAGCAGTCATCCTGAAGCAAAACGTATAACTGAGGCCTTGACTGCTATGTTGGTGTTAGACGTGCGTCCGGTATCCGCCATTAGTGCAGTGGGATTTAGACAATTGATGGAGGTAGTGTGTCCCCGGTTCCAAATCCCGTCTAGATTCCACTTCACTAGGCAGGCGATACCGAGACTGTACAGAAACGTCAGAAAAAGTGTCCTCAGTGTCCTGAAAAATGCCATTGTACACAATGTCCACTTAACCACGGACATGTGGACAAGTGGAACAGGGCAGACTAAGGACTATATGACTGTGACAGCCCACTGGGTAGATGTATCACCTTACGCAGCAACAGCAGCAGCGTCACCAGTAGCAGCATCTCAGAAACGCCAGCTCGTTACAAGGCAGGCTACGCTGTGTATCACCGGTTTCAGTAAGAGGCACACCGCCGACAACCTCTTAGAGAAACTGAGGGAAATCATCGCCCAGTGGCTTACCCCACTTAGACTCTCCTGGGGATTTGTGATATCTGACAACGCCACCAATATTGTGCGGGCATTACATCTGGGCAAATTCCAGCACGTCCCATGTTTTGCTCACACAATAAACTTGGTGGTGCAGAATTTTCTGAAAAGCGACAGGGGCGTGCAGGAGACGCTTTGGGTGGCCCGAAAAATTTCTGGCCACTTTCGCCATTCAGCGACTGCGTGCCGAAGACTGGAGCACCAGCAAACACTCTTGAACCTGCCCCGCCATCACCTGAAGCAAGAGGTTGTGACGCGGTGGAACTCAACCCTCTATATGCTTCAGAGGATGGAGGAGCAGCAAAAGGCCATACAAGCCTATACATCCACCTATGACATAGGCAAAGGAGGGGGTATGCACCTGACTCAAGCGCAGTGGAGAATGATTTCCGTGTTGTGCAAGGTTCTTCAGCCCTTCGAACTTGCCACACGTGAAGTCAGTTCAGACACTGCCAGCTTGAGTCAGGTCATTCCCCTCATCAGGCTTTTGCAGAAGCAGCTGGAGAAAGTGAAGGAGGAGCTAAGACGGAGCGATTCCGCTCGGCATGTGGGACTTGTGGATGAAGCCCTTCATTCGCTTTGCCAGGATTCCAGGGTGGTCAATCTGTTGAAATCAGACCACTACATTTTGGCCACCATGCTCGATCCTAGGTTTAAAGCCTATGTGGTGTCTCTCTTTCCGGCCGACACAAGCCTGCAGAAGTGCAAAGACCTGCTGGTGAACACACTGTCAGCTGAAGCGGAACGTGACACGTCAACGGCTCCTTCTTCATTTTCTCCCGCAACTGGGGCTGCCAGGAAAAAACTTAGGTATCCTAAGCAACCCGCTGGCGGTGATGCAGGGCAGGCAGGACCAAGTTTGGACATCTGGTCCGGACTGAAGGACCTGGCAACAATTTCTGACATGTCTACTGTCACTGCATATGATACTGTCACCATTGACAGAATGGTGGAGGATTACATCGGTGACAGCATCCAAGTAGGCATGTCAGACAGTCCATACCTGTACTGGCAGGAAAAAGAGGCAATTTGGAGGCCCCTGTACAAACTGGCTCTATTTTACCTGAGTTGCCCCCCCTCCAGTGTGTACTCCGAAAGAGTGTTTAGTGCAGCCGGGAACCTTGTCAGCGAAAGGCGTAGGAGGTTGCTTCCACAGAATGTGGAGAAGATGATGTTCATCAAAATGAATTATCAGCTCTTCCAGGGAGACCAGCCTCCAGAAGGTACAGAGGGACCTGTGGTGGTGGATTCAAGTGGGGACGAGTTAATACTTTGTGAGGATGAGGATGTACACACTGAAGAGGGTGAGGAATCGGTGGATGAGGAGGATGAGGATGACATCTTGCCTCCGTAGAGCCAGTTTGTGCAGGGACACATTAATTGCCAGCTTGTTTTGTGGGGGCCCAAACGAACCAATCATTTCAGCCACAGTTGTGTGGCAGACCCTGGCGCTGAAATGATTGATTTGTTAAAGTGTGCATGTCCTGTTTATACAACATAAGGGTGGGTGGGAGGGCCCATGGACAATTCCATCTTGCACCTCTTTTTTTCTTTGCATTATGTACAGTTTGGGGCCTAGTTTTTCTAACTGCCATCCTGTCTGCCACTGCAGTGTCACTCCTAGATGGGTCACGTGTTTGTGCCACCCACTCGTGTCGCTTAGCATAGTCATCCAGCTACCTCGGTGCAACCTTTTGGACATAAAAACACTATTGTGAGGTGTGAGGTGTTCAGAATAGACTGGAAATGAGTGGAAATTAAGGTTATTGAGGTTAATAATAGCATAGGAGCAGAAAAACCTACAAATTCTGTGATTTTAGCTGTTTTTATGCTTTTTTTCAAAAAAATACAGATCCAAAACACAAAACCCAGAACCCAAAACACGGAAGGGTGGTTTTGGCAAAACCAATCCAGATCCAAAACACGAAGAAAGATCCAGATCCAAAACCAAAACACAAAACACGAAAAGTGGCCGGTGCACACCCCTAATATAGATACATATCTATATATATATATATATATATATATAAATAGATATATATATATATAGATATATTCAATATAGATATATATATATATATATAGATATATTCGATATAGATATATATATATAGATATATTCTATATATATATATATATATATATATATATATATATATATATATTCGATATAGAGATATATATATTCGATACATATATGTATATATGTATCTATATTGAATATATATATCTATATCATATATATATATATATATATATATATCGATCGAACACATATATATATATACTGCTCCTGCTTACACACACATATGTGTGTATATGTATACATATTCATAATTTTATATATATATATATATATACACATATATACATATATACACACACACATATATACATATATACACACACACATATATACATATATACATATATATGTATACACATATGTTATAACTATTTTATATTTTGCCCGATCACTGTGGCCAGCAGTAATCGGGACACATGGGGACTTGGGGAGGTGGAGCTGAGGGTGGAAAGGAGTGGGAGGGGCTGCCAGGGTATATAGCAGCAGCGTCGGCTACCAGAGCCGCCGCTGCTGCCGGTAGCCGCCGCTGCTGCCTTTCTCACACAGTGATCTCATTGATCACTGTGATCCAGAGCCGCAGCGGGAGGGTGTCCCGCTAGCGGCTCAGCTATATAGCAGTAGCGGCGGCTACCAGAGCCGCCGCTACTGCCTATTATTGAAATGGCTGCCCAATCACTGCTGGCCACAGTGATCGGGTCACAGCAGCAGCGGCTACATGAGCCGTGGCTGCTGCTTCTAGGGGGGTGCCGCCGGGGCCCGATCACTGTGGCCAGCAGTGATTGGGCCACAAAGGAGGAGGAGGCGCAGGTGTAGAGGGACCGGCAGGTCCCTCTGAGATGGGCGGCTGCTGGAAGTTAACTTCCAGCAGCCGCCCACTGTGTTTCTCTGACTGGTCGTAACAGATACGACCATGTCAGGGAAAGCCCAGTCTGGCTTGGTCGTATCTGATACGACCGTGCCAGGCAAGTGGTTAACAGACAAAGTGCACTCTAACAAAAATAAAAAATTATTTTCTTTGTTTGTTGCGCCTTAGCCGCACGTATATATCAATATAACATAAATGGAGGACAAAACTTTCTCTGATAAAAAATAAAATAGGGAAAGATGAAGAACCACTTCCTCCTAGTGCTGAAGCTGCTGCTACTAGTCATGACATAGACGATAACATGCCATCATCGTTGTCTACCAAGGCCGATGCCCAATGTCATAGTAGAGGGCATATAAAATCCCAAATGACAAAGGCCCTCATTCAGAGCCGTACGCTCTGAGCAGAGCGCACGCTCTGAATGAGGGCCGCCCTCCATAATTCTGGAGTGTCCTCCTGGACGCTCGTATAGCTGTGGGTCACCACCCACAGCCTATAGGAGCGTGCAGTTTGATGGCTGCGATGGTCTTGACCATCGCGACCATCGAAACTGCGAGCCGGAGCCTGCGGTTGAGGTTTTCAACCACAAGGCCTGGAGTGATTTTGGCTCTATCAGAGCCAAAATCACTCCCACTGACATCACTAGTGATGTCAGAGGGCCGGCTTCTGACGGTAGGCGTTCCCTTGGGAACGCCCCCGTCAGGGAGGCACGCCCACCAAAGGGGGCGTGCTGTCAATCAACATCGACAGCACGCCCCCTTTGATCAGACACAACGAGCGAAGGACTTTCCTTTGCTCGTCGCGTCTGGCGCATGTGCACGACGGAGCTCCCGCCGTCGTGCGCATGCGCAGTGCACAACATCGACCCACTTGCGAGCGGACAGCCACTTGCGAGTGGGTCTGACTCAGGCCCAAAGTTCAGAAAAATTACCTTAAAAAAACATTTAAATCATCTGAGGAGAAACGTAAACTTGACAATATGCCATTTACGACACGGAGTGGCAAGGAATGGCTAAGGTCTTTCCCTATGTTCATGACTAGTGGTTTAGCTTCA
Source organism: Taudactylus pleione (assembly GCA_031769625.1). NCBI lineage: Eukaryota > Metazoa > Chordata > Amphibia > Anura > Myobatrachidae > Taudactylus > Taudactylus pleione. The sequence continues at coordinate 923,409 of JAUIMM010000719.1, forward strand.
CATGACAAATGAAGCCCTCCTCCCGCTAAAAAAATCAAACGAGTGAAGCTGGCAAAAGCACAGCAAAGAACTGTGCTTTCTAATTCTAAGATATCACAAATCCCCAAGGAGAGTCCAAGTGTGTCGACAGTTGCGATGCCTGACCTTCGTAAACTGGACGGGAAAAGGTGGCTCTTTCCACCATTTGCATGCCCTCTGCAAGTGCTGGAAGGAGCACCCACAGTCCACTTGCTGATATTCAAATTGAAGATGTCACTGTTGAAGTACAACAGGATGAGGATACTGGTGTAGCTGGCGCTGAGGAGGAAGTTGGCGAGGAGGATTCTGATGGTGATGTGGTTTGTTTAAATCAGGCTCCGGGGGAGACAGTTGTTGTCCGTGGGATGAAAAAGCCCATCACGGTCATGCCTAGGCAGAAGACCAAACATTCCACCTCTTTGGTCTGGCAAAATTTCTATCCAAATCTGGACAACAACTGTCTTGCCATATGTACCCTATGAAAAGGTGAAATAAGTAGGGATAGGGATGTTAACCACCTAGAAACATCCTCCCTTATACGACACCTGCAGCACTTTCATAAAAAGTTACTGTCAAGTTCAGAAACTTTGGCTAAGACCGTAAGCAGTCCAGGGACACCTAAATCCCTTTTTCCTGTTGTATCCAAGCGACTGCAAACCACACCGTCAACTCCCTCCTCGTCAATTTCCTCCTTAGTCAGGATCGGAAGTTGTCCTGCAGGCCATGTCACTGGCATGACTGACTCTCTTATCTGGGATTCTTCCGGAGGATCCTGCATTGCTACACCTACTGCTGCCGCTGCTGCTGTTGCTGCTGGGAGTCATTAATCATCCCAGAGAGGAAGTAGGAACACCACTACTCTTACTGAACAATTGACCCTCCAACAGTCCTTAGCGAGGAGGATGAAGTACGACAGCAGTCATCTTGAAGCAAAACTTATAACTGAGGCCTTGACTGCTATGTTGGTGTTAGATGTGCATCTGGTATCCGCCATTAGTGCAGTTGGATTTAGACAATTGATGGAGGTAGTGTGTCCCCGGTACCAAATCCCGTCTAGATTACACTTCACTAGGCAGGCGATACCGAGACTGTACAGAAACGTCAGAAAAAGTGTCCTAAAAAATGCGGTTGTACCCAATGTCCACTTAACCAATGACATGTGGACAAGTGGAACAGGACAGACTAAGGACTATATGACTGTAACAGCCCACTGGGTAGATGTATCGCCTTACGCAGCAACAACAGCAGCATCACCAGTAGCAGCAGCTCTGAAACACCAGCTCGTTCCAAAACAGACTACACTGTGTATCACCGGTTTCAGTTTGAGGCACACCGCCGACAACCTCTTAGAAAAACTGAGGGAAATCATTGCCCAGTGGCTTACCCCACTTAGACTCTCCTGGGGATTTGTGATATCTGACAATGCCACCAATATTGTGCGGGCATTACATCTGGGCAAATTCCAGCACGTCCCATGTTTTGCACACACAATAAATGTGGTGGTGCAGAATTTTCTGAAAAACAACAGGAGCGTGCAGGAGATGCTTTGGGTGGCCCAAAAAATTTCTGCCCACTTTCGCCATTCAGCAACTGCGTGCCGAAGACTAGAGCGCCAGCAAACACGCTTGAACCTGCTCCGCCATCACCTGAAGCAAGAGGTTGTGACGTGGTGGAACTCAACCCTCTATATGCTTCAGAGGATGGAGGAGTAGCAAAAGGCCATTCAAGCCTATACATCCACCTATGACATAGGCAAAGGAGGGGGTATGCACCTGACTTAAGTGCAGTGGAAAATGATTTCCGTGTTGTGCAAGGTTCTCCAGCCCTTCGAACTTGCCACACGTGAAGTCAGTTCAGACACGCCCAGCTTCAGTCAGGTCATTCCCCTCATCAGGCTTTTGCAGAAACAGCTGGAGAAAGTGAAGGAGGAGCTAAGATGGAGTGATTCCACTCGGCATGTGGGACTTGTGGATGAAGCCCTTCATTCGCTTTGCCAGGATTCCAGGGTGGTCAATCTGTTGAAATCAGACCACTAAACTTTGGCCACCGTGCTCGATCCTAGGTTTAAAGCCTATGTGGTGTCTCTCTTTCCGGCCGACACAAGCCTGCAGAGGTGCAAAGACCTGCTGGTGAGAACACTGTCAGCTGAAGCAGAACGTGACACATCAACAGCTCCTTCTTTATTTTCTCCCACAACTGGGGCTGCCAGGAAACAGCTTAGGTATCCTAAGCAACCCAGTGGCGGTGTTGCAGGGCAGGCAGGACCAAGTTTGGACATCTGGTCCGGACTGAAGGACCTGGCAACAATTTTTGACATGTCTACTGTCACTGCATATGATACTGTCACCATTGACAGAATGGTGGAGGATTACATTGGTGACAGCAATCAAGTAGGCATGTCAGACAGTCCGTACCTGTACTGGCAGGAAAAAGAGGCAATTTGGAGGCCCCTGTACAAACTGGCTCTTTTTTATCTAAGTTGCCCCCCCTTCAGTGTGTACTCCGAAAGAGTGTTTAGTGCAGCCGGGAACCTTGTCGGCGAAAGGCGTAGGAGGTTGCTGCCACAAAATGTGGAGATGATGTTCATAAAAATGAATTATCAACTCTTCCAGGGTGACCAGCCTCCAGAACGTACAGAGGGACCAGTGGTGGTGGATTCCAGCGGGGATGAATTAATACTCTGTGAGGATGAGGATGTAAACAACACTGAAGAGGGTGAGGAATCGGTGGATGAGGAGGATGAGAACGACATCTTGCCTCCATAGAGCCAGTTTGTGCAGGGACAGATTAATTGCCAGCTTGTTTTGTGGGGGCCCAAACAAACCAATCATTTCAACCACAGTCATGTGGCAAACCCTGGCGCTGAAATGATTGGTTTGTTAAAGTGTGCATGTTCTGTTTATACAACATAACGGTGGGTGGGAGAGCCCAAAGGACAATTCCATCTTGCACCTCTTTTTTTTCTTTGCATTATGTACTGTTTGGGGCCTAGTTTTCAAACTGCCATCCTGTCTGCCACTGCAGTGTCACTTCTAGATGGGCCACGTGTTTGTGCCGCCCACTCGTGTCGCTTAGCATAGTCATCCAGCTACCTCGGTGCAACCTTTTGGTCTAAAAACACTATTGTGAGGTGTGAGATGTTCAGAATAGACTTGAAATGAGTGGAAATTAATGTTATTGAGGTTAGTAATAGCATAGGAGCAGAAAAACCCTCAAATACTGTGATTTTCGCTGTTTTTATGCTTTTTTTTTTCAAAAAAATACAGATCCAACATAAAAACCCAGAACCCAAAACACAGAAGGGTGGTTTTGGCAAAACCAATCCAGATCCAAAACACGAAGAAAGATCCAGATCCAAAACACGAAAAGTGGCCGATTCACTCCCGTAACTTATATTGTGCCAACATATAGAATAACACTGTACAGACAATATCCCATCACTCACATCAGAGACTGCACCAATAGAGTTTACAATCTATATTCCCTACCACAGGAACACATATTCTGTACCATTGGGTTCATGTCATAAGATGCCACTTATCCTAGCAGAAACTCAATGCAAACACTGGGAGAATATATAAACTTTACATGGATGGGGCCCTGGCTGGAGTACACCTACTGTGAGACAGCTATACTAACCACTGTGCCACCCAAATAATACAGCAACATAGCAGGACACCACACAGACCCAGACTGAGATTCAGCTGCAGATTCTGCAACAACCACATGGTAACTTCATCATAAAGGTTTCGGGTGCCCCCTAACTTCTACAGTTCCCTCAGTGATATTATTATCACTAATAATTCCACTACTGCAAATGTCTAATGTATTATTCTACTGTACAGTCAGTTCTCTGTCATCCTTATCGTAGTCACTGATCATGTTTCCTAAGTAGATGAGTGCATCCAAACCATTAATGTGTCCAAGTGAAGGTAAAGATGTATAGAAGATCTCATCAGCCTCAGACTGGACCCATATTTCATGTACTGTACTATTATCATAGCTGTGACCAAATAGTACAAACTAAGGGAGACTGAATATAGATTTGGAGCACACAACCAGGTCTATATGTAACACAAGGCTTGCAGTACCTGTGATCACAGCACGGGGGCACTAGGCTGCTGCACCATTACTGACCCTGCTCTGTCCTTGCCCTTTGTTCTGATTTATATGTAACACAAGGCTTGCAGTACCTGTGATCAGAGTATGGGGCTACTGGGCTGCTGCACCATTACTGACCCTGCTCTGTCCTGACCCTTTGTTCTGATTTATATGTAACACAAGGCTTGCAGTATGTGTGATCAGAGCACTGGGGCTACTGGGCTGCTGCACCATTACTGACCCTGCTCTGTCCTGATCTTTTGTTAAAATGTTTGTAATTATTTCTTGTTTCGTGAACCAGCTGCCTCAATGTATGGACATTCCTGACTATGTAACATGTATGGACATAACTTTCTCTGCCGTCCCAACTTACTGTAAAACTGATCTTTCCGTCTTATTTCCCATTCAGCCATAAATGATGACAGACAGATGCCAGCTGCATCCATTGGACAAAGTGTTCATCAACCTCATCCTAAATCTCCTAAATCAGTACAATATACATCTCCAGGCTCCTCTGGTAATTGTCCAAATGATTGTACTGATCTTACAATGTCCAGTACAGCGAGCGGTGACAGAGATTATATGACAGGCGGACATGAGACTTCATTTCCGAATGATACAGAAGATTCAGAGCCAAAAGCCAAAAAACCATCACTGGAAACTGGAATAAATACACCGTTTATGTCTACAGAAGACGTCGGCATGATGCATGGTCTGTTACATGACCTAAATAGCCAAAGCTCAGCAGTTTCTCAGACAGTTGAAACAATTAACACTAAATGGCCACAGTTTGTACACATGATGCACATTTACACCAATGAGATGCAGGAAATGAGAGACACATTACTAGCACAAGAGGAGAAAATAAAGTGTCAACAATGTACAATCAATATCCTAGAAAATGAGGTAAGGGAAAAAGACATCATGAAAACTCGAGAAAAGGTAAATGAGAATAAATACGTAATAGAAAAGAAAACACAAGAACTGGAGAAGACAATAAAGAAAAAGGAAAATGAAAACGAAGAGTTAAAAGACAAAATGTATGAACAGTATAGGAAAATACAGGAGATGGAAAATAGAATACAGGAACAGGAACAGGCAGTGAAAGAGCTGGAGAAGAAATTACAAGAAAAGACAACATGGGAAGAGGAACATGATACACGTCAATTACAGAGGACTATTACGGAGAGAAAACACAAAATTCAAGACACACGCTGTGCAATAGAGGAGTCAGAGGGGAAACTACAGGAACATAACAGGACAGTGCAGGAACAGGAACATAACAGGACAGTGCAGGAACAGGAACATAACAGGACAGTGCAGGAACAGGAACATAACAGGACAGTGCAGGAACAGGAACATAACAGGACAGTGCAGGAACAGGAATATAACAGGACAGTGCAGGAACAGGAATATAACAGGACAGTGCAGGAACAGGAATATAACAGGACAGTGCAGGAACAGGAATATAACAGGACAGTGCAGGAACAGGAACATAACAGGACAGTGCAGGAACATAACAGGACAGTGCAGGAAGATAACAGGACAGTGCAGGAACAGGAACATAACAGGACAGTGCAGGAACAGGAACCTAACAGGACAGTGCAGGAACAGGAACATAACAGGACAGTGCAGGAACAGGAACATAACAGGACAGTGCAGGAACAGGAACATAACAGGACAGTGCAGGAACATAACAGGACAGTGCAGGAACAGGAATATAACAGGACAGTGCAGGAACAGGAATATAACAGGACAGTGCAGGAACAGGAACATAACAGGACAGTGCAGGAACATAACAGGACAGTGCAGGAAGATAACAGGACAGTGCAGGAACAGGAACATAACAGGACAGTGCAGGAACAGGAACCTAACAGGATAGTGTAGGAACAGGAACCTAACAGGACAGTGCAGGAACACAAAATAATACACCTGGAGAGGACACGATGGGAAGAGGACACAGGTCAAAAGGACAGTGTTATACAGCAGCTAAGGATGACAGTTCAGAAAATGGAAAGCAAGATACAGGAACAGGAAAGGAAAATACAGAAGCTGCAGGAGAAAATCAATGCACATGGAATTGAAATAAACAAGAGCAGTGTTAGGATAAAGAAGCAAGAAAAAGAAATAGCAGACTCTGTAGACTTAGTAAAGCATCTGCTAGCTACACGAGAAGAAAAGGGGAGTAAATAATGACCTGTAAGCTGGGGCAGAGGTCCCCAGTGGTGGGGAGAGAGTACCTCTCCTCAGGCTGCAGAATGTGGTGCCTTCTCCTCCTCCTGCTGTGACCGTTATCTCCTTACAAGGACTGTGGATAGCTGGCCTGGCAAATACAAGGACAGGGCAGATTTATACTGGGAGCTGCCACTGATCCGGGTAAAACTCTCCTCTCTCTCCTACTTATCTACCTGCAGTCACAGCGGGATTTCCGCCAGAGGACGCACAGAGACCTCAGCCTACGCGCCCCTCAGGCACCTCCTCCTGTAGTGATAATGTCACAACTATAAAAAGTTTGTCAAACTCAAACATCACTTCTTCCCCGATGGAAATAATTCATATTCTCCCTTCTGTTTCCCTCTGTGCTCCAAACATCACACATGAACCAATCATAATCTGTGCTTGGATTTGAGCATTTCACTCCTTAGCAGATTTCTTTCTTTTGCCCATTTAATTTATCAAATAACTATTCATTGGTTTGCTAAGTGATTGGATGAGCCGTAGTCAGTGATATATATATGTATGAAGAATGTGCTGTGCAGCCATCTGGTGCTATGTACAATGTATGTAATTGTACCTTAACATTGCCATTAAAGCCATTCATAAAACATTACTACATCTGGCCATTGTGCAAATGCCATTCTCTGGAGCCTTGGATGTATTTGTCTGCTATTGCGCCAGTCAGCATTGGAAAATGCTTGGATCTCTGTGTACAGGGGCGGATTGGGTATTTAAAGTGGCCCTGAAAAAAAAACCAGTGAAACTGGCCAAAGGCGCACTCGCAAAAAAGTGGACGTGACCTAGTGGAAAGGGGTGTGTCCGTATGTGACATGTCATGCCTGCAAGACTCTTCCCCCATTTCTGTCATTCTAGGGGCATGCTCAGCAACTTTCAACATCACATCAACCACTTCAGAAGTGCCCCCTTCATCAAACTCATTTATTCCAATGACATACATTACTGTATATATTTTTTTGTAATTTATTCCAATGTCTTCTTAAAACAATGTTGGAATGGAGCCCCAGAATGACGAAGAGTTAAATAATTTAGTGTCCTACGAATACATAAATCTTGCTAAAATCCTTTTCTTGAATTGTGGCATCCCGACATATTGTGCCATTTCTGACTCGATCAGAAAATGTAATTAGTTTGTTTTTATCTTGCTGACATGGCTCATTGGCGCACACTTTAGTACAAATTACAGATCGCTAGTTGCACATCTACAAATCACCATGAATTTGTGATGTCTTAGGAATGCAGAGGCATTTATCACTCTGTTTCTTTTACAGGCAAAACCTGAACAGTGGTTTGACAACTTCATACCTATGTGTCACCACATTGTCCCCATGCGACCCCATACACAGTAACCAGCTCTTTTTGTACTGGAGCACCCCAATGTTTGTGCTGCCCCAGCCATCTCCATGCATAGCATTTCCCAGTTATCCCATAACCCCATGCATATCCCCTCACTCACCCCTATGCAGGTGACTTGTTCCACATCACTGAGGGACAATTGTGTCTCTGGGGCCACTAGCTGGTGTCCAGGAGCCCCAGAAGAGAACAGGTCAGATATTACCTGTGTACTGTCCCTGCAGCCTGGTGATACTGTCCGTGCTCCTTGTATAGCAGAGTGGCCCCTGCATCACCAGAGGTCCCCTGTATCTAACCCAAGGAGCCAGCCACAGACACTGGTAAGGAGGCAGCAGTTCCCTGTTCCGCTCAGACGGACCACATGGCTCCTCAGTGCAGGGAGCACCTGCAGCTGGGCTTCTGCCTCCAGCTGACAGGACGTGACATCATCGTCTGCTGCTGCCTCATACTAAGACTGTGAAGGAGCCCGCAGCCACTGCCGGGTCAGTCTGACTGCAGGCGACAATAGTAAATAAAATTGTTGCTGTTAGTGACCTGTATAAGGCCCTGCCCTCCTGCGATCTCCCTGACGGCCCAGTTTCAGCCTAGCTGTAACAAGCTGTCATGCAAGAATGCAGTAAAAGGTGATGCGATTCAGGGGGCGGGGCAATAGATGATAAGCGGCCCCACAGACCAATCAGCCCACCGGGAATCTTCCTGATTAAGGTAACTGCCAATCTTCCCCTGTCTGTCTCATTATGGCAGTGTCTGAAGGGAGCGATACGGATCTCATCCTATGATGGGTAGAGTTGAAGAATCAATGCAGGCTTCGTGAGAGCGGGATTTATATTATATCTAGATGCAGAAAACCTTACGGTTTCACATGTCCAATTAAGGCTTCATTAGACATGATGTAATTTTTCACAAAACCTACTGAATTTCTGCCACAAACTCAAAATAGCAATTCTGTGGATAAGCAGTTCCACCATTTTGTAAGTGACAGCAATCTCACTCTGTGAGAGTGCTGAATCTGCAGTTAAGAACAGGGTGTGACGGCATACCATATCTGTATTGTGCAAGGAACACGTCCATTAAGGCGTCAGTCTTAATGATTGGAATTTCATTGCTTTTTTTAGTTTGAGTGACAGAAATTCAGTAGGTTCTGTGAAAATTTAGATCATGTCTAATGAAGCCTTAATGGGACATGTGAAACCGTAAGGTTTTTTGTCTATGGAATATATATATATCTCCATCCAACAATTCTGGCACTCAGTAAAAGGAGCTTGTAATTAACTTGCCTGGGTGCTCACTCCGAGGTACTTGACCCCTACTATAGACTCCATGTAAAGAAGCAGCTCTCCTGGACTGGTACGGCTTACAAAAAGCTGGTGCTTTAATACAACATTTCGGGAACACTCCCCATCATTAGGACACAATTGCTAGCTCTACCGGCAAGATACCATCTAACTGTGAAGGTTTTCCTTAAAAAAAAAAAAAAAAATTCAGATTTTATAATGAAAACCTATTATAACCTACTTTTAGAATCTGTTTTTTATTTGTTGTTTTGATTAGATGGAATAATTTTGTGGCAAGAACCACAAGGGGGTTTTCTGGTGGTGTTTGCTAATAAAACAAAACATTTTATTTAATTCACTTTCTAATTTCAATAAAAAAACTTGTTTGCCAAATTTACGTACATTTTTATGGCTAGAGTCAAGATGAATATGCAAACTGACACTATTTTATTCAAAGTCAAAGTCTTCTGAAACAAAAACGGTATAAATTGTTGGGGCACTGCATAAATAAATATATGATAATGATGTTGGAATGTGACTAGCCACAAAAGTACCAAAACAGGCTCAATGCAGGGATAAAAAATGAGGTTAAAATATAGTACACACATGGATAAAAGATAGCACTGTACACTCGAGTAAAAAAAAAAACAACAAATCATTCTATAACATTGTACTGCATTGTTTTATAGAAGCTATTTTATGGAGACATCTCTGTTATACATGGTAATTTCATCTGAAATATCTAAATGTATCATGTGTGACATAACTTATAGAAAAAAGATACTGGACTTCCGGTGGGCGGGGCATCCAGCATGGCCGCATTTTACCTGAGCTCCCTGGGTCTTGAGTAGAATCCTTATTAATCCTACTCTCCTCTTTGCCCAGAAAGCTGATTTTGCCTCAAGGCTTTTATTAGCTGTGGAAGAGTGTACATTTTACTCAATTGGACCTCAGGGACAGTTATCCACCGAAGTCTGGCTGTTAATGTGGACAGCCTGCATGACCGCTGACATATTGTTGGTGCGAAACTACAGGGAACAAGCTACCTCAACTCTGCTCTGTCTACACCCTGTCTGAGACACTCTGCTGCTTTTCCAGTGTCAGCCTGGGGGAGTGAGCCGGGTTCCAGTACAGAGCGATACCGACTTACCTGTCTGATTTCCTCGACCCCCTCCACTGAAGCATAGCTTACCAGCTGCAGTGTATTAGTGTGTGTACTGTACATACCCGGCTGCTGGATGTCCTGCCTGTGACAATCTCTCCTCCTGCTCGTCCCAGCGACTGCTTGCACCCCTGTTCTATGTGGAGGGATTCCTCTGGCTGGAGCCTGCCTGCACTTGTCAGAGGTAAAGGTGATCCTGTTGGCTGTCTTTCCTGTGCTCTCCCTAGTCCGTGGAGGGGGTGTGCTGGCTACTTGTGCTCTACCTTTCTGTTGTCTGTTTGGCTGGAACAGGGAATCCTATACCTACCACTTCATCCTCTTTAGTCAGGTTTTTGTTTACTTTTCCTACTAATTGCCTTCTTTGTACACTCCTTTAGTTTTGTTATTGTCCTCCCTCATTTCTATATTTGCCCCTTCAATCAGCTATTCATTTCTCTCTCTCCCTACCCTCCTTTTGTGCTTCCCCTTACTCTTACCATTTCTTTCTCATTCTCTCCTCTTTTTTACTTTTTCTTTCTTCCTACCTATGTGAGTATTCCATGGAATTCATGCTCTGATCTCCAACTAATTACTAACGGATTTTACTCTGTTATGTTGGGATTCACACACTTATTCTACATTCTAAACACAAATATGATAATGTGATGACCTTCCTTTACCGTTAAATTACTTTTGCTGTACTTATCATAAGCATTTATATGTACATTCTCAGCTAGTTTGTTGAAGGGTTTGCTCTGCAACCTAGCGGTAAATTCAATAGCTATCATCACCTGTCTAACACATTGTGGGATTTATCCTTCCCCCATCTCCTTAGTTTTACCAGCAATGGAGGCCATACTTTCAACATCTGACGCTACAACACTCGCTACACAATTGGCGATGGAGTTATCGAAGATCCTGGCACCCTACCTAGATAACTGGTTTAATCGCCTGTCGTCTCTTTTAGATCCTGGCCCAATCCCATTGAATTCCCAAGCCCCTTGTCCAGCTACTCCAACTCAGAGTTATGTTGTGACTGAGTTTAATGTATCTGCCTCACTTAATCTGAACCTTGAGTCTGTAGCTATGCCTGCATACTTTTCTGAGGATACTGGCAATAATTTTGCCCTGCCACCCTACCAACATTTAGTATTTTTTAGTTGTGAGGGTAGCCCTGCTTCTTGTTTTTTTACAATTCGGGATCCACATCATGAGGTGGGTAATGTATCAAAGTATTCTACACACCCCCTACCAAATAGGCATGTAGACAGTGGGTTGTTGTATCTGTTTCTTGGGAACAAAATTGTTCCAGGGCCACAACTATCCATTTCATTTTTATATCAGTGTTCTCTGCCTTACACTGTATATCTGCCTCCACACTCTGTTTTGATACTTAGCCCTCTTGTTACCCCAAGCCCCCCATTGTACATTTCCTCATTGTTTCTGAGCACCATTGGATTTGTGACATAAATACTGTGTAAACACTATTTCTATTGGCCTGCCTACTGGTGCACATTCTCGGAAAGATTCCTCCAACAATCCCATGATTTAAAAGTATTGCTCTGTGTTCCACAGATTATCTCTGTTGCATTTCTCATTTAAATATTCTGATCCTGTCTGATACTTAAATATACTTTTCTTATTTCATAAATGTTATTATTTAACTGAGACCCTTTTTTTTGTTTATTACGGAATTACTCTGTCATTGTTATTCTTTAAACATAGAACATAATAGTGAGTACTATTTAGAATATTAGACTAGTACTTTCCCTGATACCAATTTTATTACTTTTATGCAGTTTACTTTTATATATTTTACTGTTTTATTATATTATTATAGTCTGCAGCCCAAATACTTGCTTATAGCATTATCCATCTATATTGAATAGTTGAACGAAGAGTCTAAAATTGTCTCCTATTAGTTGTTTTTCATATAAATATTTGAGAATGTTTAGTGTAAAGTTTCAAGGGGTGGAGACTGCTGTCCAGCAGTTACTGTACTTCCCATTTTTTTTTTGGTTGGAAAATGTAGAAATAGTAGTGGTGAAGCTGAGCATTATGTGCAAACGTTACTTTGTACATTTTCTTAGTGGATTTTTGTAGCAACTTTGTAATATTGTAATCAAAATATCTATGTCAACTTGCTACACACACAGTATCTACTATTTGTAATATCTGTAACTGATGCTTGTGCTTCAATAAAAAAAGTATTTAAAAAGAAAAAAGATACTGTAATGTTCTACTGAATAAAAAAAAAATCAGGTGCATGCGTACAGGAGCAAACATTGTACATGAAAGATGACACTACACTTAGGTATATCAGTGCAGTTCTTTATTGTTTAGTGGTAAGTGGGGTATGATCCACCATTTAGGCAGCACTTTCATAAAAGACATTTGAGGAGTCAAAACGTGTTGGTAATACCCCTTTTACACCGGAGCTAAAACCCGGGTTATTGCAGGGTTAACCCGGGCAGCTCCCTGGTGTAAAAGGGGAGAGGGTTGGATCGCCGGGTCGAGTGACCGGAAAATCCAACCCTGGTAAATAGCAGGGTTTAACACAGGCATAGCCCGTGAAACCCTGTTGTGAGAACAGCGCACTCCGGGTCACGATGACCTGGAGTGCGCTGCAAGCCGGCCAATTGGTCCGGCTTCATTGACACTTGGAGATGATGTAATCTCCAAGCGTCCACTTTCACACTGGGAAGCCGGGTCTATGCAGACCTGACTCCAGTGTGAGCCGTGCCGACTCAGGAATACTCTGTTCCAACTCCGGGTCAGACCTGGAATTTTGGTGGAAAAAGGGGTATAAGGGTGTTGTGTATCTCAAGGTTCCATCTCTACCAGAGGCTTAAGGCACACATCTATCTGTCAATATTACTGAGCGATTGCACAATTACGACATCATAATCATGCACCTTTTTGTCAGAAACATTGCGCGCTCCCGCTGGTCATTTCTGACATCAATCATCGGGTGAACATGCCAGTCAATCTGTTGAAGGGCATGTTCACAGATGATGGAAGGTGCCTACACTGAAGATCAATCATTCAGTGTAAGCACAGTACAGACTGTGAACCGACTGCACGATTACAATATCGTAATCGTGCAGTCGTGCCGGTATCTGCTAGTGGATCCGCGGCTTTACTTGTAACATTTGTTCTAGTTTTTCAGGGTCTGGGACCCTTACCTTAAAAAGTTGAACATCAATTCTATCCAGTTGGAAAATCTCCACTCATCCCAGTTTGGAGATATTTTACATGTGTGTGTGTGTGTATATATATATATATATTTATATATATATATATATATATATGACAGGCTCAATCCACGGCACTCGACCATCTGGGGTGCCCTTGGTATGTGACCACACCATCTACATAAAAAATATCATACAAACTCGGCACTCACATGCTTTTCAAACTGCAACTCCTTTGAACATAGGGAATGTTGGTTCCAAAATATTGCAATAATTTGTTAAGCTGGCCACCGCTTCATGGTCATTCCCATCTAGCCAGTCCCTACACTGATTCTCAGATAAATTAACTTGATCTGCCATCTTGGGCTCAAGCTTGCATACATTTTAAACATGAAACTGGGTCCTGCCTTAAAGAGACATGACCACACCCAGGGCTATCAGTTAATAAGCACCTGGAAATAGAAAAAAGTTTGTCTTACATTTGAAAAACAGGGTGCCCTAGCAAGTGTGACCACAAAATGTGAGTGCCGAGTTTGTATGATATTTTTTCTACTGCAGGGTTACAAGGTGGGGAGACGGAAGAAATGCTGGTGGCCGAATCCAGCTACCCATTAGCAAAAATGTGTCTGGAGAACCTAATTGCAGAATGGCAGCTACGTAGCCACATCCCCACCCAAAGCTGCACATACCGCACTCTTATCCGATGGGTGCATGATCAGCAGGACAACCCAATCGATGCCTTCAGTGTGTATAGGAAATTTGTCCTTAGTCCAGGAGAGCTGAGCAGTGTTCCGGAGCAGCTGCAATGTCTCCTACAGTGCTTTGAGGATGCTGAGGATGAAGCAGTAGCACAGGGACAGCTGAATTCCCTGAGTTGGCTGGACCAGCGTCTCAGGGTGGAGGCGGAAGTGCATCACCTGCAGCTATTTATGCCCACTGGAAAAGTTGCAGAACCAGTCACCCCACTGACCCCAGGAGAAGTATCAGAACTGTTCCCATTTACTGAGTTGGAAGATGGGGAATTTGCCCCAGGGCTCTGTGACTCACAAAGGCCCCTGACATCAGAGACTGTAATTCTGGCAGAGCAGAACGTGGAAGAGGATGTGTATTCCCATTATGCAGTGTGGTATCCTAATGCAGTGATCCTGTGTGGTTCTGATGGGCAGATGCAGCGTGAGCATGGAGCAGAGCCAGAGAAGGGGGTAAGTGCTGTATCAGAAAATACCCCCATAGCCAACCGTAGCTCAGAAACTGTGACTATTATTGCGGCAGTTCCAGCGCAAAAGGCAGGAGAGAAGGAAGAACAATGTGGCCCTTCTCACCTCAGCTCTGGTAAAAGCCCTGAGCAGATCCATGAAGCGGGCTCAGAGGAAAACACGATTGGAGTCGGGATTAGAAGAGACTCTGCTCCGCTGGGGGATCAGGAGGATCCCACGGGCAGTATGCTGAATGAGGAGTTTGTGCAGAACCAGACACAAGATGCCCCGGTAGAATCATCGCTTCCCAGCTCTGGGCAACTGAGTTAAAGAGATGAAGCATCCGGGGTCGTGATGGAAACGCCAGCAGTCCAGCCCCACGGTAACATCCCACCAGTTCCTCAGATGGCCGGGCTTGGAGAGGAGGGAGCGACAGTGACAAAGATGGAGAACACCCCAGGTGAGGCCCAGTTATTAATCCCTGAGGGGGTAGCAGAGGTAATAGACCCAGGGGAGGGGGCAGAGGCTTTTGAGGGGGGAGCCCGGGGAGATAAAGCTCAGAAACTCCCTGCTCCCCTGCAGCCAACTCCAGCCATGGTATCAGATGCAGACTAAGACCCCCAGTCATGGCCTACTCCTGGCAGTCTCCCTGACATGGGCCTGGTGCCCCAGATAATGATCCTCCCTGATGCACCAGAGGTGAGGGGAGTGAGGCCCCAGAAAGAGGAGGGGGAGAAGGGACAAATCTCTGAGGTGGGTTGCACCCCACTGAGGAGGGTGATTGAACCCAGGACCTGGGACTCTAGAGAGAGTTGTAAAAACTGTGAACTGCTGAGCAGAGCTCCCCCAGATCCAGAGAAAGGGCCTGTGGACTCAGATGGCAAACTGAGCCAGCAATTGTTTGACCCAGGTGGACAAAGTGTTATCTCTGCCGTGCCAACTGGGTAGTGTAAGGTTTGGGACACTTACAAGCAGCGCCTGTAAAAAGTAGGGGAGGTATGTGGCGGTCAGGTGCCCCCCTGTGGCATCGTACAACCCCGCTACTCAGCCCACCCTAAAATTGTGTACTTTTTACAGCCTGTTTCTGCTTTCCAGTGTATAAGAGCAGGAGGTGGGAAATAGCTGTTTCTCCTGCTCAAGCATCACAGCATGTGTGTCAGGGGAATGGGACATATTATATGCACATGAAGTATTTGTGCATCACATTGTGCTGGGGACAGAGAACTGTGTATTGGACATTAATATGACCTTATATCATGGAGTCTGACCATATTCTGTTACTGTGTGTAATATGTAATTCCCATGGCGGGAAAGAGTCCCTATTGTATATACAAGTGTTTGTGCCAATCAGTGTATTATATCTCTAAAGCCTGATATGTTATGTATAAGATGCATATGACATATGTAATACTATAATGTGAGATAAAGAGGCAGGGGAAGACATCCCCCTCCCACATGAATGTACAAACATGGTATCTGTGTGTGCCTGCTGATATTCCCCCCCCCCCATACGAAGTTACAAAGCTGATACCCCCATAGCCCCCCTCTCTCTAAACTCTAGACAGGAAGTTATAGTCAGCTGGATGGCATGTGACATCACAAATGACTATGAGGGGTTGGCAGTGACTGATTCTATAGCCCCAGGGGAGCCAGCCCTCTTATCAACCTGATTAGGTTCCTTTGTACCAAAGGGGCCATTGCAAGACTGTCCGGCACTGATATACACAGGAGGGAAGCAGGGAATGATGTAATCAGTGACTGCTCAGTACCCAGCCCCTGTGTTCAAACCAACCAATACTAGGGATTAGGGGTGGCACCTAACTGTGGGAACATCAGAGGTTTTATAATGGCAGGTGCAAGGCTTTCTGAGAGAGTTCTGCCCTGAGACCTGAGGGCAGAGGAGCCCTAGCTTACGTAGCAGGATCCAGGCTGGGCAGGAGTCGGGAGACTCTGCCCAAGTGTGCGCTCCCACCGGAGCAGTCCCGTGGCGTGGGTCCCGTGGCGTGGGACTGGAGTGCCCGCTGACGCGGGGTGATTGGTCTGCACGCCCTGCTCCTGCAGAGCAGAGGACGATCAGGCCAAACCGGCCGGGAACAGCAAGTCAGGGACGGAGGAGCCATTTCCTGGAGAAGTGTGGAGCCTCACAGCAGTCGCGCACAAGGGTAGTTCGCCCAGCCCAGGCGGGTAAGCCGGACAGAGTAACTGTCCACCTTTCTCACACTAATGGGACTACTGCTATAGGGACATGTGTCTGGGTTACACAAAGTTTTAGCTAATACAACTGGCATTTCTGTATATATTGTATATAGTTGTAGTTGCTGTTTTTACATGTAGAAGTAGTGATATGTAAAATAAAGGAATCGTTGTACCTTTGCTATTGTGTCATTTCCATGTGCGATCTAAAGGGACTCATAAAAGGACCCGGGGTACTGTGCGGAGCTATTTACAGTTGCCTTTCTCAAGGTGACGAGGGCCAGTAGGCAAAAATAATGCACACATAAAACCGGGATCCTCACAATGGGTACATTAGTATGGGTACATTAGTAAATTAGTACTTAGAATGGGTACATTAGTATGGGTACATTAGTACATTATTATAGGTACATTAGTATGGGTACATTATTATGGGTACATTAGTACTTTAGTGTTGGTACATTTGTACATTAGTATGGGTACATTAGTGTTGGTACATTAGTACATTAGTATGGGTACATTAATATGGGTACATTAGTATATTAGTACATTAGTTTGGGAACATTAGTACATTAGTGTTGGTACATTAGTATGGGTACATTAGTATGGGTACATTAGTTTAGGTACATTAGTATGGGTACATTACTACATTAGTATGGGTACATTAGTACAGTAAAATTAGTAACATTAGTACATTGGTATGGGTACATTATTATAGGTACATTAGTATGGGTACATTATTATGGGTACATTAGACTTTAGTGTTGGTACATTAGTCAATTAATATGTGTACATTAGTATGGGTACATTAGTATGGGTACATTAGTACATTAGTACATTAGTATGGGTACATTAGTGTTGCTACATTAGTACATTAGTATGGGTACATTAATATGGGTACATTAGTACATTAGTATGGGTACATTAGTATGGGTATATTAGTATAGGTACATTAGTTTAGGTACATTAGTATGGGTACATTACTACATTAGTATGGGTACATTAATATGGGTACATTAGTAGGGGTACATTAGTTTGGGTACATTAGTACATTAGTGTTGGTACAATAGTACATTAGTATGGGTACATTAGTATGGGTACATTAGTGTTGGTACATTAGTACATTAATATGGGTACATTAGTACATTAATATGGGTACATTAGTATATTAGTACATTAGTATGGGTACAATAGTACATTAGTATGGGTACATTAGTATGGGTACATTGATACATTAGTATGGGTACATTAGTGTGTGTACATTAGTACATTAATACATTTTTATGGGTACATTAGTATGAGTACATTAATATGGAAACATTAGTATGGGTACATAAGAACATTAGTATGGGTACATTAGTATAGGTACATTAGTACATTAGTATGGGTACATTAGTACATCAGTTTGGGTACATTAGTATGGGTACATTAGTATGGGTACATTAGTATGAGTACAATAGTTTGGGTATATTAGTTTGGGTACATTAGTACATTAATATGGGTACATTAGTATATTAGTACATTAGTTTGGGTACATTAGTATGGGTATATTAGTTTAGGTACATTAGTATGGGTACATTAGTACATTATTACATTGGTATGGGTACATTATTATAGGAACATTAGTACTTTAGTGTTGGTACATTTGTACATTAGTATGTGTACATTAGTAGGGGTACATTAGTATTGGTACATTAGTACTTTAGTGTTGGTACATTTGTACATTAGTATGGGTACATTAGTGTTGGTACATTAGTACATTAGTATGGGTACATTAATATGGGTACATTAGTATATTAGTACATTAGTTTGGGAACATTAGTACATTAGTGTTGGTACATTAGTATGGGTACATTAGTTTAGGTACATTAGTATGGGTACATTACTACATTAGTATGGGTACATTAGTAGGGGTACATTAGTACAGTAAAATTAGTAACATTAGTACATTGGTATGGGTACATTATTATAGGTACATTAGTATGGGTACATTATTATGGGTACATTAGACTTTAGTGTTGGTATATTTGTACATTAGTATGGGTACATTAGTACATTAGTGTTGGTACATTTGTCCATTAATATGTGTACATTAGTATGGGTACATTAGTATGGGTACATTAGTACATTAGTATGGGTACATTAGTGTTGGTACATTAGTACATTAGTATGGGTACATTAATATGGGTACATTAGTATATTAGTACATTAGTTTGGGTACATTAGTATGGGTAAATTAGTTTAGGTACATTAGTTTAGGTACATTAGTATGGGTACATTAGTAGGGGTACATTAGTTTGGGTACATTAGTACTTTAGTATTGGTACATTAGTATGTGTACATTAGTACATTAGTGTTGGTACATTAGTACATTAGTATGGGTACATTAGTGTTGGTACATTAGTATGGGTACATTAGTACATTAATATGGGTACATTAGTATATTAGTACATTAGTATGGGTACAATAGTACATTAGTATGGGTACATTAGTATGGGTACATTGGTACATTAGTATGTGTACATTAGTACATTAATACATTTTTATGGGTACATTAGTATGAGTACATTAATATGGAAACATTAGTATGGGTACATTAGATCATTAGTATGGGTACATTAGTACAGTACTATGGGTACATTAGTATAGGTACATTAGTACATTAGTACATTATTTTGGGTACATTAGTACATCAGTTAGGGTACATTAGTATGGGTACATTAGTACATTAGTATGGGTACATTAGTATGAGTACATTAGTTTGGGAATATTAGTTTGGGTACATTAGTACATTAATATGGGTACATTAGTATATTAGTACATTAGTTTGGGTACATTAGTACATTAGTATTGGTACATTAGTATGGGTACATTAGTATGATTATATTAGTTTAGGTACATTAGTATGGGTACATTAGTACAGTAAAATTAGTAACATTCTTACATTAGTATGGGTACATTATTATAGGTACATTAGTACTTTAGTGTTGGTACATTTGTACATTAGTATGGGTACATTAGTACGGGTACATTAGTACGTTAGTGTGGGTACATTAGTACATTAATATGTGTACATTAGTAGGGGTACATTAGTATTGGTACATTAGTACATTAGTGTTGGTACATTAGTACATTAGTATGGGTTCATTAGTGTTGGTACATTAGTACATTAGTATGGGTACATTAATATGGGTATATTAGTACATTAGTTTGGGTACATTAGTTTAGGTACATTAGTATGGGTACATTACTACATTAGTATGGGTACATTAGTAAGGGTACATTAGTTTGGGTACATTAGTACTTTAGTGTTGGTACATTAGTATGTGTACATTAGTACATTAGTGTTGGTACATTAGAACATTAGTATGGGTACATTGGTATATTAGTATGAGTACATTAGTATGGGTACATTAGTGTTGGTGCATTAGTACATTAGTTTGGGTACATTAGTACATTAATATGGGTACATTAGTATATTAGTACATTAGTATGGGTACATTAGTACATTAGTATGGGTACATTAGTACAGTACTATGGGTACATTAGTATAGGTACATCAGTACATTAGTACATTAGTATGGGTACAATAGTACATTAGTATGGGTACATTATTATGGGTATATTAGTATGGGTACATTAGTATGGGTACATTAGTACATTAGTATGGGTACATTAGTTTGGGTACATTAGTATGGGTACATTAGTGTTGGTACATTAGTATGGGTACATTAGTACATTAATATGGGTACTTTAGTATATTAGTACATTAGTATAGGTACATTAGTATGGGTACATTAGTAAGGGTACATTAGTACATTAGTACGGGTACGTTAGTATGGGAACATTAGTATGGGTACATTAGTACATTAGTATGGGTACATTAGTATGAGTACATTAATATGGATACATTAGTATGGGTACATTAGTACATTAGTGTGGGTACATTAGTACAGTACTATCGGTTCATTAGTATAGGCACATTAGTACATTAGTGTTGGTACATTAGTACATTAGTAGGGGTACATTAATATGGGTACATTAGTACATTAGTGTTGGTACATTAGTACATTAGTATGGATACATTAGTACATTAGTATGGATACATTAATATGGGTACATTAGTATATTAGTACATTAGTTTGGTAACATTAGTACATTAGTATATTAGTACATTAGTATGGGTACATTAGTTTAGGTACATTAGTATGGGTACATTACTACATTAGTATGGGTACATTAGTAGGGGTACATTAGTTTGGGTACATTAGTACTTTATTGTTGGTACATTAGTATGTGTACATTAGTACATTAGTATGGGTACATTAGTACATTAGAATGGGTACATTAGTATGAGTATATTAGTTTGGGTACATTAGTATGGGTACATTAGTATATTAGTACATTAGTATGGGTACATTAGTATATTATTACATTAGTATGGGTACACTAGTACATTTGTATTGGTACATTAGTATGAGAACATTAGTATGGGTACATTAGTACATTAGTATAGGTACATTATTATGGGTACATTAGTAAAGGTACATTAGTACATTAGTAGGGGTACATTAGTAAATTAGTATGGGTACATTAGTACACTAGTATAGGTACATTAGTAAGGGGAAATTTGTATATTAGTATTAGTACATTAGTATGGGTACATTAGTACATTATTATGGGTACATTAGTATATTTGTATTGGTACATTAGTATGGGTACATTAGTACATTAATATGGGTACGTTATTATGGGTACATTAATATGGGTACATTAGTATGGGTACATTAGTACAGTAAAATTAGTAACATTAGTACATTGGTATGGGTACTTTAGTATGGGTACATTATTATGGGTACATTAGTACTTTATTGTTGGTACTTTAGTATGGGTACATTAGTACATTAGTGTTGGTACATTAGTACATTAGTATGGGTACATTATTATGGGTATATTAGTATGGGTACATTATTACATTAGTTTGGGTATATTAGTATGGTTACAATAGTACATTAGTATGCATACATTAGTATGAGTACATTAGTATGGGTACATTAGTTTGGGTACATTAATACATTAGTATGGGTACATTAGTACATTAATATGGGTACATTAGTATATTAGTACATTAGTATGGGTACATTAGTACATTTGTATTGGTACATTAGTATGGGTACATTAGTATGGATACATTAGTACATTAGTATATGTACATTAGTATGGGTACATTAGTACATTAGTATAGGTACATTAGTACAATAGTATAGGTACATTAGTGTTGGAACATTAGTATGGGTACATTAGTATGGGTACATTATTATGGGTACATTAGTTTGGGTACATTAGTACATTTGTATTGGTACATTAGTATGAGTACATTAGTACATTTGTATGGGTACATTAGTATGGGTACATTAGTACATTTGTATTGGTACATTAGTATGAGTACATTAGTACATTTGTATGGGTACATTAGTATGGGTACATTAGTACATTTGTATGGGTACATTAGTATAGGTACATTAGTAAGGGTAAATTAGTACATTAGTATTGGTACATTAGAATAGGTTCATTAGTAAGGGTACAATAGTACATTAGTATGGGTACATTAGTACATTATTATGGGTACATTAGTACATTTGTATTGGTACATTAGTATGGGTACATTAGTACATTAATATGAGTACATAAGTATGGGTACATTAGTCCAGTAATATTAGTAACATTAGTGCATTGGTATGGGTACATTATTATAGGTACATTAGTACATTAGTATGCGTACACTAGTATGGGTACACTAGTATGGGTACATTAGTACATTAGTGTTGGTACATTAGCATGGGTACATTAGTACAGTAATATGTGTACATTAGTAAGGGTACATCAGAATGGGTACATTAGTACATTAGTGTTGGTACATTAGTATGGGTACATTAGTACATTAATATGGGTACATTAGTATATTAGAACATAAGTTTTAGTACATTAGTATTGGTACATTAGTACAGGTACATTAGTATGGGTACATTAGTATATTAGAATGGATACATTAGTTTGGGTACATTAGTACTTTAGTGTTGGTACATTAGTACATTAGTATTGGTACATTAGTACATTAGTATGGGTACATTACTACATTAGTATGTGTACATTAGTATGGGTACATTAGTACATTAGTATGGGTATATTAGTGTTGGTATATTAGTGTTGGTACATTAGTTCATTAGTATGGGTACATTACTACATTAATATGGGAACATTAGTATATTAGTACATTAGTATGGGTACATTAGTATGGGTAGATTAGTACATTAGTACGGGTACGTTAGTATGGGTACATTAGTACATTAGTATGGGTACATTAATACATTTATATGGGTACATTAGTAGAGTACTATGGGAACATTAGTATAGGTACATTAGTACTTTAGTAAATTAGTATGGGTACATTAGTACATTAGAATGGGTACATGATTATGGGTATATTAGTATGGGTACATTAGTTTGGGTACATTAGTATGAGTACATTAGTATGGGTACATTAGTTTGGGTACATTAGTATGGATACATTAGTACATTAATATGGGTACATTAGTACATTTGTATTGGTACATTAGTATGAGTACATTAGTACATTAGTATAGGTACATTATTATGGGTACATTAGTACATTAGTATGGGTATATTAGAACAATAGTATAGGTACATTAGTAAGGGTACATTAGTACATTTATATGGGTACATTAGTATAATAGTATAGGTACATTAGTGTTGGTACATTAGTATGGGTACATTAGTATGGGTACATTATTATGGGTTCATTAGTACATTAGTATGGGTACATTAGTACATTTGTATTGGTACATTAGCAAGGGTACATTAGCAAGGGTACATTAGCAAAGGTACATTAGCAAGGGTACATTAGTATTGGTACATTAGTATAGGTACATTAGTATGGGTACATTAGTACATTAGTATGGGTACATTATTACATTAGTATATTAGTACATTAGTACATTTGTATTGGTACATTAGTATGAGTACATTGGTATGGGTACATTAGTATGGATACATTAGTATGGATACATTAGTACATTAGTATGGGTACATTAGTATGGATACATTAGTACATTAGTATGGGTACATTAGTATGGGTACATTAGTACAGTAAAATTATTAACATTATTACATTGGTATGGGTACATTATTATAGGTACATTAGTACTTTAGTGTTGGTACATTTGTACATTAGTATGGGTACATTAGTACATTAGTATGAGTACATTAGTACATTAGTGAGGGTACATTAGTACATTAATATGTGTACATTAGTAGGGGTACATTAGTATGGGTACATTAGTACATTAGTGTTGGTACATAAGTACATTAGTATGGGTTCATTAGTGTTGGTACATTAGTACATTAGTATGGGTACATTAATATGGGTACATTAGTATATTAGTACATTAGTTTGGGTACATTAGTTTAGGTACATTAGTATGGGTACATTACTACATTAGTATGGGTACATTAGTAAGGGTACATTAGTTTGGGTACATTAGTACTTTAGTGTTGGTACATTAGTATGTGTACTTTAGTACATTAGTGTTGGTACATTAGAACATTAGTATGGGTACATTGGTATATTAGTATGAGTACATTAGTATGGGTACATTAGTGTTGGTGCATTAGTACATTAGTATGGGTACATTAGTACATTAATATGGGTACATTAGTATATTAGTACATTAGTATGGGTACATTAGTACATTAGTATGGGTACATTAGTACAGTACTATGGGTACATTAGTATAGGTACATTAGTACATTAGTATGGGTACAATAGTACATTAGTACATTAGTATGGGTACAATAGTACATTAGTTTGGGTACATTATTATGGGTATATTAGTATGGGTACATTAGTATGGGTACATTAGTATGAGTACATTAGTATGGGTACATTAGTTTGGGTACATTAGTATGGGTACATTAGTGTTGGTACATTAGTACGGGTACATTAGTACATTAATATGGGTACTTTAGTATATTAGTACATTAGTATAGGTACATTAGTATGGGTACATTAGTATGCGTACATTAATACATTTGTATGGGTACATTAGTATGAGTACATTAATATGGATACATTAGTATGGGTACATTAGTACATTAGTGTGGGTACATTAGTACAGTACTATCGGTACATTAGTATAGGCACATTAGTACATTAGTGTTGGTACATTAGTACATTAGTAGGGGTACATTAGTATGGGTACATTAGTAAATTAGTGTTGGTACATTAGTATGGATACATTAGTACATTAGTATGGGTACATTAATATGGGTACATTAGTATATTAGTACATTAGTTTGGTAACATTAGTACATTAGTATATTAGTACATTAGTATGGGTACATTAGTTTAGGTACATTAGTATGGGTACATTACTACATTAGTATGGGTACATTAGTAGGGGTACATTAGTTTGGGTACATTAGTACTTTATTGTTGGTACATTAGTATGTGTACATTAGTACATTAGTATGGGTACATTAGTACATTAGAATGGGTACATTAGTATGAGTATATTAGTTTGGGTACATTAGTATGGGTACATTAGTATATTAGTACATTAGTATGGGTACATTAGTATATTAGTACATTAGTATGGGTACACTAGTACATTTGTATTGGTACATTAGTATGAGAACATTAGTATGGGTACATTAGTACATTAGTATAGGTACATTATTATGGGTACATTAGTAAAGGTACATTAGTAGGGGTACATTAGTAAATTAGTATGGGTACATTAGTAAGGGGAAATTTGTACATTAGTATTAGTACATTAGTATGGGTACATTAGTACATTATTATGGGTACATTAGTATATTTGTATTGGTACATTAGTATGGGTACATTAGTACATTAATATGGGTACGTTAGTATGGGTACATTAATATGGGTACATTAGTATGGGTACATTAGTACAGTAAAATTAGTAACATTAGTACATTGGTATGGGTACTTTAGTATGGGTACATTATTATGGGTACATTAGTACTTTATTGTTGGTACTTTAGTATGGGTACATTAGTACATTAGTGTTGGTACATTAGTACATTAGTATGGGTACATTATTATGGGTATATTAGTATGGGTACATTATTACATTAGTTTGGGTACATTAGTATGGTTACAATAGTACATTAGTATGGGTACATTAGTATGAGTACATTAGTATGGGTACATTAGTTTGGGTACATTAATACATTAGTATGGGTACATTAGTACATTAATATGGGTACATTAGTATATTAGTACATTAGTATGGGTACATTAGTACATTTGTATTGGTACATTAGTATCAGTACATTAGTATGGGTACATTAGTATGGATACATTAGTACATTAGTATATGTACATTAGTATGGGTACATTAGTACATTAGTATAGGTACATTAGTACAATAGTATAGGTACATTAGTGTTGGAACATTAGTATGGGTACATTAGTATGGGTACATTATTATGGGTACATTAGTTTGGGTACATTAGTATGGGTACATTAGTACATTTGTATTGGTACATTAGTATGAGTACATTAGTATGGGTACATTAGTACATTTGTATTGGTACATTGGTATGGTTACATTAGTACATTAGTATAGGTACATTAGTACATTAGTATAGGTACATTAGTAAGGGTAAATTAGTACATTAGTATTGGTACATTAGAATAGGTTCATTAGTAAGGGTACATTAGTACATTAGTATGGGTACATTAGTACATTATTATGGGTACATTAGTACATTTGTATTGGTACATTAGTATGGGTACATTAGTATATTAGTACATTAGTATGGGTACATTAGTATATTAGTACATTAGTATGGGTACACTAGTACATTTGTATTGGTACATTAGTATGAGAACATTAGTATGGGTACATTAGTACATTAGTATAGGTACATTATTATGGGTACATTAGTAAAGGTACATTAGTACATTAGTAGGGGTACATTAGTAAATTAGTATGGGTACATTAGTAAGGGGAAATTTGTACATTAGTATTAGTACATTAGTATGGGTACATTAGTACATTATTATGGGTACATTAGTATATTTGTATTGGTACATTAGTATGGGTACATTAGTACATTAATATGGGTACGTTAGTATGGGTACATTAATATGGGTACATTAGTATGGGTACATTAGTACAGTAAAATTAGTAACATTAGTACATTGGTATGGGTACTTTAGTATGGGTACATTATTATGGGTACATTAGTACTTTATTGTTGGTACTTTAGTATGGGTACATTAGTACATTAGTGTTGGTACATTAGTACATTAGTATGGGTACATTATTATGGGTATATTAGTATGGGTACATTATTACATTAGTTTGGGTACATTAGTATGGTTACAATAGTACATTAGTATGGGTACATTAGTATGAGTACATTAGTATGGGTACATTAGTTTGGGTACATTAATACATTAGTATGGGTACATTAGTACATTAATATGGGTACATTAGTATATTAGTACATTAGTATGGGTACATTAGTACATTTGTATTGGTACATTAGTATCAGTACATTAGTATGGGTACATTAGTATGGATACATTAGTACATTAGTATATGTACATTAGTATGGGTACATTAGTACATTAGTATAGGTACATTAGTACAATAGTATAGGTACATTAGTGTTGGAACATTAGTATGGGTACATTAGTATGGGTACATTATTATGGGTACATTAGTTTGGGTACATTAGTATGGGTACATTAGTACATTTGTATTGGTACATTAGTATGAGTACATTAGTATGGGTACATTAGTACATTTGTATTGGTACATTGGTATGGTTACATTAGTACATTAGTATAGGTACATTAGTACATTAGTATAGGTACATTAGTAAGGGTAAATTAGTACATTAGTATTGGTACATTAGAATAGGTTCATTAGTAAGGGTACATTAGTACATTAGTATGGGTACATTAGTACATTATTATGGGTACATTAGTACATTTGTATTGGTACATTAGTATGGGTACATTAGTACATTAATATGAGTACATAAGTATGGGTACATTAGTACAGTAATATTAGTAACATTAGTGCATTGGTATGGGTACATTATTATAGGTACATTAGTACATTAGTATGCGTACACTAGTATGGGTACACTAGTATGGGTACATTAGTACATTAGTGTTGGTACATTAGCATGGGTACATTAGTACAGTAATATGTGTACATTAGTAAGGGTACATCAGAATGGGTACATTAGTGTTGGTACATTAGTATGGGTACATTAGTACATTAATATGGGTACATTAGTATATTAGAACATAAGTTTTGGTACATTAGTATTGGTACATTAGTACATTAGTATGGGTACATTAGTATGTGTACATTAGTACATTAGAATGGATACATTAGTTTGGGTACATTAGTACTTTAGTGTTGGTACATTAGTACATTAGTATGGGTACATTACTACATTAGTATGTGTACATTAGTATGGGTACATTAGTACATTAGTATTGGTACATTAGTATGGGTATATTAGTGTTGGTACATTAGTTCATTAGTATGGGTACATTACTACATTAATATGGGAACATTAGTATATTAGTACATTAGTATGGGTACATTAGTATGGGTAGATTAGTACATTATTATGGGTACATTAGTATATTTGTATTGGTACATTAGTATGGGTACATTAGTACATTAATATGGGTACGTTATTATGGGTACATTAATATGGGTACATTAGTATGGGTACATTAGTACAGTAAAATTAGTAACATTAGTACATTGGTATGGGTACTTTAGTATGGGTACATTATTATGGGTACATTAGTACTTTATTGTTGGTACTTTAGTATGGGTACATTAGTACATTAGTGTTGGTACATTAGTACATTAGTATGGGTACATTATTATGGGTATATTAGTATGGGTACATTATTACATTAGTTTGGGTATATTAGTATGGTTACAATAGTACATTAGTATGCATACATTAGTATGAGTACATTAGTATGGGTACATTAGTTTGGGTACATTAATACATTAGTATGGGTACATTAGTACATTAATATGGGTACATTAGTATATTAGTACATTAGTATGGGTACATTAGTACATTTGTATTGGTACATTAGTATGGGTACATTAGTATGGATACATTAGTACATTAGTATATGTACATTAGTATGGGTACATTAGTACATTAGTATAGGTACATTAGTACAATAGTATAGGTACATTAGTGTTGGAACATTAGTATGGGTACATTAGTATGGGTACATTATTATGGGTACATTAGTTTGGGTACATTAGTACATTTGTATTGGTACATTAGTATGAGTACATTAGTACATTTGTATGGGTACATTAGTATGGGTACATTAGTACATTTGTATTGGTACATTAGTATGAGTACATTAGTACATTTGTATGGGTACATTAGTATGGGTACATTAGTACATTTGTATGGGTACATTAGTATAGGTACATTAGTAAGGGTAAATTAGTACATTAGTATTGGTACATTAGAATAGGTTCATTAGTAAGGGTACAATAGTACATTAGTATGGGTACATTAGTACATTATTATGGGTACATTAGTACATTTGTATTGGTACATTAGTATGGGTACATTAGTACATTAATATGAGTACATAAGTATGGGTACATTAGTACAGTAATATTAGTAACATTAGTGCATTGGTATGGGTACATTATTATAGGTACATTAGTACATTAGTATGCGTACACTAGTATGGGTACACTAGTATGGGTACATTAGTACATTAGTGTTGGTACATTAGCATGGGTACATTACTACAGTAATATGTGTACATTAGTAAGGGTACATCAGAATGGGTACATTAGTACATTAGTGTTGGTACATTAGTATGGGTACATTAGTACATTAATATGGGTACATTAGTATATTAGAACATAAGTTTTAGTACATTAGTATTGGTACATTAGTACAGGTACATTAGTATGGGTACATTAGTATATTAGAATGGATACATTAGTTTGGGTACATTAGTACTTTAGTGTTGGTACATTAGTACATTAGTATTGGTACATTAGTACATTAGTATGGGTACATTACTACATTAGTATGTGTACATTAGTATGGGTACATTAGTACATTAGTATGGGTATATTAGTGTTGGTATATTAGTGTTGGTACATTAGTTCATTAGTATGGGTACATTACTACATTAATATGGGAACATTAGTATATTAGTACATTAGTATGGGTACATTAGTATGGGTAGATTAGTACATTAGTACGGGTACGTTAGTATGGGTACATTAGTACATTAGTATGGGTACATTAATACATTTATATGGGTACATTAGTAGAGTACTATGGGAACATTAGTATAGGTACATTAGTACTTTAGTAAATTAGTATGGGTACATTAGTACATTAGAATGGGTACATGATTATGGGTATATTAGTATGGGTACATTAGTTTGGGTACATTAGTATGAGTACATTAGTATGGGTACATTAGTTTGGGTACATTAGTATGGATACATTAGTACATTAATATGGGTACATTAGTACATTTGTATTGGTACATTAGTATGAGTACATTAGTACATTAGTATAGGTACATTATTATGGGTACATTAGTACATTAGTATGGGTATATTAGAACAATAGTATAGGTACATTAGTAAGGGTACATTAGTACATTTATATGGGTACATTAGTATAATAGTATAGGTACATTAGTGTTGGTACATTAGTATGGGTACATTAGTATGGGTACATTATTATGGGTTCATTAGTACATTAGTATGGGTACATTAGTACATTTGTATTGGTACATTAGCAAGGGTACATTAGCAAGGGTACATTAGCAAAGGTACATTAGCAAGGGTACATTAGTATTGGTACATTAGTATAGGTACATTAGTATGGGTACATTAGTACATTAGTATGGGTACATTATTACATTAGTATATTAGTACATTAGTACATTTGTATTGGTACATTAGTATGAGTACATTGGTATGGGTACATTAGTATGGATACATTAGTATGGATACATTAGTACATTAGTATGGGTACATTAGTATGGATACATTAGTACATTAGTATGGGTACATTAGTATGGGTACATTAGTACAGTAAAATTATTAACATTATTACATTGGTATGGGTACATTATTATAGGTACATTAGTACTTTAGTGTTGGTACATTTGTACATTAGTATGGGTACATTAGTACATTAGTATGAGTACATTAGTACATTAGTGAGGGTACATTAGTACATTAATATGTGTACATTAGTAGGGGTACATTAGTATGGGTACATTAGTACATTAGTGTTGGTACATAAGTACATTAGTATGGGTTCATTAGTGTTGGTACATTAGTACATTAGTATGGGTACATTAATATGGGTACATTAGTATATTAGTACATTAGTTTGGGTACATTAGTTTAGGTACATTAGTATGGGTACATTACTACATTAGTATGGGTACATTAGTAAGGGTACATTAGTTTGGGTACATTAGTACTTTAGTGTTGGTACATTAGTATGTGTACTTTAGTACATTAGTGTTGGTACATTAGAACATTAGTATGGGTACATTGGTATATTAGTATGAGTACATTAGTATGGGTACATTAGTGTTGGTGCATTAGTACATTAGTATGGGTACATTAGTACATTAATATGGGTACATTAGTATATTAGTACATTAGTATGGGTACATTAGTACATTAGTATGGGTACATTAGTACAGTACTATGGGTACATTAGTATAGGTACATTAGTACATTAGTATGGGTACAATAGTACATTAGTACATTAGTATGGGTACAATAGTACATTAGTTTGGGTACATTATTATGGGTATATTAGTATGGGTACATTAGTATGGGTACATTAGTATGAGTACATTAGTATGGGTACATTAGTTTGGGTACATTAGTATGGGTACATTAGTGTTGGTACATTAGTACGGGTACATTAGTACATTAATATGGGTACTTTAGTATATTAGTACATTAGTATAGGTACATTAGTATGGGTACATTAGTATGCGTACATTAATACATTTGTATGGGTACATTAGTATGAGTACATTAATATGGATACATTAGTATGGGTACATTAGTACATTAGTGTGGGTACATTAGTACAGTACTATCGGTACATTAGTATAGGCACATTAGTACATTAGTGTTGGTACATTAGTACATTAGTAGGGGTACATTAGTATGGGTACATTAGTAAATTAGTGTTGGTACATTAGTATGGATACATTAGTACATTAGTATGGGTACATTAATATGGGTACATTAGTATATTAGTACATTAGTTTGGTAACATTAGTACATTAGTATATTAGTACATTAGTATGGGTACATTAGTTTAGGTACATTAGTATGGGTACATTACTACATTAGTATGGGTACATTAGTAGGGGTACATTAGTTTGGGTACATTAGTACTTTATTGTTGGTACATTAGTATGTGTACATTAGTACATTAGTATGGGTACATTAGTACATTAGAATGGGTACATTAGTATGAGTATATTAGTTTGGGTACATTAGTATGGGTACATTAGTATATTAGTACATTAGTATGGGTACATTAGTATATTAGTACATTAGTATGGGTACACTAGTACATTTGTATTGGTACATTAGTATGAGAACATTAGTATGGGTACATTAGTACATTAGTATAGGTACATTATTATGGGTACATTAGTAAAGGTACATTAGTAGGGGTACATTAGTAAATTAGTATGGGTACATTAGTAAGGGGAAATTTGTACATTAGTATTAGTACATTAGTATGGGTACATTAGTACATTATTATGGGTACATTAGTATATTTGTATTGGTACATTAGTATGGGTACATTAGTACATTAATATGGGTACGTTAGTATGGGTACATTAATATGGGTACATTAGTATGGGTACATTAGTACAGTAAAATTAGTAACATTAGTACATTGGTATGGGTACTTTAGTATGGGTACATTATTATGGGTACATTAGTACTTTATTGTTGGTACTTTAGTATGGGTACATTAGTACATTAGTGTTGGTACATTAGTACATTAGTATGGGTACATTATTATGGGTATATTAGTATGGGTACATTATTACATTAGTTTGGGTACATTAGTATGGTTACAATAGTACATTAGTATGGGTACATTAGTATGAGTACATTAGTATGGGTACATTAGTTTGGGTACATTAATACATTAGTATGGGTACATTAGTACATTAATATGGGTACATTAGTATATTAGTACATTAGTATGGGTACATTAGTACATTTGTATTGGTACATTAGTATCAGTACATTAGTATGGGTACATTAGTATGGATACATTAGTACATTAGTATATGTACATTAGTATGGGTACATTAGTACATTAGTATAGGTACATTAGTACAATAGTATAGGTACATTAGTGTTGGAACATTAGTATGGGTACATTAGTATGGGTACATTATTATGGGTACATTAGTTTGGGTACATTAGTATGGGTACATTAGTACATTTGTATTGGTACATTAGTATGAGTACATTAGTATGGGTACATTAGTACATTTGTATTGGTACATTGGTATGGTTACATTAGTACATTAGTATAGGTACATTAGTACATTAGTATAGGTACATTAGTAAGGGTAAATTAGTACATTAGTATTGGTACATTAGAATAGGTTCATTAGTAAGGGTACATTAGTACATTAGTATGGGTACATTAGTACATTATTATGGGTACATTAGTACATTTGTATTGGTACATTAGTATGGGTACATTAGTATATTAGTACATTAGTATGGGTACATTAGTATATTAGTACATTAGTATGGGTACACTAGTACATTTGTATTGGTACATTAGTATGAGAACATTAGTATGGGTACATTAGTACATTAGTATAGGTACATTATTATGGGTACATTAGTAAAGGTACATTAGTACATTAGTAGGGGTACATTAGTAAATTAGTATGGGTACATTAGTAAGGGGAAATTTGTACATTAGTATTAGTACATTAGTATGGGTACATTAGTACATTATTATGGGTACATTAGTATATTTGTATTGGTACATTAGTATGGGTACATTAGTACATTAATATGGGTACGTTAGTATGGGTACATTAATATGGGTACATTAGTATGGGTACATTAGTACAGTAAAATTAGTAACATTAGTACATTGGTATGGGTACTTTAGTATGGGTACATTATTATGGGTACATTAGTACTTTATTGTTGGTACTTTAGTATGGGTACATTAGTACATTAGTGTTGGTACATTAGTACATTAGTATGGGTACATTATTATGGGTATATTAGTATGGGTACATTATTACATTAGTTTGGGTACATTAGTATGGTTACAATAGTACATTAGTATGGGTACATTAGTATGAGTACATTAGTATGGGTACATTAGTTTGGGTACATTAATACATTAGTATGGGTACATTAGTACATTAATATGGGTACATTAGTATATTAGTACATTAGTATGGGTACATTAGTACATTTGTATTGGTACATTAGTATCAGTACATTAGTATGGGTACATTAGTATGGATACATTAGTACATTAGTATATGTACATTAGTATGGGTACATTAGTACATTAGTATAGGTACATTAGTACAATAGTATAGGTACATTAGTGTTGGAACATTAGTATGGGTACATTAGTATGGGTACATTATTATGGGTACATTAGTTTGGGTACATTAGTATGGGTACATTAGTACATTTGTATTGGTACATTAGTATGAGTACATTAGTATGGGTACATTAGTACATTTGTATTGGTACATTGGTATGGTTACATTAGTACATTAGTATAGGTACATTAGTACATTAGTATAGGTACATTAGTAAGGGTAAATTAGTACATTAGTATTGGTACATTAGAATAGGTTCATTAGTAAGGGTACATTAGTACATTAGTATGGGTACATTAGTACATTATTATGGGTACATTAGTACATTTGTATTGGTACATTAGTATGGGTACATTAGTACATTAATATGAGTACATAAGTATGGGTACATTAGTACAGTAATATTAGTAACATTAGTGCATTGGTATGGGTACATTATTATAGGTACATTAGTACATTAGTATGCGTACACTAGTATGGGTACACTAGTATGGGTACATTAGTACATTAGTGTTGGTACATTAGCATGGGTACATTAGTACAGTAATATGTGTACATTAGTAAGGGTACATCAGAATGGGTACATTAGTGTTGGTACATTAGTATGGGTACATTAGTACATTAATATGGGTACATTAGTATATTAGAACATAAGTTTTGGTACATTAGTATTGGTACATTAGTACATTAGTATGGGTACATTAGTATGTGTACATTAGTACATTAGAATGGATACATTAGTTTGGGTACATTAGTACTTTAGTGTTGGTACATTAGTACATTAGTATGGGTACATTACTACATTAGTATGTGTACATTAGTATGGGTACATTAGTACATTAGTATTGGTACATTAGTATGGGTATATTAGTGTTGGTACATTAGTTCATTAGTATGGGTACATTACTACATTAATATGGGAACATTAGTATATTAGTACATTAGTATGGGTACATTAGTATGGGTAGATTAGTACATTATTATGGGTACATTAGTATATTTGTATTGGTACATTAGTATGGGTACATTAGTACATTAATATGGGTACGTTATTATGGGTACATTAATATGGGTACATTAGTATGGGTACATTAGTACAGTAAAATTAGTAACATTAGTACATTGGTATGGGTACTTTAGTATGGGTACATTATTATGGGTACATTAGTACTTTATTGTTGGTACTTTAGTATGGGTACATTAGTACATTAGTGTTGGTACATTAGTACATTAGTATGGGTACATTATTATGGGTATATTAGTATGGGTACATTATTACATTAGTTTGGGTATATTAGTATGGTTACAATAGTACATTAGTATGCATACATTAGTATGAGTACATTAGTATGGGTACATTAGTTTGGGTACATTAATACATTAGTATGGGTACATTAGTACATTAATATGGGTACATTAGTATATTAGTACATTAGTATGGGTACATTAGTACATTTGTATTGGTACATTAGTATGGGTACATTAGTATGGATACATTAGTACATTAGTATATGTACATTAGTATGGGTACATTAGTACATTAGTATAGGTACATTAGTACAATAGTATAGGTACATTAGTGTTGGAACATTAGTATGGGTACATTAGTATGGGTACATTATTATGGGTACATTAGTTTGGGTACATTAGTACATTTGTATTGGTACATTAGTATGAGTACATTAGTACATTTGTATGGGTACATTAGTATGGGTACATTAGTACATTTGTATTGGTACATTAGTATGAGTACATTAGTACATTTGTATGGGTACATTAGTATGGGTACATTAGTACATTTGTATGGGTACATTAGTATAGGTACATTAGTAAGGGTAAATTAGTACATTAGTATTGGTACATTAGAATAGGTTCATTAGTAAGGGTACAATAGTACATTAGTATGGGTACATTAGTACATTATTATGGGTACATTAGTACATTTGTATTGGTACATTAGTATGGGTACATTAGTACATTAATATGAGTACATAAGTATGGGTACATTAGTACAGTAATATTAGTAACATTAGTGCATTGGTATGGGTACATTATTATAGGTACATTAGTACATTAGTATGCGTACACTAGTATGGGTACACTAGTATGGGTACATTAGTACATTAGTGTTGGTACATTAGCATGGGTACATTACTACAGTAATATGTGTACATTAGTAAGGGTACATCAGAATGGGTACATTAGTACATTAGTGTTGGTACATTAGTATGGGTACATTAGTACATTAATATGGGTACATTAGTATATTAGAACATAAGTTTTAGTACATTAGTATTGGTACATTAGTACGGGTACATTAGTATGGGTACATTAGTACATTAGAATGGATACATTAGTTTGGGTACATTAGTACTTTAGTGTTGGTACATTAGTATTGGTACATTAGTACATTAGTATGGGTACATTACTACATTAGTATGTGTACATTAGTATGGGTACATTAGTATTGGTACATTAGTATGGGTATATTAGTGTTGGTACATTAGTTCATTAGTATGGGTACATTACTACATTAATATGGGAACATTAGTATATTAGTACATTAGTATGGGTACATTAGTATGGGTAGATTAGTACATTAGTACGGGTACGTTAGTATGGGTACATTAGTACATTAGTATGGGTACATTAATACATTTATATGGGTACATTAGTAGAGTACTATGGGAACATTAGTA
Source organism: Taudactylus pleione (assembly GCA_031769625.1). Lineage (NCBI taxonomy): Eukaryota > Metazoa > Chordata > Amphibia > Anura > Myobatrachidae > Taudactylus > Taudactylus pleione. The sequence continues at coordinate 960,565 of JAUIMM010000719.1, forward strand.
TAGGTACATTAGTACTTTAGTAAATTAGTATGGGTACATTAGTACATTAGAATGGGTACATGATTATGGGTATATTAGTATGGGTACATTAGTTTGGGTACATTAGTATGAGTACATTAGTATGGGTACATTAGTTTGGGTACATTAGTATGGATACATTAGTACATTAATATGGGTACATTAGTACATTTGTATTGGTACATTAGTATGAGTACATTAGTACATTAGTATAGGTACATTATTATGGGTACATTAGTACATTAGTATGGGTATATTAGAACAATAGTATAGGTACATTAGTAAGGGTACATTAGTACATTTATATGGGTACATTAGTATAATAGTATAGGTACATTAGTGTTGGTACATTAGTATGGGTACATTAGTATGGGTACATTATTATGGGTTCATTAGTACATTAGTATGGGTACATTAGTACATTTGTATTGGTACATTAGCAAGGGTACATTAGCAAGGGTACATTAGTATTGGTACATTAGTATAGGTACATTAGTATGGGTACATTAGTACATTAGTATGGGTACATTATTACATTAGTATATTAGTACATTAGTACATTTGTATTGGTACATTAGTATGAGTACATTGGTATGGGTACATTAGTATGGATACATTAGTATGGATACATTAGTACATTAGTATGGGTACATTAGTATGGATACATTAGTACATTAGTATGGGTACATTAGTATGGGTACATTAGTACAGTAAAATTATTAACATTATTACATTGGTATGGGTACATTATTATAGGTACATTAGTACTTTAATGTTGGTACATTTGTACATTAGTATGGGTACATTAGTACATTAGTATGAGTACATTAGTACATTAGTGAGGGTACATTAGTACATTAATATGTGTACATTAGTAGGGGTACATTAGTATGGGTACATTAGTACATTAGTGTTGGTACATTAGTACATTAGTATGGGTTCATTAGTGTTGGTACATTAGTACATTAGTATGGGTACATTAATATGGGTACATTAGTATATTAGTACATTAGTTTAGGTACATTAGTATGGGTACATTAGTATGGGTACATTAGTATGGGTACATTAGTAAGGGTACATTAGTTTGGGTACATTAGTACTTTAGTGTTGGTACATTAGTATGTGTACTTTAGTACATTAGTGTTGGTACATTAGAACATTAGTATGGGTACATTGGTATATTAGTATGAGTACATTAGTATGGGTACATTAGTGTTGGTGCATTAGTACATTAGTATGGGTACATTAGTACATTAATATGGGTACATTAGTATATTAGTATATTAGTATGGGTACATTAGTACATTAGTATGGGTACATTAGTACAGTACTATGGGTACATTAGTATAGGTACATCAGTACATTAGTACATTAGTATGGGTACAATAGTACATTAGTACATTAGTATGGGTACAATAGTACATTAGTTTGGGTACATTATTATGGGTATATTAGTATGGGTACATTAGTACATTAGTATGGGTACATTAGTATGAGTACATTAGTATGGGTACATTAGTTTGGGTACATTATTATGGGTACATTAGTGTTGGTACATTAGTACGGGTACATTAGTACATTAATATGGGTACTTTAGTATATTAGTACATTAGTATAGGTACATTAGTATGGGTACATTAGTATGCGTACATTAATACATTTGTATGGGTACATTAGTATGAGTACTTTAATATGGATACATTAATATGGGTACATTAGTACATTAGTGTGGGTACATTAGTACAGTACTATCGGTACATTAGTATAGGCACATTAGTACATTAGTGTTGGTACATTAGTACATTAGTAGGGGTACATTAGTATGGGTACATTAGTAAATTAGTGTTGGTACATTAGTATGGATACATTAGTACATTAGTATGGGTACATTAATATGGGTACATTAGTATATTAGTACATTAGTTTGGTAACATTAGTACATTAGTATATTAGTACATTAGTATGGGTACATTAGTTTAGGTACATTAGTATGGGTACATTACTACATTAGTATGGGTACATTAGTATGGGTACATTAGTAGGGGTACATTAGTTTGGGTACATTAGTACTTTATTGTTGGTACATTAGTATGTGTACATTAGTACATTAGTATGGGTACATTAGTACATTAGAATGGGTACATTAGTATGAGTATATTAGTTTGGGTACATTAGTATGGGTACATTAGTATATTAGTACATTAGTATGGGTACATTAGTATATTAGTACATTAGTATGGGTACACTAGTACATTTGTATTGGTACATTAGTATGAGAACATTAGTATGGGTACATTAGTACATTAGTATAGGTACATTATTATGGGTACATTAGTAAAGGTACATTAGTACATTAGTAGGGGTACATTAGTAAATTAGTATGGGTACATTAGTAAGGGGAAATTTGTACATTAGTATTAGTACATTAGTATGGGTACATTAGTACATTATTATGGGTACATTAGTATATTTGTATTGGTACATTAGTATGGGTACATTAGTACATTAATATGGGTACGTTAGTATGGGTACATTAGTATGGGTACATTAGTACAGTAAAATTAGAAACATTAGTACATTGGTATGGGTACTTTAGTATGGGTACATTATTATGGGTACATTAGTACTTTATTGTTGGTACTTTAGTATGGGTACATTAGTACATTAGTGTTGGTACATTAGTACATTAGTATGGGTACATTATTATGGGTATATTAGTATGGGTACATTATTACATTAGTTTGGGTACATTAGTATGGTTACAATAGTACATTAGTATGGGTACATTAGTATGGGTACATTAGTATGAGTACATTAGTTTGGGTACATTAATACATTAGTATGGGTACATTAGTACATTAATATGGGTACATTAGTATATTAGTACATTAGTATGGGTACATTAGTATCAGTACATTAGTATGGGTACATTAGTATGGATACATTAGTACATTAGTATATGTACATTAGTATGGGTACATTAGTACATTAGTATAGGTACATTAGTGTTGGAACATTAGTATGGGTACATTAGTATGGGTACATTATTATGGGTACATTAGTTTGGGTACATTAGTATGGGTACATTAGTACATTTGTATTGGTACATTAGTATGAGTACATTAGTATGGGTACATTAGTACATTTGTATTGGTACATTGGTATGGTTACATTAGTACATTAGTATAGGTACATTAGTATGGGTACATTAGTACATTTGTATGGGTACATTAGTACATTAGTATAGGTACATTAGTAAGGGTAAATTAGTACATTAGTATTGGTACATTAGAATAGGTTCATTAGTAAGGGTACATTAGTACATTAGTATGGGTACATTAGTACATTATTATGGGTACATTAGTACATTTGTATTGGTACATTAGTATGGGTACATTAGTACATTAATATGAGTACATAAGTATGGGTACATTAGTACAGTAATATTAGTAACATTAGTGCATTGGTATGGGTACAATATTATAGGTACATTAGTACATTAGTATGCGTACACTAGTATGGGTACACTAGTATGGGTACATTAGTACATTAGTGTTGGTACATTAGCATGGGTACATTAGTACAGTAATATGTGTACATTAGTAAGGGTACATCAGAATGGGTACATTAGTGTTGGTACATTAGTATGGGTACATTAGTACATTAATATGGGTACATTAGTATATTAGAACATAAGTTTTGGTACATTAGTACATTAGTATTGGTACATTAGTACATTAGTATGGGTACATTAGTATGTGTACATTAGTACATTAGAATGGATACATTAGTTTGGGTACATTAGTACTTTAGTGTTGGTACATTAGTACATTAGTATTGGTACATTAGTACATTAGTATGGGTACATTACTACATTAGTATGTGTACATTAGTATGGGTACATTAGTACATTAGTATTGGTACATTAGTATGGGTATATTAGTGTTGGTACATTAGTTCATTAGTATGGGTACATTACTACATTAATATGGGAACATTAGTATATTAGTACATTAGTATGGGTACATTAGTATGGGTAGATTAGTACATTAGTATGGGTACATTAGTACATTAGTACGGGTACGTTAGTATGGGTACATTATTTCATTAGTATGGGTACATTAGTATGGGTACATTAGTACATTAGTATGGGTACATTAATACATTTATATGGGTACATTAGTAGAGTACTATGGGAACATTAGTATAGGTACATTAGTACATTAGTAAATTAGTATGGGTACATTAGTACATTAGAATGGGTACATTATTATGGGTATATTAGTATGGGTACATTAGTATGGGTACATTAGTTTGGGTGCATTAGTATGGGTACATTAGTATGAGTACATTAGTATGGGTACATTAGTTTGGGTACATTAGTATGGATACATTAGTACATTAATATGGGTACATTAGTACATTTGTATTGGTACATTAGTATGAGTACATTAGTACATTAGTATAGGTACATTATTATGGGTACATTAGTATGGGTACATTAGAACAATAGTATAGGTACATTAGTAAGGGTACATTAGTACATTTATATGGGTACATTAGTATAATAGTATAGGTACATTAGTGTTGGTACATTAGTATGGGTACATTATTATGGGTTCATTAGTACATTAGTATGGGTACATTAGTACATTTGTATTGGTACATTAGTATGAGTACATTAGTATGGGTACATTATTACATTAGTATAGGTACATTAGCAAGGGTACATTAGTATTGGTACATTAGTATAGGTACATTAGTATGGGTACATTAGTACATTAGTATGGGTACATTATTACATTAGTATATTAGTACATTAGTACATTTGTATTGGTACATTAGTATGAGTACATTGGTATGGGTGCATTAGTATGGATACATTAGTACATTAGTATGGGTACATTAATATGGATACATTAGTACATTAGTATGGGTACATTAGTATGGGTACATTAGTACTGTAAAATTAGTAACATTATTACATTGGTATGGGTACATTATTATAGGTACATTAGTACTTTAGTGTTGGTACATTTGTACATTAGTATGGGTACATTAGTACATTAGTATGAGTACATTAGTACATTAGTGAGGGTACATTAGTACATTAATATGTGTACATTAGTAGGGGTACATTAATATGGGTACATTAGTACATTAGTGTTGGTACATTAGTACATTAGTATGGATACATTAGTGTTGGTACATTAGTACATTAGTATGGGTACATTAATATGGGTACATTAGTATATTAGTACATTAGTTTGGGTACATTAGTATAGGTACATTAGTTTAGGTACATTAGTATATTAGTATTGGTACATTACTACATTAGTATGGGTACATTAGTTTGGGTACATTAGAACATTTGTATTGGTACATTAGTATGGGTACATTAGTACATTAATATGAGTACATTAGTATGGGTACATTAGTATAGTAATATTAGTAACATTAGTACTTTGGTATGGGTTCATTATTATTGGTACATTAGTACATTAGTATGGGTACATTAGTATGGGTACACTAGTATGGGTACATTAGAACATTAGTTTTGGTACATTAGCATGGGTACTTTAGTACATTAATATGTGTACATTAGTATGGGTACATCAGAATGGGTACATTAGTACATCAGTGTTGGTACATTAGTATGGGTACATTAGTACATTAATATGGGTACATTAGTATATTAGAACATAAGTTTTGGTACATTAGTACATTAGTATTGGTACATTAGTACATTAGTATGGGTACATTAGTATGTGTACATTTGTACATTAGTGTTGGTACATTAGTACATTAGTATGGGTACATTAGTACATTAGTATGAGTACATTAGTATGGGTACATTAGTGTTGGTACATTAGTACATTAATATGGGTACATTAGTATATTAGTACATTAGTATGGGTACATTAGTACATTAGTATGGGTACATTAGTATGGGTACATTAGAACATTAGTATGGGTACATTAGTATGGGTACATTAGAACATTAGTATGGGTACATTCATACATTTTATGGGTACATTAGTATAAGTACATTAATATGGAAACATTAGTATGGGTACATTAGTATGGGTACATTAGTACAGTACTATGGGTACATTAGTATAGGTACATTAGTACATTAGTATGGGTACATTAGTACATTAATATGAGTACATAAGTATGGGTACATTAGTACAGTAATATTAGTAACATTAGTGCATTGGTATGGGTACATTATTATAGGTACATTAGTACATTAGTATGCGTACACTAGTATGGGTACACTAGTATGGGTACATTAGTACATTAGTGTTGGTACATTAGCATGGGTACATTAGTACAGTAATATGTGTACATTAGTAAGGGTACATCAGAATGGGTACATTAGTACATCAGTGTTGGTACATTAGTATGGGTACATTAGTACATTAATATGGGTACATTAGTATATTAGAACATAAGTTTTGGTACATTAGTACATTAGTATTGGTACATTAGTACATTAGTATGGGTACATTAGTATGTGTACATTTGTACATTAGTGTTGGTACATTAGTACATTAGTATGGGTACATTAGTACATTAGTATGAGTACATTAGTATGGGTACATTAGTGTTGGTACATTAGTACATTAATATGGGTACATTAGTATATTAGTACATTAGTATGGGTACATTAGTACATTAGTATGGGTACATTAGAACATTAGTATGGGTACATTAGTATGGGTACATTAGAACATTAGTATGGGTACATTCATACATTTTTATGGGTACATTAGTATAAGTACATTAATATGGAAACATTAGTATGGGTACATTAGTACAGTACTATGGGTACATTAGTATAGGTACATTAGTACATTAGTATGGGTACATTAGTACATTAGTATGGGTACATTATTATGGGTATATTAGTATGGGTACATTAGTATATGAGTTTGGGTACATTAGTATGGGTACATTAGTACTTTAGTATGGGTACATTAGTATGAGTACATTAGTATGGGTACATTAGTTTGGGTACATTAGTATGGGTACATTAGTACATTAGTATGGGTACATTAGTACATTTGTATTGGTACATTATTACCAGTACATTAGTATGGGTACATTAGTATGGATACATTAGTACATTAGTATATGTACATTAGTATGGGTACATTAGTACATTAGTATGGGTACATTAGTACATTAGTATAGGTACATTAGTAAGGGTAAATTAGTACATTAGTATTGGTACATTAGTATAGGTTCATTAGTAAGGGTACATTAGTATGGGTACATTAGTACATTATTATGGGTACATTAGTATGGGTACATTAGTACATTAGTATGGGTACATTATTACATTTGTATGGGTACATTAGTATGAGTACATAAATATGGAAACATTAGTATGGGTACATTAGTACAGTACTATGGGTACATTAGTATAGGTACTTTAGTACATTAGTATGGGTACAATAGTACATTAGTATGGGTACATTATTATGGGTATATTAATATGGGTACATTAGTACATTAGTATGGGTACATTAGTACATTAGTATGGGTACATTAGTATGAGTACATTAGTATGGGTACATTAGTATGGGTACATTAGTTTGGGTACATTAGTATAGGTACATTAGTATTGGTACATTAGTACATTAGTATGGGTACATTAGTACATTGGTACATTAGTATGGGTACATTAGTACATTAGTATGGGTACGTTAGTATGGGTACATTAGTATGGGTACATTAGTACATTAGTATGGGTACATTAATATATTTGTATGGGTACATTAGTATGAGTACATAAATATGGAAACATTAGTATGGGTACATTAGTACATTAGTATGGGTACATTAGCACAGTACTATGGGTACATTAGTATAGGTACATTAGTACATTAGTATGGGTACAATAGTACATAAGTATGGGTACATTATTATGGGTATATTAGTATGGGTACATTAGTACATTAGTATGGGTACATTAGTATGGGTACATTAGTACATTAGTATGAGTACATTAGTATGGGTACATTAGTTTGGGAACATTTGTACATTAGTATAGGTACATTAGTATGGGTACATTAGTACATTAGTATGGGTACATTAGTACATTAGTATAGGTACATTAGTAAGGGTAAATTAGTACATTAGTATTGGTACATTAGTATAGGTTCATTAGTAAGGGTACATTAGTACATTAGTATGGGTACATTAGTACATTATTATGGGTACATTAGTATGGGTACATTAGTACATTTGTATGGGTACATTAGTATGGGTACATTAGTACATTAATATGGGTACATTAGTATGGGTACATTAGTACAGTAATATTAGTAACATTAGAACATTGGTATGGGTACATTATTATAGGTACATTAGTACATTAATATGGGTACATTAGTATGGGTACATTAGTACATTAATATGGGTACATTAGTATGAGTACATTAGTATGGGTACATTAGTACTTTAGTGTTGGTACATTAGTACATTAGTATGGGTACATTACTACATTAGTATGGGTACATTAGTATGGGTACATTAGTTTGGGTACATTAGTACTTTAGTGTTGGTACATTAGTACATTAGTATGGGTACATTAGTGTTGGTACATTAGTATATTAGTATGGGTACATTAGTACATTAATATGGGTACATTAGTATATTAGTGTATTTGTATGGGTACATTAGTATGGGTACATTAGTATGGATACATTAGTACATTAGTACGGGTAAGTTAGTATTGGAACATTAGTATGGGTACATTAGTACATTAGTATGGGTACATTAGTATGGGTACATTAATACATTTGTATGGGTACATTAGTATGAGTACATTAATATGGATACATTAGTATGGGTACATTAGTACAGTACTATGGGTACATTAGTATAGGCACATTAGTACATTAGTGTTGGTACACTAGTACATTAATATGTGTACATTAGTAGGGGTACATAGGTATGGGTACATTAGTACATTAGTGTTGGTACATTAGTATGGGTACATTAGTGTTGGTACATTAGTATATTAGTATGGGTACATTAATATGGGTACATTAGTATATTAGTACATTAGTTTGGGTACATTAGTACATTAGTATGGGTACATTAGTATAGGTACATTAGAACATTAGTATGGGTACATTAGTATGGGTACATTAGAACATTAGTATGGGTACATTCATACATTTTTATGGGTACATTAGTATAAGTACATTAATATGGAAACATTAGTATGGGTACATTAGTATGGGTACATTAGTACAGTACTATGGGTACATTAGTATAGGTACATTAGTACATTAGTATGGGTACATTAGTACATTAGTATGGGTACATTATTATGGGTATATTAGTATGGGTACATTAGTATATGAGTTTGGGTACATTAGTATGGGTACATTAGTACTTTAGTATGGGTACATTAGTATGAGTACATTAGTATGGGTACATTAGTTTGGGTACATTAGTATGGGTACATTAGTACATTAGTATGGGTACATTAGTACATTTGTATTGGTACATTATTACCAGTACATTAGTATGGGTACATTAGTATGGATACATTAGTACATTAGTATATGTACATTAGTATGGGTACATTAGTACATTAGTATGGGTACATTAGTACATTAGTATAGGTACATTAGTAAGGGTAAATTAGTACATTAGTATTGGTACATTAGTATAGGTTCATTAGTAAGGGTACATTAGTACATTAGTATGGGTACATTAGTACATTATTATGGGTACATTAGTATGGGTACATTAGTACATTAGTATGGGTACATTATTACATTTGTATGGGTACATTAGTATGAGTACATAAATATGGAAACATTAGTATGGGTACATTAGTACAGTACTATGGGTACATTAGTATAGGTACATTAGTACATTAGTATGGGTACAATAGTACATTAGTATGGGTACATTATTATGGGTATATTAATATGGGTACATTAGTACATTAGTATGGGTACATTAGTACATTAGTATGGGTACATTAGTATGAGTACATTAGTATGGGTACATTAGTTTGGGTACATTAGTATAGGTACATTAGTATGGGTACATTAGTACATTAGTATTGGTACATTAGTACATTAGTATGGGTACATTAGTACATTGGTACATTAGTATGGGTACATTAGTACATTAGTATGGGTACGTTAGTATGGGTACATTAGTATGGGTACATTAGTACATTAGTATGGGTACATTAATATATTTGTATGGGTACATTAGTATGAGTACATAAATATGGAAACATTAGTATGGGTACATTAGTACATTAGTATGGGTACATTAGCACAGTACTATGGGTACATTAGTATAGGTACATTAGTACATTAGTATGGGTACAATAGTACATAAGTATGGGTACATTATTATGGGTATATTAGTATGGGTACATTAGTACATTAGTATGGGTACATTAGTATGGGTACATTAGTACATTAGTATGAGTACATTAGTATGGGTACATTAGTTTGGGAACATTTGTACATTAGTATAGGTACATTAGTATGGGTACATTAGTACATTAGTATGGGTACATTAGTACATTAGTATAGGTACATTAGTAAGGGTAAATTAGTACATTAGTATTGGTACATTAGTATAGGTTCATTAGTAAGGGTACATTAGTACATTAGTATGGGTACATTAGTACATTATTATGGGTACATTAGTATGGGTACATTAGTACATTTGTATGGGTACATTAGTATGGGTACATTAGTACATTAATATGGGTACATTAGTATGGGTACATTAGTACAGTAATATTAGTAACATTAGAACATTGGTATGGGTACATTATTATAGGTACATTAGTACATTAATATGGGTACATTAGTATGGGTACATTAGTACATTAATATGGGTACATTAGTATGAGTACATTAGTATGGGTACATTAGTACTTTAGTGTTGGTACATTAGTACATTAGTATGGGTACATTACTACATTAGTATGGGTACATTAGTATGGGTACATTAGTTTGGGTACATTAGTACTTTAGTGTTGGTACATTAGTACATTAGTATGGGTACATTAGTATGGGTACATTAGTGTTGGTACATTAGTATATTAGTATGGGTACATTAGTACATTAATATGGGTACATTAGTATATTAGTGTATTTGTATGGGTACATTAGTATGGGTACATTAGTATGGGTACATTAGTATGGATACATTAGTACATTATTACGGGTAAGTTAGTATTGGAACATTAGTATGGGTACATTAGTACATTAGTATGGGTACATTAGTATGGGTACATTAATACATTTGTATGGGTACATTAGTATGAGTACATTAATATGGATACATTAGTATGGGTACATTAGTACAGTACTATGGGTACATTAGTATAGGCACATTAGTACATTAGTGTTGGTACACTAGTACATTAATATGTGTACATTAGTAGGGGTACATAGGTATGGGTACATTAGTACATTAGTGTTGGTACATTAGTATGGGTACATTAGTGTTGGTACATTAGTATATTAGTATGGGTACATTAATATGGGTACATTAGTATATTAGTACATTAGTTTGGGTACATTAGTACATTAGTATGGGTACATTAGTATAGGTACATTAGTTTAGGTACATTAGTATGGGTACATTACTACATTAGTATGGGTATATTAGTATGGGTACATTAGTAGGGGTACATTAGTATGTGTTCATTAGTACATTAGTGTTGGTACATTAGTACATTAGTATGGGTACATTAGTACATTAGTAAGGGTACATTAGTACATTAGTGTAGGTACATTAGTGTTGGTACATTAGTATGGGTACATTAGTATGGGTACATTAGTACATTTGTATTGGTACATTAGTATGAGTACATTAGTATGGGTACATTAGTACATTAGTACATTAGTATAGGTACATTAGTAAAGGTAAATTAGTACATTAGTATTGGTTCATTAGTACATTAGTATGGGTACATTAGTACATTAGTATGGGTACATTAGTACATTAGTATAGGTACATTAGTACATTAGTATTGGTTCATTAGTACATTAGTATGGGTACATTAGTAAAGGTACATTAGTACATTAGTATGGGTAAATTAGTAAATTAGTATGGGTACATTAGAATAGGTTCATTAGTAAGGGTACATTAGTACATTAGTATGGGTACATTAGTACATTATTGTGGGTACAGTAGTATATTTGTATGGGTACATTAATATGGGTACGTTAGTATGGGTACATTAGTACATTAATATGGGTACATTAGTATGGGTACATTAGTACAGTAATATTAGTAACATTAGTAAATTGGTATGGGTACATTATTATATGTACATTAGTACATTAGTATGGGTACATTAGTAAGGGTACATTATTATGGGTACATTAGTACTTTAGTGTTGGTACTTTAGTATGGGTACATTAGTACATTAGTGTTAGTACATTAGTACATTAGTATGGGTACATTAGTACATTAATATTGGTACTTTAGTATATTAGAACATTAGTTTGGGTACATTAGTACATTAGTATGGGTACATTAGTACATTAGTATGGGTACATTACTACATTTGTATGGGTACATTAGTATGGGTACATTAGTATGGGTACAATAGTACATTATTATGGGTATATTAGTATGGGTACATTAGTACATTGGTTTGGGTACATTAGTATGGGTACACTAGTACATTAGTATGGATACATTAGTATGAGTACATTAGTATGGGTACATTAGTTTGGGTACATTAGTATGGGTACATTACTACATTAGTATGTGTACATTAATATGGGTACATTAGTATATTAGTACATTAGTATGGGTACATTAGTTTGGGTAGATTAGTACATTAGTACGGGTACATTAGTATGGGTACATTATTACATTAGTATTGGTACATTAGTATGGGTACATTAGTACATTAGTATTGGTACATTAATACATTTGTATGGGTACATTAGTAGAGTACTATGGGTACATTAGTACATTAGAATGGGTACATTATTATGGGTACATTAGTATGGGTACATTAGTACATTAGTTTGGGTACATTAGTATGGGTACATTAGTATGAGTACATTAGTATGGGTACATTAGTTTGGGTACATTAGTATGGTTACATTAGTACATTAATATGGGTAAATTAGTACATTTGTATTGGTACATTAGTATGGGTACATTAGTACATTAGTATGGGTACATTAGTATGGGTACATTAGTACATTAGTATGGATACATTTACATTAGTGTGGGTACATTCGTACGGGCACATTTGTACATTAGTATGGGTACATTCGTGTGAGTACATTAGTACGGGCACATTAGTACATTAGTACATTAGTATGGGTACATTAGTACATTAGTATGGGTACATTAGTACATTAGTATGGGTACATTAGTATGGGTATATACAAAAAACAAGGTTGCAGATGCACTATTCGATCATTACTGTATACATTTAAATTTATTATATAGAATTTCAGAGGTAGTTTGCATATCAAAGGCCACTGATACGGGCCTGCCCACCAGCGTCAAGGTCACCTCTTTGAGCAGGTCCCTAACACTCAGGGTTTAACATCTGGGACGCAGGGCACCCCAAAAGAGTACATTAGTATGGGTACATTAGTACATTAGTACGGGCACATTAGTACATTAGTATGGGCACATTAGTACATTAGTTTGGGTTCATTAGTACATTAGTACATTCACATTAGTACATTAGTATGGGTACATTAGTACATTAGTATGGGTACATTAGTATGGGTACATTAGTACATTAGTATAGGTACATTAGTATGGGTAAATTAGTACATTAGTATGGGTACATTAGTATGGATACATTAGTACATTAGTATGGGTACATTAGTACATTAGTATGGGTACATTAGTATGGATACATTAGTACATTAGTATGGGTACATTAGTATGGGTAAATTAGTACATTAGTATGGGTACATTAGTACATTAGTACATTAGTATGGGTACATTAGTATGGGCACATTAGTACATTAGTTTGGGTACATTAGTAAATTAGTTCATTCACATTAGTACGGGTACATTAGTATGGGTACATTAGTACATTAGTATGGGTACATTAGTCCATTAGTATGGGTACATTAGTCCATTAGTATGGGTACATTAGTATGGATACATTAGTACATTAGTATGGATACATTAGTACATTAGTATGGGTACATTAGTACATTGGTATTGGTACATTAGTATGGATACATTAGTACATTAGTATGGGTACATTAGTATGGATACATTAGTACATTAGTATAGGTACATTAGTACATTAATATGGGTACATTAGTATGGGTACATTAGTACATTAGTATGGGTACATTAGTATGGATACATTTGTACATTAGTATGGATACATTAGTATGGGTACATTAGTATGGATACATTAGTACATTAATATGGGTACATTAGTACATTAGTATTGGTACATTAGTACATTAGTATGGGTACATTAGTATGGGTAAATTAGTACATTAGTATGGCTACATTAGTATGGGTACATTAGTATGGATACATTAGTACATTAATATGGGTACATTAGTACATTAGTATGGGTACATTAGTATTGGTACATTAGTATGGATACATTAGTATGGATACATTAGTACATTAGTATGGGTACATTAGTACATTAGTATTGGTACATTAGTATGGATACATTAGTACATTAGTATGGGTACATTAGTATGGATACATTTGTACATTAGTATGGGTACATTAGTATGGATACATTAGTACATTAGTACAGGTACATTAGTATAGGTACATTAGTACATTAGTATGGATACATTTGTACATTAGTATTGGTACATTAGTACATTAGTATAGGTACATTAGTATTGGTACATTAGTACATTAGTATAGGTACATTAGTATTGGTACATTAGTACATTAGTATAGGTACATTAGTACATTACACATGGAATAAACACATAAAATTTTTAAAACCAGTGAGCTCTCAATCATCAATAATGTGATCATCAGTTACTGTAATTATGTATAATCGTTAGACACCTATTATGATAAGTCTAATCTATTGGCTAAGTGATGACAATATAGCTGATAAAGCAGTCATGCTAACATTGAATAAATGAGTCATAATGCTAGGATATAAAAGGTAAAATATCTATTTTAATCATAATACATTTGTTTCCACACAGTGTTGTACTAAATATCGCACAATATTCTCCTGAATAAAATTGTATCTAAAATAATGACACAATAGGGCAGGGGGTGGACAAATGAGGGCAAGAGGAACTACAAAAGAATGTTTAAAAAGATCAATCAATAACACAAACTCTGTGAGGATGTTATGTACAATGAATACAAAAACAATTCAAAAGTTTCAAAGATTAATAGTAAAAATCACGAATACTAGTAGTTAAAACTTCCAATGAAACAATAATACTAAACTACATATGGACTGATTCAACATGTTGAATCAGTCCATATGTAGTTTAATATTATTGTTTCAGTGTATAATAAATAAAATCCGTGATTGTTGTATAATATTATTGCTTCAGTCTAGAATAGAAATATATATAGTTCAATTGAAGCCCGATATGAGTGTTCTGTGAGGTGGTATTAAACCACAGCTCTGCAGTAGCCATGGTCCGTACAGAGCCTGCTTCACTGTTACCAGAATTGCCGCTGCGTGTACCACTGTAGCGGACTGAGGGAGCCTTGCCAGCCTGGTATAGAAGCCTGGATTTATGCAGTATACCGGTGGTGGCAATCTGCGGTGATCATCCGCTGGCTGCCTGATGGTGACTGTCACCAGGATCTACTCTACTTGGTTTTGCGGGTGCATCCACTATGCCGTCGGAGCTGGAGGATTACTCACGCAGCACCAGTGCATGTATAGGGGCCACGGCACACATAACAAATGTACACAGGGAAGGGTACTTACTGGCTGGTGGGCTTGTTCAAAAATGCAGGCTT
Organism: Taudactylus pleione; assembly: GCA_031769625.1. Classification (NCBI taxonomy): domain Eukaryota; kingdom Metazoa; phylum Chordata; class Amphibia; order Anura; family Myobatrachidae; genus Taudactylus; species Taudactylus pleione. The sequence continues at coordinate 976,558 of JAUIMM010000719.1, forward strand.
GGGTCCCGATGGGCTATTTGCATTAGCTTGTGGTGGCAGATGTACGGATTAAGTCCGTTGTGTTTTTCTCCTCCTGTAGGTAGTCTCACAGAGGGTGGATAAGCGGGGCTTCCTGGGTGCCTGTGTCCGTGTTCTCAACGCATTTCGACTGGTACTTGCAGTCTTTTTCTTTTACTTATAAGTTATATATGTATATACCATAGCTTTTCAGGGTAATCACTATAACTAATAGGATACAAGTACTAAACATCACAACAGCTCTAAACCTCTGAGATGTATCATTCCACACATGGGTTCTGAGAAATGTGATAATATCCATCTTCTTCCTCTCAGTGTTTGGAATTTTCTGTTGTCCCTTTTAATTTCCCAATTATGGTGATTTCAGGAGTTGCGTTAAGTCAGTGGCATTTTAAATATCTGTCTATAATAAATGAGTAAATTATTCTAGCATACAACATTTATAACACTGATCAATCTATGAAAAATTCCTCAGCACTGTTGAATTCATTGTTAATATTACTACCTCAAAGGACTGAGATCTTGGGTTTGATATCTGATAAGTCCCTATCTGTGTGGTGTTTATATGTTCTCCTTGAGTTTACATGGATTAACTCCTACAATCCAAAAAACATACTGGTAGGTTAAATTCGAGAAGTCTCATCCAAGAAGACATTCAATATTTTTAGGCCAAATAGTAATCAGAGAGGTGATGTCAGGTTACCGAACATTTGATCTCAACTGAGAGAATGGTAATATAAATGTGTTATTTCTATTACTGGGGAGTTAAATGTCGTAAAAGTTTTCAGGACATCTAGAGGAAAGGGATATTGTTTCTATTTTATATGAAGTTATAAAGTAATGACTTCTGATAGAGACATTAATAACGACAAACTATGTACAATCTACTATTCTTCCCTCCTCTAATTCTCAGCACAGAAGCTCAGCAGAAACATCTTCCTGAGCTTGGAGCTGCCCAGGATTATGATGATAGCTTCCGCTGTTGGAAATAACATGATTATAAGCCAGCCAATAATAGTCAAGGAATCTTCAAAATTGGAAGCTCCTGCGAAGACAATGATCACAGTTGTGTTGAAGATCACAGAAAGTAGAATCATTGTTCTTATAGCACTGATATGAGTCTGAAGATTAAGAGTGGATCCAGAATCATTCTTCTCTATATTAAACACATGTCTTGAAAGTGAGGACACCATCACCACAATGGAGGTGATAATGAGAATAAAAGGCAAGAAGGAGCCCAGGAAGTTGGCAAATATTTTGTATGGTAAACTAGTAAAAACTACCCCACTGGAGTTCAATGTGTTATTCCCAAGGTATCGAGCCATCAAGAAATCAGTCCAAATTGATGGAACACTTATGGCAAACTACCCAACACCTGACAGTAGAAGAAGATGAGGCAGGAAAGTCAAGAAATGTTTCTTACCCAACCTAAGAATCCATAGCTGAACTTGGTGATGGAAGCACAGTAATAGGCACAGAGCCAGGCTGTCAGCCAATTGGTGAAGTACATTAGAAATGGTAGAAGGACGAGTACAATGTAGTAAGATTCCATAATATAAAAAGCTGAGATCCATGAACCTATTGAATGTGAAAGTAATAAACTACATGTGGCAATGTTAAACCACTGCCATGATGCCATGGATTAGATCAGAGGGGCTTAGCTTTAACCCATTTTTCATTCTTTTCACAATTAAAATAATGATACTTCAAAGTAATTACCACCACACCTTCAATGATAGAGATGATAAGCAGGGCAACCCATTTGGCATTCAACATCTTCTGGGCAGAGGGGACTCGTTGCAGCTAATGGTAAATGATTTGTACAGTATGTTCTCAATAGAAACAGGTCCTTGTTGGAATTTGCCTAATGCAAATAATCACAGACTGGTGACCAGTAGGCAATGTGCACAGTAATGTATGGTGATTAGATATGTACCTCTTATAGATCTCATGTTCAGAGTTTTGCATATTAAAGAAAACAATGTACATTATTTAGTTTTCTATAAGCCTTGTCAAAATTGCATTTCCATGCTAGGGGTCCTTAATTAAATAACATTGCCATAACACTCCCATATAAACTGTACATTGCCTACAATGGATAATTTATTTGATCCAGTAATGGCCGCACAGTATGATCTATATAAAGTTGGTCACACAGTATGTTATATATGTTGGCCATAAAGGATGTGTTATATGCTGGCCATATAGAATGATTTATTGCCTGGTCATATAGCATTATTTATTGACTGTCCATATAGAATGGTTTATTGGCTGGACATATAGATTGGTTTATTGGCTGGACATATAGATTGGTTTATTGGCTGGACATATAGATTGGTTTATTGGCTGGCCATATGGAATAATTTATTGGCTTGCCATAGATAATTGTTTCTTGGCTGAGCATATATATTGATTTATTAGCTGGTCATATAGAATTATAATTTGTATGGACATATACAGTATAATGATGTATTGTTTGGCCATATCGATTGATTTATTGGCTGGTCAGAAGAATATCACAGGTAGGTATATCCTACTCTCAAGTTAACAGATTGTGGGTATTGTACTGTCTCTAGAATTTTTCCCTGCTTAACTACTCTATGGGCACAAAACTTCAGACCAAATTTTTGAAGTACTGCCTCACAGAAGGCTGGGAGATCGTAAAGCACCAGGTTCCTAGACTCTATAAGCGGTTTTGGACACTCCAATGCTTCAGCTCTGAAGGCTAAGAGGACTTATCTTAACACCTAAACTGGAGTGCCTGGGATCGAGGATGCATCCTGGAAAAAGGTGAAGCATTTGTACACCAATATGTGGAATTGGACAGGATCCCAGTTGAAGTAGATGGGGAACTTACACTTTGAAGATTGAGAAGATGTTGGATACTTACTGTAGGACCCTAAATGGCAAACAGACTCTCTGAAGGCTTAGATGGGCAGGAGTTTTGGATGGCCATAGCTAGGCAGAAGTCTTTAATGGCCCTGGCTGGAAAGGAGTCTCAAATGGCCTTGGCTGGGCACTTGGCTGAGCAGATATAATTTTGCAGAATCAAGGAGTTTTCAGAGAATCTGGGAGCTTCAAAAAAGCTCCCCTTACTCCTTGCAACTAAATAGGAAAAAAAATTGGTGTTGTACATAACACTGCACTTCCTTAAGGTGCTAATAAGAGTTTCTGAACTATTGGAGAAAAAAAATCCATATGATGTGTAAATGTAAATAAAATTAATATTCCATTCCTTGTTTTCCTTCTTTTGTATATGTGCTCCTTTTGTCCTTTTCGGGTAACTCTTCTTTCAATGGACTGTATAGAAATATGGATATATTTTCTTCTCACAGATAGTGCTTGGATTAGATAGATGGTATCATCCTTATCTTTGTGTTCCCAGTCTATGTCCAGAGAGCTGAAAATCAGATACTGTATTTTAGCACCTTAAGATAGAATTTTACGCCAAGAAGTGTGGGCAGGCATAATCTTGCACCCAAAGGTGTGGGCAGACCGAATCTGGTAACAGGAAAGTAACACCTCTTGAATCTTCTGAAAATGCAGTCACCTAATGGACCTCTGGCAAGGTGGGCACCTCTTAGAACTCTGACAAGAGAGCAGACAACTGTTGGACCTCTGGCTAAGCAATCACCTCTCAGACCACTGGCAAAGTGGGTACCTCCTGGACCACTGGCAAGGCAGCAGACAACTCTCAGACCTCTGGAAAGGCAGGCACATTTTGGATCTCTGGAAAGGCAGCAGATACCTTGTGGTCTATTGGCAAGATTCAGTAGTAGACACCTATACGACCTCAGGCAAGGCAGAAGACTACTCCTCATGCCTGGTGCAAAAGAAGATGTAACTTACTGTACAGAGGCAAGTTCAGATGGAACCTCAAGCTCACAGGCAAAGGCAGACAGAACCTCATGCCTGGAGGCATGGGCAGCACTTGGGTTAATGGCGTACATGGCAGCACTCAGAGGAAACTTGGAAACAACAGCAGCCTTGAGAGATGGCACCCTCTTGGGAACAGGCAAGCTAGAATCCCTCATGGGGACTGGCAAACAGGAGTGCTCCTTGGGATTTTGGCACATAAAACTCCTCCTGAGGTTTTTACACTTGAGACCCCTCCAGAGGCTGTGGGTCTAGGAACACCTCATGGGGCTGCAGCCCTAGGAACCCTGTCTGAGGTGACTATCTCAGAAACCCCCTCCTGGGGCATCACACTCAGAGCCCCCACCTGTGGCAGCAGGATCAGAACCCCCCTGGCATAGCAGACTCAGAATCTTAACCTGTATAGGCAGACTCAGAGCCCCCTCCTCAGGCAGCAGACTCAAACCCCCCTCCTGGGGAAGCAGGCTCAAAACCTCCTACTGAGACTGCAGAGTCAGAACCTCCTTCTGGGGTGGCAGACTCAGAACCCCCTTCATGGGGCTGCAGACTCAGAACCCCCTCCTGGGGTGGCAGACTCAAAACTCCCTTCCTAGGTCTACAGATTCAGGACCCCTTTTGGGGTGGAAGACTCTACACCATCTCCTGGGGCAGCAGAATCAGAACTACCACCTGTGGTGGCAGTCTTGGAACCCCCTCCTGGGGCAGCAGATTTTGAACTCTTACTTGGTGCAGCAGACTGAGAACCCCCTCTTGGGGTGGGAGACTCATAACCCCCCCTGAAACTGGACACTGTGAACCCTGACACTTGGAAGTTTGACTTGTGTCCAGACACTTGGAATGTGGACTGGTGCACCAAAACTTGGAACTTTGGTTAGCGCTTCAACACTTGAAAGTTAGGTTTGTATCCTGACACTTGGAACTGGAATTCACTCCCTGGCACTCAGAACTTGGGGTTGTGCCCAGACATGAGGTTTTTGGGCCCCCAGAAGACCAGGCTGAGTAAAAATAGAAGCAACTGCAGGATATTGTGCACCATCTCTAGGTTTGCAAACAGGACATTTCAGGATTAAATGTAATAGACCACAGCAGTGCAGAGTTCATTGTCCCTATTATACTGATATTCTGCTTCCAAGAGGCTGGGACATGGGTAATTCTGAAACCTGCCTGTGCTACGAACAGGAGTATAAGCCTGGAAACCCTAGTCCCTGGCTCACATGAAATTGTCTCCCCTGAAGACATGTTAGCAGCAGGGGTCCCAGAAGGTATTGTGACATTGTAACTCTGGTAATGAAAGAAACATTTCAGTGACTAAGTATTCTAGTTGTTCAAGATTTCCTTTGAAACTTTCCAGAAGTACAGTCCATAAAACACAACAGAGTTAACCTATGGAATGGACATTACCTATGGCAGCCTGTAGTGAGCCTCCCTGCTTTTGCAGTCTCATAGTCATATAATACGCAGAAGCCCATGCAGGGGAGGTTTCTGAGTACCCAGAAACCCCCGTGGCAGAAGCGAGAGCAGGCACAATGGTAATGACCACCCCGTCACCATCACGGCAAAATGCCACAATTCACAGGTCAATCGTTGGAGGTGGAGCCAATATGATGCAAATCCATTACATTTGTGTCATTTTGCTCCACCCCCTCCTGATTGACCCATGAATTGCTTCATTTTTCCACGAGGTGGCTGTAGCGAAAAGTGGATTTTGGCACCAACATGGGCATAACTGCGCAGGATATGTTAGTGGTATAAACATGTGTCCTTTGTATTTGGCTAGGTGACAAAGCTCCTCTGCCCGAATTCCCTTTTGAAGATGAGCAAATAAGGTCACAGGAAGGTCTGTCTTCCTGGACCAGCCATACAACTGTCTGGATGTTTAGGGCATAAAGAAAAATGTTTGTGCAACATCTAGCCAGGCCCTTGATAAGCATCATTAAGAGCCCTGTGCCCTGTTCCTGAACAGATATCAAAGCTGGACTGCTTATACCAGAGACACACAGTGTTCATAAGGTGTGGATTCCCTCACCTAAGTCCAGGGGTATATTTATTGATAAAAGTCTTGGAGCTCAAACAGGAGAGAGTGAGCAGTGACCTAACCCCTGCTCAAGTGACCAAGAAACCCTGTATTACAGTCACCTAAGCGATGGAAGGGTTAAACTATCCCAAAGGTGGATTAGTATTCTCCCCCCCAAAGGGGGGGGGGGTGAGGGGGAAATAGCTGGGCACACAGGGATAAAATACAGGCTCACTGGACAGAAGGTGTGATTCTCTGCTTGAGGCTGTCGACAAGACACAGGGCACCTGAATTTGTCATTGGGAAGGGCGCATCCCAAAGCTTTTCAATCCGTCACGATCTGAATGGTCTGTTTTCTCCCATTTTATTATTTTCTTTCGTTTAATTTAAATTGTGATTAACTGTGTTTGTGACTTTTTTGTAACATCTTTATATCCTTTGTCATTTTTGTACATAAGCTTTGAAGATATATCTTGAATAAAACTAAACTAATTTTAGTTCTTGGAATCTGTGTTTTTATGACCCAAACGCCTCATGTTTGGCATGTTACCTATGTTACCTATGTTATCTATGGTTAAATATTGATAAGTTGTGTGTACAGGTGAGAGCAGAAGCTTGCCTTACTCTTTAGCATTAAATTGGTCTCCTGCTGGTGGCAGATACCGGAGTTAATAACCACACGCGCTGAGATATCGATGTTAGGTCACGGCAGCAACTCTCAGACTGTTGTATCTGGGAAGAGTTGTCACGCTGGTCCGTGACAGTGGTGTGGCTTAAAAACATTTTGGCTGCTTGCCAGGTCCCATCCCCATCCCACCCAAAACCTGCATTCTGCAGATGCTGCAAGGTAAGTGTGTGTGTAATTTATGTGACATCTGTGTGTATATATCTATGTGTGTGCGTGTAATGTATGTGTGACATATAAATGTGTGGTGTATATATGTGTGTTTGAACATATGTGTATATATATATATATATATATATATATATAGCAAACCATCCACTTGTAGATCCACCAGGGGCTCAACCAGAGACGTGGCCATCACTCAATTAGTATCATAGATTTAATCCAAGAAAATCCAATAAAATGACTTTATAGCAACACTGAAGTGAACAGCAGATACATCTTGGTCAGCATATCATACATTACAGCAGGTATGAGTATCCACAGTTTCGGTGTCAACCGTCATCAGGGGATATCAGAGAAAAAGTATACAACATAACATATGAATACCTGTTCCCATAAGGAACATGTCTCACCTTTACAAACAATCACGTAATTCCCACCAGCAAAGTCGCGTACAGCCGTGGTGAACACCGTCACCTGTCAGTGACGCAGATTGGAAATCCCGATCTCTGTCACCCGTGACCACGTGACACCGCTGCCGTATAATCAGCCAGATGGCTCAGGAGACACCCACTGTCACCCTGGTAACCAACTAAACAGAAATAGAGTCTTGCAGCAACTGACAGCTATTGAAAAACATCTACACGCTGTCCAAAATACAGTTATATTCTGCCATTGACTCCCATAATTATATTGAGTCAATTTAAAAAAATCGCTCAACACCAGGGTTGAATGCAATGAATTAGAAGTTATCTAAGAAAACATATAAGAAAAAAACATAAATACAAAATACCACATATACCAAAAAACACATCAAGGTGCAAACATAGTGCGAATGACCATAATCAGAAAAAAAAAAATTCTTATGAAATATTACAAAAAAGGCGTAAATGATAACTCCTCATTCAGTCCCAATGGTGCCATACTGGCAAGTTGATAGATCCAACGGCACTCTTGTTTGAGCAATAATTTACTCCTATCACCCCCACAACGCAATGGGGGAACATGATCCAAGGGCATAAATCTCAAATCTTTGATAGTATGTCCACAAAGTGCAAAATGTCTCACGACCGGTCGAGTACTGGCTTCTATTGATGTTGCAGCCTTCTTTATTGAGGAGCGATGCATCGCTATCCATTCCTTAACCTTACGTATTGTCTTGCCTACATATAGCTTTTGACACGGGCATTGAATAATGTAGGTAACAAACTTGGTCTCACATGTCATCCTGTGTCCTAGTTGATAAGACACTCCACTAGTAGGATGTGTGAAATTTTTCCTACTTGCATATATCTGCAATTGACACAGTTCCCACATTTGTATGCACCCTTTTGCAAACTGAGCCAGCCTGTAGTAGAGTTCACTCTCGGGCTGATGTCAGAATGTACAATCATGTCTCCAATATTGCTGCTGCGTTTAAAGCACTATAGCGGAGAGCGTTCACAAAATTCACTCATCACAGGATCTGTTTGTATGATATGCCAATGTTTGAGAACTGCTTTTTTAATCATCGCTATTGAGGACGGCATGGCAGTCAGACAGTCACTGCGTCACTGTGACACAGGCACACAGCTGCCTGTTCCGCAGTTTATAATGGGTCGGGCGACGTGACGTCACGACGTCAGGTCAAACTCACAGTGCACATCGCATAGAAGGCTGGTTGGTGAAGGCGGCCACGGGCAGGACTGTGTGGCAGGCGTTGGAGTCCCAGGCCAGACCTGAGGAGACTGCTAGCCACGGAAGGCTCTGGACCATAAGAGAAGTAAGTCCTTCCTCTAAAAAAAGTGGGCAGAGGCACGACCACCACTGTCTTTGCCATGAATTAGCAGGCCTTTTCTGCAGGTCAGCTTGTTTTGTTATTTTTAGGTGTCGGATTTAATGTGGTATAAGTTTGGTGCAGGGGGGGTGGCAATATTTATGCGCCACTGTTAATTCACATTATCTTGACCCATCTAATTACTGTAAGAGGGTCATACCTCAAGTGAATGTGTGTGTAGTTGGAATGAAACACCTCATCTCAGGGCGATCAGATTCCCAATTCTACCGTAGCCCCCCTGCACCAAATGTAGGGCCTGATTCAGAGATGGGCGGAATAGCACAGCCGCACACAAGATCGGCTTCAATTCAATTCTGTCCAATTTCAATGTAAATGCAGAAGGTGTCAGACACCTCCTTGCTGCATCTGCATGATCGCGGCCTGGGATCACCATTGGTCATGACTGTTGTCCCTTCGGCCAGGCTGCGGTAGCTGAAGCTTGCCGCAGCCTGACCAGGTACTGGTAGCTTGCAAGGCCAGGAAGTCTTTGAGCACCCATGCTGATCCTGGCCTTGTCCCTCCCAGTAAATGGGGGCAACTCGCCCCTGTTTCCGGGACTGCTGCCCAGGAACACCCCAGCTCCAACTCCTAAACACTGCAGCCTGTCAATTTGGCTGTTGCTGTGAGGCACTGCGAATGAACTAGCAGATGGAGGGCTGCACATGCGCAGTTCTCCCATCGTAGGAGATGTGTGGTATACATATACCTGAGTTAGGGGAGCCTTAAAATTTTGCTATGGGGCCCACAAAGTTCTAGTTACACCCATAGCCGGATTTAGACCTCATGGGGCCCTAGGCAAGATACCAGTTTTAGGGGCCCTCTCCATCAAACAATTCAAAGCACTATATTTTCGTTCCTGCTTCATGCCCCTTACAATATTTGTTGAAACAGTAGCGACGCTGGTGCCATGTTTCTCTACGTACATGATCTCAGCTGGAGGCATAAACATGCCCCAAAAACGGCCATGACATGCACCCCTGCCGTAACCCTGACCCTAACTCAACCCTAACCCCAAACCTCCCACTAACCATAACCTCTGACCCTAATACCCTAACCCATACTGCTAAATCAACACTAATAATCTATTCCTAAAATCCTAACCCAAACCCCTTAACTAACCCTATCTCTTTACCCAAACCATTACACCAACCCTGTTTCCCTATTTATAATACCCTAACCCAAACCCATAAACTAACCCTAATAACCTAACCCTCCCCCCTCAGTGCCTAACACTAACCTCCCCCAGGTGGTGCCTGAACCTAACCCCCCTGTCAAACCCTAACCTCCCCCCTCCCACAGCCTATATTTAACCCTCCCCCCACAGCTGATACTTACCCTTTCCCGGTCTCCTTACAGTAAGGATGCCGTCTGGCATCCCCAGTCCTGTCGGGATTCCATTGCCGGTGTTTTCTTGGCTATCAGGATTCCAGTGCCTGGGTTCCAGCAGACGGCATCCCGGTTGTTTGGATCTTAACCACATTCCATTATGACTAAGTTACCTTTCCTTAGAAGAAGGCATTTACCTGCGCACACAGCCCCCCCCCACCTCCTATTTTTGTTTTTTTAAGGTACACTGTAGGATTTATTTTCTATGGCATGTGGGGAGTGGACAGGGCTGCCTTGTATTACAATTATATTTCAAGTACCTGGGGCTGGGCACAATAACATTAAAAATAATTGGTAAATAAATCATCATTATATAGTAATAAATATAGTTTGTTTACCTGGTTGTAACCTCACCAGTTTTCCTTTGATCCTCCATCCCTCTGCTCCTCTCACTACACTTAATGCCATCATGCAGCTGCTGGGCTGGGGCTGAGAGGCGATCCTCACTGATGAAGTGCACAGTCACACTGTAAACACTGCCAGCCCCTGTAAGTGTGGGGCATTGGTTGCACAGTGATCCTCTGGGAACATGTTTTGCAGAGACAAAGTAATGGAGCTCAGTGCCAGTATTAGGGTCTGAGCCCCGTTACTGAGCTTCTGTAAAAAATTTACATGTACAACTAGAAGACTGTCTTTGTGACGGATGGGCCAGATTTTGTGGGGTCCGGCCATTGGCCCTTTGGGCCCGTCGGGCCCTAGGAAGGTGTCTAGATTGCCTTCTAGTAAATCCGGCTCTGGTTACACCCCTGGCTGAGAGCATGCCCATAGCCTAGAGGAGGTGGCGGCATTTGTTGGTGTGCCCTCGAAGACAGTGAGCAGTATCCATCTATAGTGGAAGAAGCCTGGACACCAAGAATCTCAGCAGTGGAACAGTGGCCAAAAGTCAATCATGACAAATCGGGACCGTAGACATATACAGTAGGGCCTAGCAACCACCAATCGGTTCCAAAAGTGTCAGCAACTGCTCCAACAGTACAATACTGGACCCAGCCAAACATGATGAGAATGAACACTTCAGCGCGAACTGCATGGGTTACGAATTTTCAGTCATATTGCCCGGGTGCATCCCTGGCTAACAACCATCGAAAAGAAACAGCGACTGATATGGGCCAAACAGCATCATCACCGGACCATTGAACAGTGGAGATGCATCACATGGTCTGATGAATCCAGATGTTGCTTATATTTTAATGACTGTCACTCCAGAGTCATGAGGAGGGCTGGGGATTTCTTCCAACCAGACTGTGTCCAACAAACTGTGCAGAAAGAAGCTAAACATTTCATGTTTGGGGGTGTATTTTGAGTCCTGGAGCTGGACCCTCGGTCGAGGTGTCCAATCACATGAAAGCTGTGTATTATGTGACGTTGCTGGATAATACGGTTTTGCCATATGTCCAGTTTCTGAAAGACGAAGATCATCTCATGGAGTCACTGTTTCAGGATGATAACTGTACAGTCCATTGTGCTAGGATTGTGCAGGATTGGTTTGCAGAACACCAGACTGACGTATCACATCTCACGTGGCCCAATTTGCCAGATCCCTGTGTTTTTATACATGTGTCCCTTCCCAGCCATTGACCTCACCACACATCACTGCCAAAAACCAGTAATTGTGGTGAGACAAGTAGTACAGGCAATGAATGAGTGGGTTAGCGGAACTTATATAGGGCACCCAGAGCCTGGACAGGCCAGTGATATTATGTGGTAAGATCAGGACCAGGATTGGTCAAAATTAAGCAATATGGCAGCGCCCATGCCAAGCTGTAATGCAGAGCATGCTGTCAACCAGGATCCATACCAGGATGGCCACGTGGAGGTAGAGCCACAGGTGCATACCAAGAAGAGTAATGACAGTGGTGGGTAAGGTAAGCCATTTGCAGAACCAGAATATGACAGATAGCCAATTGCTGCAACAAGGAGCAACCAGATCATCGTAGATTATTCTGCTCCTGCACATAGGGCCTGATTCAGAGCCGAACGCTCTGACCAGAGCACTTGCTCTAAATCAGGGCCCTCCACCATGAAAATGGAGCGGCCTCCTGGCTGCTCGCATAGCTGTGGGTGACCACCCACAGCATATGCGAGCGTCCATGATGATGGTCGCGATGGTCTTGACCATCACGACCATCGGGCTTGTGACAGAGACCCTGCAGTAGGGTCTAGCTGCCGCAAGCCCTGGAGTGATTTTGGCTCTATTAGAGCCAAAATCACTCCCACTGACATCATTAGTGATGTCAGTGGGGCCGGCTTCAGACGGTAGGCGTTCCCATGGGAACGCCTCCATCTGGCAGGCACGCCCCCGGCACGCCCACCAAAGGTGGCATGCTGTCAATCAACATCGACAGCATGCCCCCTTTGGTGCGAGACCCGGAGTGATGGTGAGCCCATCGCTCGCCGGGTCTTGCGCATGCGCACGACGGAGCACCCTCTGTCATGCGCATGTGCAGTGGGGGAACATCGACCCACTTGCGAGCGTCCTGCGCTCGCGAGCGGGTCTGAATGACCCCCATAGTACAATGACCAAGCTCCATACTTAGGTGATAAATAAGAAACATTATTTTGGTCAACTTCCTAGTTTAGAACCACTTAACTGACGATTTTTCCAGCAAAACCGGTCAGAAATTGCATGGTCTGCAGAAAAGTCCGGGTAGTCAGAAGAGATCCATTCTGCACATGTGTAGAACAAATTTTCTCTTCAAAAAAGCAGCCGGACGGTGCAGTCGCACCGTGTCATTTGAAGTACAGCTGGCTGCGTTCGCATCAAAACTGACCACGTCAGTTAAGTGGTTAATAAAATCTTGACTGGCTTACTTCCAACTGCCTGCATGAACAGTATACCAACATGTCCTACTAATAACTTCCCACATCGACTTAGATTACAGCTACTTTATGTACCGGCTTACTACTGACTACCTGCTTATATAACAACATGGCTTACTAATAACTTCCCAAATCGACTTAGATTATATTATATGTTATACTACTGACTACCTGCTTGTGTGAGAAACCATCTTACTACTAAACTATCTGCTTATGCACCAAATGGGCTAATATCTAACTATCATTTTATCACTGATTACTGGCTTTTGTGCAAACAAGGTTACCTCTGAAATTGTGTGACCAATCTATATTTGGTATGTTATTGGAATTGCTCAGTACACTGACTCTGTTTGCAATTAGCTCTGTCTTTAGACTACAGCTATTACACTGTAGAAGACTTCCATAACATACCAGTGCTGAGATCCACGTTCAGAAACTGCACCGAGTGATAATAACCACTGTCATGATGACAAGGAGACAATAAGAAGTGCACTGCTTGAGCCCATGTTTCATGCTTTTCACATTGAAATTCATGATACATAGTAATTGCCACCACACGTTAAACATAGATGAACATCAACGCAATGCACACTGGAACCAACATTTTCTTGGCTGAGTGAGTTCATTACAGCTGGGGCAGAGGATTTGTATATTGTGTACTTAACAGAAACAAGTCAATGTTTGGAATTTGAATAATGCAAATAGTCCTCGGCTCTTTGTTACCTGCTTACTAAGTAATTTGTAGAATACTTCTTACAGATCTCAGTTTTAGAGGTACATTTTATAGACTAGTTTCTATAATGCTTTGGATGCTGCCAAACAATCTGTAATCTCTGCTCAAACCTCTAACCCAAAGCGACTTTTTAATACATTTAAACTGCTTCTTACCCCTCCCTCACCCAACCCACCTGCTACTATCAGTGTACATGATCTTGCTTCCTATTTCAAGGCCATGATTGATAAGATCCTAAATAAAATGGTATGCTCTTCCTTAGCTAGAGACCTGCTCAATTCCCTACCTGAACCCTCTGGTACATTCTCTTCATTTGTCCCCACAAATGAAGATGAAGTATCTACACTCTTCTCATCCTCCTACTCTATTACCTCTTCTCTTGATCCTGTACCCTCCTGTACCCTCACAAATCAGTAAAGCTCTGTCTCCTGTGCTCATCCCAACCCTAACTAAAATCTGTAATCTCTCTCTCTCTACTGGCATTTTTCCATCACTGCTCAAGCATGCAGTGATTACTCCCATTCTGAAAAAACTAAATTCTGACCCTAACACTCTCTCAAGTTACCGTCCCATCGCCCTGCTCCCATGCCCCTCCAAGATACTTGAGAGACTAGTCTATACCCACCTCACACACTTTCTTAACTCACACAACTTATTGGACCCACTAGTCTGGCTTCCGTTCCCAACACTCCACTGAGACAGCGCTGACTAAGGTAGTAAATGATCTGGTCACTGCCAAGGCAAAAGGCCATTACTCACTCTTAATTCTTCTAGATCTTTCTGCTACTTTTGACACTGTTGACCACTCTCTTCTCATACAAACACTACAATCCCTAGGTCTTAAGGACACAGATCTTTCTTGGTTCTCATCCTCTCTATCTGATCACTGTTTGTTTTTCTGATTCTGCCTCCTCTTCACTACCTTTATCAGTTGGAGTACCGTAAGGTTCTGTCTTAGGTCCTTTGCTATTCTCAATCTATACCACCTCTCTTGGCAATCTAATCTGCTCTTTTGGATTTCAGTACCATCTGTATGCAGATGATACTCAAATCTACCTATCCGCCCCAGATTTATCACCATTTGTATTGGTACATGTCACTGAATGTTTTTAATACCATTTCATCTTGGGTGTCATCTCGCCACATGAAACTTAATATTTCTAAAACAGAATTAATTATATTTCCGCTGGCCAATAACAGTTACCAACCTGATCTCTCTATCACTGTTGATAACTCGACAATCCATCCTGCCACACAAGCTCGCTGCCTAGGTGTCATACTTGACTCTGAACTGTCCTTTGTCTCCCACATCCAATCAGTCTCAAAATCCTGTTACAAACTGCACATCTAAAAAACATATAAAAAAATGTGACCATATCTCACACAAGACACTGCAAAAACTCTAATCCATGCACTCATTATTTCCCGCATTGACTATTGAAATAGTCTCCTTACTGATCTTCACAAAAACAGGCTCTCGCCATTACAATCCATTATGAATGCAGCTGCGAGGCTGATCTTCCTTGCCAAACGTTTATCGTCTGCTGTTCCACTCTGTCAGTCCCTCCATTGGTTGCTAGTTTTCTTCCGTATTCAAAACAAAATACTTTGACTTACACATAAGGCTATTAACCAAACCACACCAACATACATGTCTTCACTCCTCTCAAAATATCTCCAAACCCGACCTCTCCGTTCAGCACAAGACCTGCATCTGTCATCCTCATGCATTACTTGCTCCCATGGTTACAGGACTTTTTTTGGGCTGCACCCACTTCTATGGAATGCCTTACCATGCACAATAAGACTTTTCTCTAGTCTCCAACCCTTCTAGCATTCTCTGAAAACTCACCTCTTCAGGCAAGCTTATCAGATTCCAGAACCGCCCACATAACATTCATAGGTTCCATATCAAATTACACCCCCTCTCACAGCCCAGACATAACCTCACACATCGTCTTTCTTTTACATCTTCCTGACATTTGGCCGACATTCCTGTGTGACTGGATTATACAGCCCAACAAGAAACTCTGCATTCTGGCTGGACCAAATTGCAATATATAGCACCTATCCTTGTGTATCAATGCCTATTTCCCTGTAGATTGAAAGCTTGCGAGCAGGGCCTTCCTACCTATATATCTGTCTGTTATTACCCAGTTTTGTTCTATTAATGTTTCCAATTGTAAAGTGCAACAGAATAGGCTGCGCTATATAAGAAACTGTTAATAAGTTAAAGAAATAAATGCACATAGGAGTTAGATGCATCCATAAAAATATTGAAGTAAAAAGTGCACTTACACAGGTATATTGTGGTGGCTGCATCTCACCCTTTTGTACCAAACACTTCATAACAATAATATTTGCACTGTACATATTGTTACTGTTTTCTCTATTATTTTTGTCTAATTAGGTAAAAAAAATTACAATGTGGGATATTAATCAAACATTTCACTATAATTAAAAAAGTATAAAACATAAAATAACAAATACAGACAATTTGAAAGAAAAAAATGCTCCTATAAAAGGCAAGAGACCAGCGCCTTAAATGAAATCAATTTAGTAGTTACAGTAGCTCATATCGTTCACTGTGTGTGCAAACACATACTGGACAGAGGGCCCAATTCAGACCCATTCGCTAAGCTGCGTTCGCAAGCTGCTGGCTTATTGTCGCCTGACTGCGCATGCATATGCGGCAAAATGCACATGTGTGAGCCAGTCATAGCGGTCTAGAAGCGATCGCTCAGAATACACAGTATGGATCGCTAATTTGAGTTACAGAATGTGCTGTTTGTGTGTGGTGACAGGAGAAGGTCCTTGAAAACAGGGGAGTGGTGGTCGAATGCAGCCGTGTCTGAGCATCAAAATGGCGTTCTTTGGGTGTGCACAATTACAAGGCAGCGTCATTGTACATGTCATCTGGCTGTTTAAACACTGAAGCCGCTACTGTACTTGCGGTAGGGAAGGGTCAACCACAAGCACTGCATATGCCTCTGATGGGTCTCGATGTTGCTGATTGTTATAAACACTTCCTGGAGATGATGTGAGATGTGAAGGGAAAGGGGGCGGCATTAGTCTGGCTTGCGATCGCACTGCAGCCGCATGCTAAGACATAGTGGGCGTCCTGATGCCTTGCCCTTCAATCCCGGGATTTGCATACTTGGCCTCCTGATAACTGCGGTGAATGCATCCTAGCGAACAGGTCTGAATCGGGCCCAGGGGGAGATGTAAGAAGCACACAAAAAACAGTAAACAACAGCGCTGTGTAACACCTATAGTCTACATTAAAAATAAATTTTTTTTATGGAAAATAGAATGCAATACAAAAATTGTGCTAGAAATAAAAAATATTAATGTTAAATAATAAGGCATGAAAGATACTTGAATAAAAATACAAATCTAATAATATGAAACAGACATCATTGGGCAATGTAACAAATGTACATATACATATCAAAAAATGTGTCTAAAAACACTAAACATCAAAAAAGAGCCAATAAACACTTATAAATGATAACTACTGATGTACCCAGCTATAACGTTGCATCACAGCGTTATCTCTCACGCCACGCATGGTGCTCCACACACCACGCCATAAGTCACGCCACAAAGAAAGTTTAGTAATGAAAAAAGTCATTACATGTAATACAACATTTTGCCCACCAGATGTCACTTTTCCTAAACTACATAGCGCAAGCGTCTGATTTCATTACGTGTAATACAACATTTTGCCCACCAGAGGTCACTTTTCCTAAATTACATAGCGCATGCGTCTGATTTAATTACGTGTAATACAACATTTTGCCCACCAGGTGTCACTTTTCCAAAACTACATAGCACATGCGTGTGATTTCCAATGTACCGTACAGTATATTCTGTATCACCGCCCGATGATTGTTTGGCAGAAGCGGTGATTCAGTACACTATACAGTATTACAGCGTTTTCAACACGGAATCAGGAATGTACGGTATAATAAAGCGTTAGAAGAATGTCTAATACTGTTTGAAATTATTAAGCTCTGTATTACCCACTGACTGTGCGGTTGAAATCATACTGTGTTTGCGCAAATGTAAATACTGTCGCCACTGTCCCAGACTTAGACATTGTAGAGGTTTCATTACTTTACAAACTACAGAACTCTAGTAATGGGTGAAGCGTGTGGCCTAGCGGTCTAATGCCTAGTCTCACTGCTTCTCCCCTCTTCTTGTTCCATGGGTTCGAGACCTTGAAAATATGTTTTTTTTAATTATTTTTAAAATCTTCACTTAACATACTCAGTATTCAATACAGTACATGTGGAGCGCATGCCCAGTGCTTCGGGAGTCAAACAGCGAAAATAGGATTTTTATTATTGTACAGACAGTACTGTACCTTAGAATGCAAACTTGCGTCAATGCCGGCGCTGACCCAGACGTGGACATTATAGTGATTTTTTATGACCATCAAGTGGTAATGGGCTTTGTTAAAGAGAGTGGTCTCTGTATAACAAACTGATTGTGCGTTTAAACCGCAAAATAGAGTCAATGTCAGCGCATGCCCAGTGGACGGGTTGCAATGACAATGGAATGTGTGCCGCATGTCCAGTGGAGCCAAGCCATAAACCAAGTAGCGCTATGCCATGGCGCATGTCCAGTTGTCTGTATTGCTACAGTACTGCAGAATTTTCACACTTGTGCCATTCTGCACTGTCCGAGACTTACAGTATACACAATAGTAAATTCATGACTTCAGAAAGTGCTACAGTAGTGGACTTTGTTTGGAGGGGAGTCTCTGTATAACAAACTGACTGTGCTCTAGAGCGCAAACTTGCATCAATGGCAATGCTGTCCCAGACTTGGAAACTTTAGTGATTTAAAAAGTGTTCAGTAACTGATAGTTGACTCTGTTTGAGAGAGAGGTCCCTGTAGTACAAACTGACTCTGCGTTTAAACCGCCAAATTGCGTCAATGTCAGCACAGTTGGCGCTGTGGTGACTTATAGCCAGTTCTGAGGGGTTACGGTACAAATAGGATCTCTGGCGCGTGCCCAGTGGTGGGGTTGCAATGCATTGCCAGTGTTGCTGCGCCATAGCCATACCCTTGTAGCGCTATGCCATGGCGTACAGTATGGAAGATCATACAGTAGCGGGTCATGATTCACACAGTGAAAGTGGGACCTCCGTATTACACACTGACTGTGTAATAATAATATTAAAAATAAAAAGTGTAACCTTGACTGTCTAATAATAATAAAAAAAATTTAAAAGAAAGTTTAACCTTCCAGGTTTCGAACCCGGAACCGGGTTGTACAGACGTCTGCAATGTAGAAGTTCGGTTTCTTACCTCTATGCTACAGACGCCTGAGTACTTCATCGTATGGTACTGTAGATGTCACATAAAGTACTGTAGAGGACAGATGCAATTCTTACTAGGAGAGACTTGTGAGCAAGGGGTTAGGTGATCCATCTTGCTTACACTTCTCTCCTTATGTTCGAGACCTTGATAATTTATTTATTTTTTAATGTTCACTATAGTACTGTAGTTGAGTATTGTTATCCAACCCTTACAAAACGCAATATATTATACTGTATGTACTGTAGATGTGCCCAGCTACAGTACTGTAGTTTGTTGCTCCATACGGTACGCCATACAGTATACCGCATTGCTAGTTGCGCGCTACACTGTGGCGTATTGAGTCTCATAGCACTGCGCATGCCCAGTTGTCTGTATTATAGTAAGTACAATACTGTCGACCCTGTCCCGGACTTACGGTAGACATTGTAGTGATTCCCTGACTCTAGGAACTACAGTACAGTAGATGCAGTAGTCTATGGGGCTAATGCCTAGCCCTACTGCATCTACCATTTTCTTGTGCCACTGGTTCGAGACCTTTAAAATATATACTGTATACGGTATTTTATTTTGTTTTAAATCTTCACTAATACATTATCCAGAAATTCTGGTATTTCTATGCCACAGTACTTTATGACAAAAAAGTGTAACATTGACTGTGTAATAATAATAAAAAATAAAAAGTGTAACCTTTCAAGTTTCGAACACGCAAAATGGTTGTACAAGCGACGTAATGTATTGGTTTGATTATTTACCATTACACTACAGCCGCCTGCAATACCAAGGTTGCACCTGGCTCGAGTGTGTCCTACAATACTGTACGTCATCGTATCTCAGGTGCATGCCCAGATCTACGGTATACCCATGCAGCGCTTTTTTTTTTTTTAAGTCTTCACTACTTTTGTTCAGTATTGTTATCCAACCCTTACTAAACTCAGTAAATTTTATATATCAGGGGGTAAATTTACTAAGATGGGAGTTCTATTAAGAAGTGATGTTGCCCATAGCAACCAATCAGATTCCAGGTATTATCTTCTAGAAGGTGCTACTGTAGATAAATAAGAAGTAGAATCTGATTGGTTGCTATGGGCAACATACAGTACAGTAACTTCTTAAATAGAACTCCCATCTTAGTAAATTTACCCCTACATGTTTAACTTTTTCCCCCCAAATTTTTTTCTTCCGCCCCCAAAATGAAAGTGAATTTTTGGTGTGTTTTGACTGTTTTTTTTTAAATTATGCAGTTTACAGTGCCTTTAGGGGACTGTCTTAAGGCTGCACGTTGAAGGCTTCACGCAACGTTGCACCCCAATTCACCATTTTTTTCCGCCTGCTATTCATACAGTAGGCGAAACTTTTTCACATACTGTCTTACTGTACATTGCATTGACTTCCTGCCTACAGTAGGCGGAAAAGCTTTCAAATTGAATACAGCGATAATTTTATGCCTGGCAAAATGACGTAATCGGCTAAACTTTTTTTAGCCGACCGGCTAAAAAAAGTAAATAGACCCCTAAATTGAAAACGGCCCTCAGTGTATACAGTACTGTTTGTCTACTGTACTGTATACTACTGTAAGTGCTGGGCAGCTGTGAAATCACTGGGATGGGCAACAGGGATACTGTATGACTGTGGGCGGCAACCCCCATCGGCCGGCGCGCCCCTGGTGAGTGAAATCCTGGCCAATAGGACGATACACCCCTGAATCTGTGTGTTATTGACTTTTTGTACCTTTTTAATGACAGATGCACGTGTTGGGTCTCAGGCGCACTGTAAGACTGAATTACATACAGTACAAACACCAATTTTATAAATTAATGACAATTTTTATTTAACCTACAGTAACATGCTTTACAGAGGGGGGGACTTCTTTAGCTTTCCATCCCCATAGTCCTCTACTGTCCCCCGCTTCTTTCTTCTGCCGCTGGCATGTCCTGGAATTCCAAGCTGGACACGGACATGACTACTGTACAGTACCTAGGAGGAAGGAGATGACGTGAGAACTGTCCTTCCTCAATGCCAACCGATACGCCCTACTGGACCGAGGACTACACAAAAAGATTAGGCTTTTAAGTTAAAATCATCACTGGCACTTTTGGCCTCAGATCCAGAGTTTCACCTATACCAGGTGCAGACTCTACCGTGCATCAGAGTGCAAGGTCCACTGTACGCCCTGAAGAAAGGAGGATAGGCAGAGACGAACAGACAGTAAAAGACAGACACACAGGTTTTCACCGGAGATGCTCTTGTTCTTCATCCTGCTCGATCCCACATACCCTGTACTGTAGGAGAGAGAATACGCTGTGCAGGGTCCTTCCCTGCTCTAACAGTGTCACACTAATCCACTTCTCCACATTAATATATGCCCTAACTAACCAGACTAACAAATTTATTAATAACAAATTTGTATTATAATTAAGCCTGGTGGTGAAATGCTGTAAGCAGTGCCCCTAGGCCCACAGCCCATATAACGATGAAAAAAAAAATACATGAAACAAGACAGTATTTGGGTGCCCCAGATGGAGGTGAACACCAGTTGTCATTTTGAGGTCAAAAGTGAAAATAACTCCAACCGCCCAACCACCCCCCCCTTACTGTAGCAGCAGGTGGCCCTGGGTTTCCCAAAGAACAAACTGGCAGGGAGCTAGAAGTATCAGAAGTTTCATCTGAATGCGATAACAGAGCACTAACATTATCAAAAATGCTTTTCTCACCTTATCCTGATGTCGAAGGGACCGCCTCTCCAACCATACAGTAGATGTACAGTAGAAGCCTGTCTCTCAATTCACGGTGCACCCACTACTGTACAGTACTGTATGTCTGCAACTATGGATGTGGATGTTGAAGCAGCCACTACTACTGTACTGTATATGAACCAAAGGAACCTGAAAACTTGAAACATCTGCATTACAAACAGCAATATCAAGCGCAGTAGCAGAAACTGGCAGCTGCAGCACAATTTGTGACGATGCCAATGTGTGCCTTGGAACAGGGGGCAATGTACAGTAAAAGTAGGTGTACTGTAGGAGCCAGTGGAAGGGGTGGTTGAACCATTAGCTGCGGGCTTACACACTGACTAGGCACATATTGAACCTGCTGTGCATAAGGGATAAACAGTGTAGGGGCAGTGACATAATGCTTTGAGATTTGTCCTGGGCCATGAGGATAGGAGGAGGTGCAAAACTGCTGATTAATCCCCACTAATTGTGGTTGCAATGACCGTTAGAGGTCTCGCGGCTTTGACCAGGTGGCCGGGAGGGGGAGCAGTGCGGTGGTGACTGGGCATGGCTGGGGAATAGGGTTAAATACTGTATGATCAGAGGTGTGTGACAGCAGAAATGCAAGGACAGGGGAGGGGAAGAGAGAAATTAATGAAATTAAAGAATGAAAGGAAAAGAGGAAAAGTATGAAGTACAGTACATAAGGTACAGTAAGGGAAAGGTATTGTAAATAAAGAGCTTATAAAATAAATTAGAAGAATACTGTATACTGTA
Organism: Taudactylus pleione; assembly: GCA_031769625.1. Classification (NCBI taxonomy): domain Eukaryota; kingdom Metazoa; phylum Chordata; class Amphibia; order Anura; family Myobatrachidae; genus Taudactylus; species Taudactylus pleione. The sequence goes on from JAUIMM010000719.1 coordinate 998,890, forward strand.
TAATGTAGGGACAGAAAGCACAACCACAATACTGTACATATAGTATGGACACAGTGTACAGTACTTAGCAGTCCGGATCACAAACTGAAAAGAGGAAGTTAAACCCCTCCTCCACATTACTAATTATATACAGTACAGTATAAGCTACATAGCAGTTGCTTGACCGTTTCTTTCGATGACAACTGGTAAGACTCTATACAGATGATCAATATAATTGTTACACTGGGCACGTATCAATACTGTTCTCCAAAACTTCATTATCCCATCCAAAAGTTCCTGTTTAGTTGTTGGTTTCACATCAGACCTGATGAACCTCTTCAACTGGGCCCAGACTAATTCAATGGGATTCATGTCCGGTGACCTACAGGAAAGTAAAAAAAATCAAATATTCAGTCACAGTACTGTACATTAGTAAAAAGTGTACTAGAATAATAACTGTTCGGTACTGTACATACTTTTTTGTACAAAAAACAGTTAATACAGTACTATAGGACAATACTCACTCTGGTGGTGTGCGTTCCCAATTTATCCCTCTCTCTTCCATGAATTTTGCTGAAGCCGAACGTTTTGGATCATTATCCTGGAATAATCGATGTCCTGATGGAAAGCATTTTCTCACAAATGGCACCATACAGGAATCTACTATTTTTTATAGGTAGAAGGTCTTATCCATGATGCCTAAAGAGATGAGAAATTATTGTCAGTAACAAGCATACACTGTACAGGACTGTAAATAATTTTTACAACAAACATTACTGTACTGCACCTTCAAAAATATAGATCGGTCCTACACCCCAACGAGATATACCTCCCCATACATGGACCTTTAACCGATGCTTCGGATGTGGTTTAAGTGAGAGATGTGCACGGTGTCGGAAGGACAGACTTGAGAACCTCTCGATAGAAACCGAAGCTTCATCTGTGAATATTACGTCATTAAAATTCTCTCCACTCTCTATCCACCGTCGTGCTTGTTCAACTCTCTTTACTTTATTTACATCCCTTATCATGGGATTTATCCTGTGGAATTAAAACAAGTTTTAGTTTACTGTCATGTAAAATCAGTGCATTATTAATATATATATATTTTATGTACAGTACTTTGTAGGACCAAAAGTCCATCCCAGTTCCTTACGCATCCGTTTGATGCTGGAACAGGAGATGTCCAGGTCACATTCTGCTTTTAGAATATGTTGGATTTGTAAAGCTGTACGCTCAACATCCTCACAAGTCAATTTGTGCACAATCTTTTTGACGCTCCTACGGTAGAACACATACAGAGCATATACTGTAGCAATTATTGGACAGTTAGTGTTGAAATTGGAACACAATACAGTAGCAATCTAGCAACATACAGTATAACAAAAAATAGGTTGCTGTAAAGTACCTACCATGTGCATTTAGAAGGAAATCTATATCTGGTCAAATGCATGATAGCGCACAGTCTGTAAACTAACAAGAACACCGCTCACTTTCAGCCAGGCCTGGATCTGTAGTGTTGTTTTGTGTTCTTTTTTCATGCTTGCAATTATCTTGCTGATGGCTTTGCTGATTTTTGCCATGTTTGACGACAAAATCTGTGGAGAGAACAATAGAAATACGGTACAGTACTTTTGCTGAGTATACAGACTGAGTACAGTATACAGTACATACAGTAATTTAATGTTTAGTATCATAAAAAACACGGGGTATTACATTCTTACTGTACATCAGCCGTAACATGTGTACACCGGTATACAGTATACTGTACAGTATAACCAGCTAGTAAATTTCATTTTGCTGGCTGTGTTTAATAAATGATAGTTTTGAGCTAATTAGTGATATATATTTCCCAATTTAATCTCACATCAAGCTTTCATACAGTACATACAGTATGCCCCTTAATACACAAATACAGTATGCATCTACCATATGAAGGAGACAAACAGGACAATAAACACAGCAGTTTGGCGACTGACACTAAAATGGCCACTGAGCAAAACAAGATGGCGGCGGGGACAGGAAGGTCACTCACGGGAGACAATACACAGCAAAATGACTGTGAACCATACATACAGTACCGTACAGTAGTAAGCTACCGTACTTACAGTACCAGCGGGTTGATACACTGTATGAAACAGCTGTAGAAGTTCAGGGTACAGCAACAAAGGTGACTCGGTAGTCAGGCAGATTTACAGTAGATCACGGTAATGAGCAGCAACAACAGCGACTAGGAAGTCAGGCCGTGTTGTATCTCAAATGTTAGTACAGATGATATGAGCAGCAAGTCCGTACGGTTAAGTAACAGATTCACAGTATGGATCGGGAGGCCGGTCTGAGACGCTATATTATACTACCAGAGACAAAATAATTCCTTCCCGCTGAAAATCTGGCCGCTGATTGCTGTATTTGAAAAATGCACTTCCTTGTGGTCCAATGGCATGGCAGAGTTTCGGCGGCAAGGTTTTCTTTGTCTCTGGCAGCATAAAAGAGGATCTCAGACAGGACTAGCTATCCACACTGTGAATCTGCTACTTAACTGTACGGACTTGCTGCTCGGATTGTCTCATCGGCACGTATTAACAGTACGAACCCTTGAGATACTACTACTACTACTACTACTACTACCTGCAACGCTGCCTGACGCCTAAGTCGCTGTTGTTGCTGCTCATTACCGTGATCTACCTCTGCAACTCTGCCTGACTTCCGAGTCACCTTTGTTGCTGTATCCTGAGCTTCTACAGCTGTTTCCTACAGTATCAACCCGCTGGTACTGTAAGTATGGGAGCTTGCTATGTTATGGTTCACGGTCATTTTGCAGTTTGCTGTGTTAGACGCTGATTTGCACAGCGAGGTTTCAATGCATATAATACCGTTTTGTTTTGCTCGGCGGCCATCTTAGTTTCAGTCGCAATATTGCTGTGTTTAACGTCCCGCTGCCTCGGTATGCCCCGTCCTTCACCCATCCCTGTAGACGCTTATTTGTGTATCGATTAACTATCACACACATCGATCGCCCCTCATAGTCTCCCGTGAGTGACCGTCCTGTACCCACCGCCATCTTGTTTTGCTCGGCGGCCATTTTAGTTTCAGTTGCAATATTGCTGTGTTTAACGTCCCGCTGCCTCGGTATGCCCTGTCCCCGTAGTCGCTTATTTGCACATATACCTACAGTACTGTATCCTTGCATTATTGCACCACTTTGCACATTTAACTTTTACACTAATGGTTCTAATGGTACTGTACACACTAAGTTTTGATTTATGTTAAAAATATAGCACATTTGGTGCTCTACTTTACTGTACTGTATATCAGTTCAGATATTCACACATTTTATTACTGATGAGCTGACACCTACCGTACAGTATAGTACTGTACAGTATTTAATTAGGGACTGTTTTTTAGACACCTGTATTATTTATCATATTTATTATCTTGTGCCTCTATACAATCTCACAATATTGGTTAGTGCTTTAACAGTTGGCGCTGTAATCTCCTAGATTTATCTATATATACTGTATAACACACGCACAGTGTTAGGAGACAGTGAAACTGTAAGGTACTTTACAAACCAATCAGCTCCCAAATGTGATTATTCAAATTAGGGGTGTGCACCGGCCACTTTTCGTGTTTTGGTTTTGGATCTGGATCTTTCTTTGTGTTTTGGATCTGGATTGGTTTTGCCAAAACCACCCTTCCGTGTTTTGGGTTCTGGGTTTTGTGTTTTGGATCTGTATTTTTTTTTAAAAAAGCATAAAAACAGCTAAAATCACAGAATTTGTAGGTTTTTCTGCTCCTATGCTATTATTAACCTCAATAACCTTAATTTCCACTCATTTCCAGTCTATTCTGAACACCTCACACCTCACAATAGTGTTTTTATGTCCAAAAGGTTGCACCGAGGTAGCTGGGTGACTATGCTAAGCGACACGAGTGGGCGGCACAAACACGTGACCCATCTAGGAGTGACACTGCAGTGGCAGACAGGATGGCAGTTAGAAAAACTAGGCCCCAAACTGTACATAATGCAAAGAAAAAAAAGAAGTGCAAGATGGAATTGTCCTTGGGCCCTCCCACCCACCCTTATGTTGTATAAACAGGACATGCACACTTTAACAAATCAATCATTTCAGCGCCAGGGTCTGCCACACAACTGTGGCTGAAATGATTGGTTCGTTTGGGCCCCCACAAAACAAGCTGGCAATTAATGTGTCCCTGCACAAACTGGCTCTACGGAGGCAAGATGTCATCCTCATCCTCCTCATCCACCGATTCCTCACCCTCTTCAGTGTGTACATCCTCATCCTCACAAAGTATTAACTCGTCCCCACTTGAATCCACCACCACAGGTCCCTCTGTACCTTCTGGAGGCTGGTCTCCCTGGAAGAGCTGATAATTCATTTTGATGAACATCATCTTCTCCACATTCTGTGGAAGCAACCTCCTACGCCTTTCGCTGACAAGGTTCCCGGCTGCACTAAACACTCTTTCGGAGTACACACTGGAGGGGGGGCAACTCAGGTAAAATAGAGCCAGCTTGTACAGGGGCCTCCAAATTGCCTCTTTTTCCTGCCAGTACAGGTATGGACTGTCTGACATGCCTACTTGGATGCTGGCACCGATGTAATCCTCCACCATTCTGTCAATGGTGACAGTATCATATGCAGTGACAGTAGACATGTCAGAAATTGTTGCCAGGTCCTTCAGTCCAGACCAGATGTCCAAACTTGGTCCTGCCTGCCCTGCATCACCGCCAGCGGGTTGCTTAGGATACCTAAGTTTTTTCCTGGCAGCCCCAGTTGCGGGAGAAAATGAAGAAGGAGCCGTTGACGTGTCACGTTCTGCTTCAGCTGACAGTGTGCTCACCAGCAGGTCTTTGCACCTCTGCAGGCTTGTGTCGGCCGTAAAGAGAGACACCACATAGGCTTTAAACCTAGGATCAAGCACGGTGGCCAAAATGTAGTGGTCTGATTTCAACAGATTGACCACCCTGGAATCCTGGCAAAGCGAATGAAGGGCTTCATCCACAAGTCCCACATGCCGAGCGGAATCGCTCCGTCTTAGCTCCTCCTTCACTTTCTCCAGCTGCTTCTGCAAAAGCCTGATGAGGGGAATGACCTGACTCAAGCTGGCTGTGTCTGAACTGACTTCACGTGTGGCAAGTTCGAAGGGCTGGAGAACCTTGCACAACACGGAAATCATTCTCCACTGCGCTTGAGTCAGGTGCATACCCCCTCCTTTGCCTATGTCATAGGTGGATGTATAGGCTTGTATGGCCTTTTGCTGCTCCTCCATCCTCTGAAGCATATAGAGGGTTGAGTTCCACCGCGTCACAACCTCTTGCTTCAGGTGATGGCGGGGCAGGTTCAAGAGTGTTTGCTGGCGCTCCAGTCTTCGGCACGCAGTCGCTGAATGGCGAAAGTGGCCAGAAATTTTTCGGGCCACCCAAAGCGTCTCCTGCACGCCCCTGTCGCTTTTCAGAAAATTCTGCACCACCAAGTTTATTGTGTGAGCAAAACATGGGACGTGCTGGAATTTGCCCAGATGTAATGCCCGCACAATATTGGTGGCGTTGTCAGATATCACAAATCCCCAGGAGAGTCTAAGTGGGGTAAGCCACTGGGCGATGATTTCCCTCAGTTTCTCTAAGAGGTTGTCGTTGGTGTGCCTCTTACTGAAACCAGTGATACACAGCATAGCCTGCCTTGTAACGAGCTGGCGTTTCTGAGATGCTGCTACTGGTGACGCTGCTGCTGTTGCTGCGTAAGGTGATACATCTACCCAGTGGGCTGTCACAGTCATATAGTCCTTAGTTTGCCCTGTTCCACTTGTCCACATGTCCGTGGTTAAGTGGACATTGTGTACAACAGCATTTTTCAGGACACTGAGGACACTTTTTCTGACGTTTCTGTACAGTCTCGGTATCGCCTGCCTAGTGAAGTGGAATCTAGACGGGATTTGGAACCGGGGACACACTACCTCCATCAATTGTCTAAATCCCACTGCACTAATGGTGGATACCGGACGCACGTCTAACACCAACATAGCAGTCAAGGCCTCAGTTATACGTTTTGCTTCAGGATGACTGCTGTCGTACTTCATCCTCCTCGCTAAGGACTGTTGGAGGGTCAATTGTTTAGTAAAAGTAGTGGTGTTCCTACTTCCTCTCTGGGATGATGAACGACTCCCAGCAGCAGCAACAGCAGCAGCGGCAGCAGTAGGCGTAGCAATGCAGGATCCTCCAGAGGAATCCCGGATAGGAGAGTCAGTCATGCCAGTGACATGGCCTGCAGGACTACTTCCGATCCTGACTAAGGAGGAAATTGACGAGGAGGGAGTTGACGGTGTGGTTTGCAGGCGCTTGGATACAACAGGACAACAGGATTTAGGTGTCCATGGACTGCTTACGGTCTTAGCCAAAGTTTCTGAACTTGACAGTAACTTTTTATGAACGCGCTGCAGGTGCCGTATAAGGGAGGATGTTCCTAGGTGGTTGACGTCCCTACCTCTACTTATTTCACCTTTACATATGGTACATATGGCAAGACAGTTGTTGTCCGGATTTGGATAGAAATATTGCCAGACCAAAGAGGTGGAATGTTTGGTCTTCTGCCCAGGCATGACCGTGATGGGCTTTTTCATCCCACGGACAACAACTGTCTCCCCCGGAGCCTGATTTAAACAAACCACATCACCATCAGAATCCTCCTCGCCAACTTCCTCCTCAGCACCAGCTACACCAGTATCCTCATCCTGTTGTACTTCAACAGTGACATCTTCAATTTGCATATCAGCAAGTGGACTGTGGGTGCTCCTTTCAGCACTTGCAGGGGGCGTGCAAATGGTGGAAGGAGCACTGTGGGTGCTCCTTTCAGCACTTGCAGGGGGCGTGCAAATGGTGGAAAGAGCCACCTCTTCCCGTCCAGTGCTGGGAAGGTCAGGCATCGCAACCACCACCACACTTGGACTCTCCTTGGGGATTTGTGATATCTTCTTAGAAAGCACAGTTCTTCGCTGTGCTTTTGCCAGCTTAACTCTTTTGATTTTTTTAGTGGGAGGAGGGCTTCCATCGTCATGTGAAGCTGAACCACTAGTCATGAACATACTAGGGATCGATCTTAGCCGTTCCTTGCCACTCCGTGTCGTAAATGGCATATTGGCAAGTTTACGTTTCTCTTCAGCTGATTTAAATGTCTTTTTCAAGGTCATTTTCCTGAACTTTGCCATTTAGGATTGTATGTGCCCTCTACTATGACATTGGGCATCGGCCTTGGCAGACAACGTTGATGGCATGTTATCGTCTATGTCATGACTAGTGGCAGCAGCTTCAGCACTAGGAGGAAGTGGTTCTTGATCTTTCTCTATTTTATTTTTATCGGAGAAAGTTTGGTCCTCCATTTATGTTATATCGATTTGATATATACGTGCGGCTAAACACAGAAAATAATTTTTTTTTTGGTTTGGACTGGAGTGTACTTTGGGGGTTACAGCACCCTTTAACGGTCAAGCCAGCCGGCCCTTTACTTATGACACAGGCGCACTCTTGGCACTACTTTGTTGATGCACGTGCGGCTACTGCGCACACAATTCACAAACACAGAAAATAATTTTTTTTTTGGTTTGGACTGGAGTGTACTTTCGGGGGTTACAGCACCCTTAACGGTCAAGCCAGCCGGCCCTTTACTTATGACACAGGCACACGCTTGGCACTACTTTGTTGATGCACGTGCGGCTACTGCGCACACAATTCACAAACACAGAAAATAATTTTTTTTTTGGTTTGGACTGGAGTGTACTTTCGGGGGTTACAGCACCCTTAACGGTCAAGCCAGCCGGCCCTTTACTTATGACACAGGCACACGCTTGGCACTACTTTGTTGATGCACGTGCAGCTACTGTGCACACAATTCACAAACACAGAAAATAATTTTTTTTTTGGTTTGGACTGGAGTGTACTTTCGGGGGTTACAGCACCCTTAACGGTCAAGCCAGCCGGCCCTTTACTTATGACACAGGCGCACGCTTGGCACTACTTTATTGATGCACGTGCGGCTACTGCGCACACAATTCACAAACACAGAAAATATATATTTTTTTGGTTTGGACTGGAGTGTACTTTCGGGGGTTACAGCACCCTTAACGGTCAAGCCAGCCGGCCCTTTACTTATGACACAGGCGCACGCTTGGCACTACTTTGTTGATGCACGTGCGGCTACTGCGCACACAATTCACAAACACAGAAAATATTTTTTTTTTTGGTTTGGACTGGAGTGTACTTTCGGGGGTTACAGCACCCTTAACGGTCAAGCCAGCCGGCCCTTTACTTATGACACAGGCGCACGCTTGGCACTACTTTGTTAATGCACGTGCGGCTACTGCGCACACAATTCACAAACACAGAAAATAATTTTTTTTTTGGTTTGGACTGGAGTGTACTTTGGGGGTTACAGCACCCTTTAACGGTCAAGCCAGCCGGCCCTTTACTTATGACACAGGCGCACGCTTGGCACTACTTTGTTGATGCACGTGCCGCTACTGCGCACACAATTCACAAACACAGAAAATAATTTTTTTTTTGGTTTGGACTGGAGTGTACTTTCGGGGGTTACAGCACCCTTAACGGTCAAGCCAGCCGGCCCTTTACTTATGACACAGGCGCACGCTTGGCACTACTTTGTTGATGCACATGCGGCTACTGCGCACACAATTCACAAACACAGAAAATAATTTTTTTTTGGTTTGGACTGGAGTGTACTTTCGGGGGTTACAGCACCCTTTAACGGTCAAGCCAGCCGGCCCTTTACTTATGACACAGGCGCACGCTTGGCACTACTTTGTTGATGCACGTGCGGCTACTGCGCACACAATTCACAAACACAGAAAATATATTATTTTTTTGCTCTTGGGGGGAGCACCCCTGATGGACAGAGCACCCCCTGGACAACACTACAGCACTCCTTTAGGACTGGGACACTGCACAGGACTTTGGAGTGGACACAGCCCCTATGGAGAACTGACTGCACAACACAGTCCAGCCAGCCCCTATGGACTTTGAAGTAGTGGACACAGCCCCTATTAACAACAGCAGCACAGCACAACACAGCCAGCCCCTATGGACTTTGAAGTAGTGGACAACAGCAGCACTACACTACACTACACAGCCCTAACTCCCACCCTCCCTCTTCACTGTCCACAGCCGAGTGAGAAAATGGCGCCGACGCGGGTACCTTATATAGGATCCAAAACCCGCGAGACTCGGAAGGCGGGATGATGACGTTTTGCCTCGATTTCAGATCCGAGTCAGGCGGGAAAAGTCGAGCCTGACTCGGATCAGACTCGGATCGGGGGGGCTCGGGGGGGTTCGGATTTCAGAAATCCGAACCCGCTCACCCCTAATTCAAATGCAATGTTGAAAAATCAAAGTTGGGAACTGATTGGTTGGTGCAGTACTGTACGGTACCTTACAGTACCATATCTCTTTTCAATGTCTCCTAACATTTCTTAGTACTGTGTACAGTACTGTACTGTACAGTATGTACTACGGTATATTTGATTGAATCTACAGTATATTTACTGTTGAAAAAAAACGTTCAAAATGACCAGGTTAAATGTAAGGTCAAAGTGACCCTTTCACACAGTATAAATCTGATCAGCAAATTACTGCACTAAGTACAGTAAAGTGCTTTACTGTAAATGCTACAGTACTGTAATTTGCTTTTCTGTGTGATAGGGTTTTTACTGGAGTTGTATAGAGTACAGTAGCAGCACATTCTTGAAAGTGCAGTATGAGTACTGTAATTGTTTACAGTGTTGTAATGTGAAACATTTACTGTATACAGTATATGTATTTCCACTATTTTCCTTAACATTGTATTTAGTGTCTTTATACTTGTGTATTTCAGAGTGCACCAAACTGTCAAAATGGTGAAGAGCAAAGGTTTTTACAACACCGGAAACTCATCTTGCCCACTTCCAATGACCAAAAGGCTGAGTGCATTAGTCCCACAACTGTCTACAAGCAAACCTTCCAAGAAGAAAACAGGTAAGGAAATTTACAGGTACCTCTTCTAGTCAAGGCAAGGAAGAATGCAAAGCCCAAGAACAACTCTTTGCAAGTGGACATCGGAGAAAATGGACCAGGGAACATGGAGCAACCAATGAACATCCAGAACCAGGAGGAAACACCAGTGATTTATGGACCCAAAGAATTGGACACCTTTGAGCCTCTTGTTGAAGATGTATCCCGCTCACCAACTAGTCAAAAACTGTCATTCCAAGAAGATAATGCATGCACATGTAGCTGTGCTAGGATGGTGAGAGACCTCGTGGGAAAACTTGGTCAACTGGAAGCGAAAATTGACAACTTGAAAGAAGAGCTGAAGGAAGGGCTGAAGGACACCATTGCAGAAACAATGAAAGAATCAATCCGGCAAAGTAAAGAAGAATGGCAAGAGGCCACTGCCCAGAGTACCAGGAAGAGACATGACCAGGCAATCCTGTATGAAATGGTCACACCGGATGAATTTGAGCCTGAGGATAACGACGATGATTTCAACTTGGAGACAGACCCATCCTTCCACTTGCTAGATATGGACAATACAGTGGCATCAGAGCAGTTGGACATGACACCAGTGCCATCATGCAGCCTGCCTCAGTGGGACAGTACATCAGTGGCATCATATCGCCTGCCTGAATGGTCAGTTGAAGAATCAAGGATCAACAATGCAAGCATGCCTCTACTTTCACCAGGAACGCTTGTCATGTCGAGCACCCCAGCACCACTGACTGTATTGGGAACACCCTTACCGGATATACCACTGGCTGTGATCAACATTGACAAGGACAATGAAATTTACAGAGCTGTCAATTGTGAGATGCATCGATATGCGCAAGCTATATTTCAGGAACACGTGCCCTACGACCTGTATTGCAATTGGACCAAGCGGGTGAACTTTGATGGAAGTCGGAAGAAAGTGGCAATCCCCAACAATTTAAGAGAAGATATCCTCTCAAGATGCCGGACAAGATTCAGGATTGGAAAAGAAGAACTTACCCGGATAAAGGACACGCTGAATGGGGTGATGCGCATGCCAAGGAAACATGCATGGAGGACAGTCACGCATACAAGTACAGATCTTCAATCATCAAACACGACTTGAAGGGACTTGTCAGAAGACAGGAAGACCCAGCGCCGCCGCTGGCCAGGATGTGGCAGTGGCAGAAGAAAGAAGCTGAGGAGAGGAGAGGACTAAAGGGGTGGAAAGCAAAAGAGGTAAAGACGTTCCCCCCCTCAAAGCCTCTTCCACCATAACAGATAGGCCCTATGTGAGGCCAACGGAACATTTAACCCAACCTACAGTAGACCAACAGGTCTGAAGAGAGGAAGACCCGTGTGAAGAGAGAAGTGGAGGACAGGAGAGGACTACAGGGGTGGAAAGTAAAAGAGCTAAAGAAGTTCCACCCCTCAAAGCCTCTTCCACCTAAACAGGTACCGGTAGGCCCTCTGTGAGGCCAACTGTACTGTACATTAATATTGTAGTTTGTTAGGCTGGTGAGATACAGTAGGGCTGATATTAATGTTATAGTAGATTAGTGTAACACTATTAGAGCCGGAAAGGGCCTTGCATGGCATATTCTCTCTCCTACAGGGACCTCTGTGTGAGATTGAGCGGGATGAAGAAAAAGAGTATCTCCGGTGAGTACTGTATGTACCGTACCTGTGTGTCTGTCTTTTACTGTCTGTTCATCTCTGCCTATCCTCCTTTCTTCAGGGCATACAGTGGACCTTGCACTCCGATGCAAGTTAGAGTCTGCACCTGGAATAAGTGAAACTCTGGATCTGAGGCCAAAAGTGCCAGTGATGATTTTAACTTAAAAGCCTAATCTTTTTGTGTACTGTAGTCCTCGGTCCAGTAGGGCGTATTGGTCGACATTGAGGAACGACTGTTCTCACGTCATCTCCTTCCTCCTAGGTATTGTACAGTAGTCATGTTCGTGTCCAGCTTGGAACTCCAGGACTTGCCAGTTGCAGAAGAAAGAAGCAGGGGACAGTAGAGGACTACAGGGGTGGAAAGCTAAAAGAAGTCCCCCCCCTCTGTACAGCATGTTACTGTAGGTTAAATAAAAATTGTCATTAATTTATAAAATAGGTGTTTGTACTGTATGTAATTCAGTCTTTAAGTGCACCTGAGACCCAACACGAGCATCTGTCATTAAAAAGGTACAAAAAGTCAATAACACACAGATGCAGGGGTGTATCGTCCTATTGGCCAGGATTTCACTCACCAGGGGCGCGCCGGCCGATGGGGGGTTGCCGCCCAGTCATATACTGTACAGTATCCCTGTTGTCCATCCCAGTGATTTCACAGCTGCCCGGCACTTACAGTAGTATACAGTACAGTAGATATATAGTACTGTACACACTGAGGGCCATTTTCAATTTAGGGGTCTATTTACTTTTTTTAGCCGGTCTCGTCTTTTCACTCCATTTACTGTACTAACAGTGTTAGGAGACAGAGTGAAAAGTGATAAAAAAGTGATAAGGTGTCAGTCAATCAGCTCCCAACTGTCATTTTTCAAACACAGCCTGTGAGATGACAGTTGGGAGCAGATAGGTTGGCACTTTTTCACCCATTGGAGCGAAAAGACGTGATTGGCTAAAAAAAGTTTACTGTTGTTGTGTATTTATTTAGTTAAAGCTTAGACAGAGATAAAATTGTAGATAAATAGCACCAACCAATCAGATCCTAACTGTCACTGTACAGGCTGTGTTTGAAAAATTACAGTTACTGTAGTACGGTAGGTACGGTAATTGGTTGGTGCTACTGTATTTACAGTTTCTCAAATTTTATCTCTCTCCATGCTTTATTAAATCACCCCTTAAGAGTGGTGTGCAATTAATAAAAGTACTGAATGGGTGACTTACTGTACTGTATTTTCTTACCATATTGTTGCTACAGTATCAATAAATTTAAATACAGTACACTGTACTTTATTCAAAGAACCAAGTAAAGACAGAAAACGTTGTACTGTATATAATTTTTTTTAATAAAAATCAAAAATAAACAAAAATAAAGTAAACAAAAAATTATAAAATAAATCGACCAGGTGGTGGGCCATCTGGTGATACAGCCCTAAAAAAATTATTTGTTCTGTAGGGAGAAAAAAAAGGGTACAGTATTACAACACTAATATACAATATTGTACAATCTTGATACTACCGTGAATACTTTACTCTACCTCGAGTCAGGCATGGTCCCTGCCTCCCTTGGGGTCCCTGATGGAAGACTGTATTGGAAAAAAATATATTCACATTAACAGTGCTGAATTTACCTTTATATGGTATGGTGCTACTGTACATGGTTTGGCTACTGTAGCTCCTAACAAAGTGCTGTACAGTACATAAATGAACAAAACAATACAATGGCTACAGTACTGTACACTAAAATATGGTATAATGCAGGAAAGGTACTGTACAGTCTAAACATTGCTACACCAAAGGTCATTATACTGACTGAAGCTTCAGGCTGGCAGACAGAGGGATACTTTAGGTGTGGTGTAGATACAGTACAGTAACCTCCCACAATTTAATGACTATTACTGTACAGTATCTGCAAAGCATGTTTGCAAATGATTGATGACCCTGCACTGAACAACTGCTTGTTCAGAGTAGGCTCATCACATACTGTACTGACAAATGACTGCACGATTACAATGTCATAATCATGCAGTGGTTGTCATACCAGTATCTTTAAGTGGATGGGCACCTTTAGAGTGATGTCCTTTATAAAAAAAATAAAAACACAAAGTGTGTAAGGAGAAGAGTTTGGAGATGCGTCTTTGTAGTACAGAACAGAGAGAAAGGGACGCTGTGAAAACAAAAAAAGGAGAGAGAGACAGTACAGAAGAAGACAATGTACAGTTGTGTAGGGTACAATACTTACATGGCCTGTGAGGCCTGCTTGGCTCAGATTCCAGCAACTGGCCAGTGGGGGGCTGTGGCTGTGGCTGGGGCCATCCACGTTCCCGCACTGTGGGGAAAAAAAATATTCCTGTTACACAAGTACAGAAACAATTAGTGTATAAGGAGAAGATGTTGGAGATGGGTCTTTGGAGTACAGCAGGAAGAGAGACACTGTAAAAAGGAGAGCACAATGTATAGAACAGTAGTGCACGGTACTACCTTAGGGCGGCAATCAACGTTTTAAAGGGTGCAAAGGACTGGGGCCCTTCAGTTGTTGATGCTGTTGAAAAAAAATATGTTTCTGTTACAAAAGTACAGAAGAGGGAGGGAGGGAGAGAAAAAGAGAGAAAGAGGTAGAGAGAAAGAAAGAGAGAGAGAGAGAGACTGACAAGGGAAAAAACGGAGAGAGATACAGTGCTGTAGAAAACAATGTGGTGTACTGCACTTCCGCGGCATGGAGACGCCACTGGGTGGTGGTGGTGCCACCGGTGGTGGTGATGGTGGTAGGACTGTGGAAAAAGAACAGCTTCCATCAAAACCATTTGGAAACAAATAAACTGTATAAATCTTGAACAGAGCCTCCATAACAACAAAAACAAACACAGACAGAAGGAGAAAAAGAAAGAGGGAGGGGGGAGAGGGAGGGGGAGAGAGGGAGGGAGGGAGGGAGAGAGAAATACCGAGAGAGAAAAAGAGAAAGAGAGAGAAAAAGAGAGAGAAAGAGAGGGAGGGGGGGATAGGGAGAGAGGGAGAGGGAGAGAGAGACTGACAAGGGAAAAAAAGGAGAGAGATACAGTGCTGTAGAAAACAATGTGGTGTACTGCACATACACGGCATGGAGACACCACTAGGTGGTGGTGGTGGTGCCGCCGCTGTTGGTGATGGTGGTAGGACTGTGGAAAAAGAACAGTTTCCATCAAAACCATTTGGAAACAAATAAACTTTATAAATCTTGAACAGAGCCTTAATAACAACAAAAACAAACAAAGACAGAGGGAGAAAAAGAAAGAGGGAGGGGAGGAAAGAGAGGGAGGTGGAGAGGGAGGAAGAAAGACAGAGAGAGAAAAAGAGAGAGAGAGAAAAAGAGAGAGGGAGGGAGAGAAAGACAGAGAGGGAGAGAGAAAGAGAGAGGGAAAACGAGATAGAAAAAGAGAGAGAAAGAGAGGGAGGGGGGGAGGGAGTGGGAGAGGGAGGGAGAAAGACAGAGAGAGAGAAAAAGAGAGAGGGAGGAAGAGAGAGAGAGAGAAAGAGACTGACAAGGGAAAAAAAGAAGAGAAATACAGTGCTGTAGAAAACAATGTGGTGTACTGCACTTCTGCGGCATGGAGATGCCACTGGGTGGTGGTTGTGCCGACGCTGTTGGTGATGGTGGTGGGACTGTGGAAAATGAAAAGTTTCCATCAAAACCATTTGGAAACAAATAAACTGTATAAGTCTTGAACAGAGCCTTAATAACAACAAAAACAAACACAGACAGAGGGAGAAAAAGAAAGAAGGAGGGGGGAGAGGGAAGGGGGGAGAGGGTGGGGGGGAGGGGAGGGAGGGAGGGGGAAAGGGAGAGAGAAAGACAGAGAGAGAAAAAGAGAGAGAGAAAAAGAGAGAGGGAGGGAGAGAAAGACAGAGAGGGAGAGAGAAAGAGAGAGGGAAAAAGAGAGAGAAAGAGAGGGAGGGGGGAGGTACGTGGAGAGGGAGGGAGGGGGAGAGGGAGAGAGAAAGACAGAGAGAGAGAAAGAGAGAGAGAGAGACTGACAAGGGAAAAAAAGGAGAGAGATACAGTGCTGTAGAAAACAATGTGGTGTACTGCACTTACGCGGCATGGAGACGCCACTGGGAGATGGTGGTGGTGCCACCGCTGTTGGTGATGGTGGTAGGACTGTGGAAAAAGAACAGTTTCCATCAAAACCATTTGGAAACAATTAAACTGTATAAATCTTGAACAGAGCCTCCATAACAACAAAAACAAACAGACAGAGGGAGTAAAAGAAAGAGGGAGGGGGGACAGGGAGGGAGGGGGACAGGGAGGGAGAAAGACAGAGAGAGATAAATAGAGAGAGAGAGAGAAAGAGAGAAAGAGAGAGGGAGGGAGAGAAAGACAGAGAGGGAAAGAGAAAGAGAGAGGGAAAACGAGAGAGAAAAAGAGAGAGAAAGAGAAGGAGGGAGGTGGAGAGGGAGAGAGGAAGACAGAGAGAGAGAGAGACAGAGAGAGAGAAAAAAAGAGAGAAAGAGAGAGAGAGAGAGACTGACAAGGGAAAAAAAGGAGAGAAATACAGTGCTGTAGAAAACAATGTGGTGTACTGCACTTACGCGGCATGGAGACACCACTGGGTGGTGGTGGTGGTGCAGACGCTGTTGGTGATGGTGATAGGACTGTGGAAAAAGAAAAGTTTCCATCAAAACCATTTGGAAACAAATAAACTGTATAAATCTTGAAAAGAGCCTCCATAGCAACAAAAACAAACACAGACAGAGGGAGAAAAAGAAAGAGGGAGGGGGGAGAGGGAGGGGGCGAGATGGAGGGAGAAAGACAGAGAGAGAAAAAAAAGAGAGAGAGACAGAGAAAGAGAGAGCAAGGGAGAGAAAGACAGAGAGGGAGAGAGAAAGAGAGGGAAAAAGACAGAGAAAAAGAGAGAGAAAGAGAGGGTGGTGGGGAGAGGGAGAGGGATAGGGAGGGAGGGGGAGAGGGAGAGTGAAAGACAGAGAGAGAGAGAAAAAGAGAGGGAGGTAGAGAAAGACAGATAGGGGGAGAGAAAGAGGGAAAAAGAGAGAGAAAAAGAGAGAAAGAGAGGGAGGGGGGAGGGAGGGGAGAGGGAGAATGAAAGACTGAGAGAGAGTGAAAGAGAGAGAGAGAGAGAGAGAGACTGACAAGGGAAAAAATGGAGAGAGATACAGTGCTGTAGAAAACAATGTGGTGTACTGCACTTATGCGGCATGGAGACGCCACTGGGAGATGGTGGTTGTGCCACCGCTGTTGGTGATGGTGGTAGGACTGTGGAAAAAGAACAGTTTCCATAAAAACCATTTGAAAACAAATAAACTGTATAAATCTTGAACAGAGCCTCCATAGCAACAAAAACAAACTCAGACAGAGGTAGAAACAGAAAGAGGGAGGGGGGGAGAGGGAGGGAGGGGGAAATGGAGTGAGAAAGACAAAGGGAGAAAAAGAGAGAGAGAGAGAGAAAAAGAGAGAGGGACAGAGAAAAAGAGAGAGGGAGAGAGATAGAGAGAGGGAAAAATAGAGAGAAAGAGAGGGAGGGGGGATTGAGGGGCTTAGGGAGGGAGGCGGAGAGGGAGAGAGAAAGACAGAGAGAGAGAGAGAGACTGACAAGGGAAAAAATGGAGAGAGATACAGTGCTGTAGAAAACAATGTGGTGTACTGCACTTATGCGGCATGGAGACGCCACTGGGAGATGGTGGTTGTGCCACCGCTGTTGGTGATGGTGGTAGGACTGTGGAAAAAGAACAGTTTCCATAAAAACCATTTGAAAACAAATAAACTGTATAAATCTTGAACAGAGCCTCCATAGCAACAAAAACAAACTCAGACAGAGGTAGAAACAGAAAGAGGGAGGGGGGGAGAGGGAGGGAGGGGGAAATGGAGTGAGAAAGACAAAGGGAGAAAAAGAGAGAGAGAGAGAGAAAAAGAGAGGGACAGAGAAAAAGAGAGAGGGAGAGAGATAGAGAGAGGGAAAAATAGAGAGAAAGAGAGGGAGGGGGGATGGAGGGGCTTAGGGAGGGAGGCGGAGAGGGAGAGAGAAAGACAGAGAGAGAGAAAGAGAGAGAGAGAGACTGACAAGGCAAAAAAAGGAGAGAGATACAGTGCTGAGGAAAACAATGTGGTTTACTGCACTTATGCGGCATGGAGACGCCACTGGGTGGTGGTGGTGCCGACGCTGTTGGTGATGGTGGTAGTACTGTGGAAAAAGAAAAGTTTCCATCAAATCCATTTGGAATCAAATAAACTGTATAAATCTTGAACAGATCCTCCATAACATCAAAAAACAAACACAGACAGAGGGCGAAACAGAAAGAGGGAGGGAGAGAGGGAAGGGGGGAGAGGGAGGGAGAAAGACAGAGAGTGAAAAAGAGAGAGAGATAGAGAAAATGAGATAGGGAGGGAGAGAAAGACAGAGAGGGAGAGACAAAGAGAGAGGGAAAATGAGAGAGAAAAAGAGAGAGAAAGAGAGGGGGGGAGAGGGAGGGGTGGAGAGGGAGGGAGGGGGAGAGTGAGGGAGAGGGAGAGGGAGAGAGAAAGACAGAGAGAGAGAGAGAAAAAGAGAGAGGGAGGGAGAGAGAGAGACTGACAAGGGAAAAAAAGAAGAGAGATACAGTGCTGTAGAAAACAATGTGGTGTACTGCACTTACGCAGCATGGAGATGCCACTGGGTGGTGGAGGTGGTGCCGCCGCTGTTGGTGATGGTGGTAGGACTGTGGAAAAAGAACAGTTTCCATCAAAACCATTTGGACACAAATAAACTGTATAAATCTTGAACAGAGTCTCAATAACAAAAAAAACAAACTCAGACAGAGGAAGAAACAGAACGAGGGAGGGGGGGAGAGGGAGGGGGAGAGAGAGGGAGGGGGAAATGGAGAGAGAAAGACAGAGAGAAAAAGAGAGGGAGGGAGAGAAAGACAGAGAGAGAGATAGAAAAAGAGAGGGGAAAAGAGAGAGAAAAAGAGAGAAATAGAGCGGGAGGGGGGCGAGGGAGGGGGAGAGGGCGAGAGAAAGACAGAGAGTGAGAGAAAGAGAGAGAGAGAGAGACTGACAAGGGAAAAAAAGGAGAGAGATACAGTGCTGTAGAAAACAATGTGTTTCACTGCAATTACACGGCATGGAGACGCCACTGGGTGTTGGTGGTGGTGCCGCCGCTGTTCGTGATGGTGGTAGGCCTGTGGAAAAAGAACAGTTTCCATCAAAACAATTTGGAAACAAATAAACTGTGTAAATCTTGAACAGAGCCTCCATAACAACAAAAACAAACACAGATAGAGTGAGAAAAAGAAAGAGGGAGGGAGAGGGAGAGGTAGAGAGAAAGAGAGTAAAATAGAGAGAGAGAGAGAAAAAGAGAGGGGAGAGAGAAAGAGAGGGAAAAAGAGAGAGAAAAAGAGAGAGAAAGAGGTAGGTCGGGAGAGGGAGGGAGGGGGAGAGGGAGAGAGAAATACAGAGAGAAAAAAGAGAGAGAGAAAAAGAGAGGGAGGGAGAGAAAGACAGAGTGGGAGAGAGAAAGTGAGAGGGAAAAAAAAGAGAGAAAAAAAGAGAGAAAGAGAGGGAGGGGGAGGGAGGGGTAGAGGGAGAGAGAAAGCCAGAGAGAGAGACATAAAGAGAGAGAGATAGAGAGAGACTGACAAGGGAAAAAAAGGAGAGAGAAACAGTGTTGTAGAAAACAATGTGGTGTACTGCACTTATGCGGCGTGGAGATGCCACTGGGTGGTGGTGGTGGTGCCACCGCTGTTGGTGATGGTGGTAGGACTGTGGAAAAAGAACAGTTTCCATCAAAACCATTTGTATACAAATATACTGTATAAATCTTGAACAGAGCCTCCATAACAAAAACAAACAGACAGATGGAGAAAAAGTAAGACAGAGGGGGGGAGAGGGAGGGGGCGAGAGGGATGGGGGGGAGGGGGGGAGAGGAAGTGAGGGGGAGAGGGAGTGAGAAAGTCAGAGAGAAAAAGAGAGAGAGAGAAAAAGAGATAGGGAGGGAGACAAAAACAGAGATGGAGAGAGAAAGTGAGAGGGAAAAAGAGAGAGAAAAAGAGAACGAAAGAGAGGGAGGGCGGAGAGGGAGGAGGGGAGAAGGAGGGAGAGAGGGAGTGAAGGAGAGAGAAAGAAAGAGAGAGAGAGAGAGAGAAAATGAGAAAGGGAGGGAGAGAAAGACAGAGAGGGAGAGAGAAAGAGAGAGAAAGAGAGGGAGCGGGGGAGAGAGAGGTGGGGAAAGTTAGGAAGGAGGAGAGAGAGAGAGAAAAAGAGAGAGGGAGGGAGAGAAAGACAGAGAGGGAGAGAGAAAGAGAGAGAAAAAGAGAAAAATAGAGAGAAAGAAGGAGGGGGGAGGGAGGGGGACAGGGAGGGAGGGGGACAGGGAGAGAGAAAGACAGAGAGAGAGAGAGAGAAAGAGAGAGAGAGAGAGAAAGAGAGAGAGACTGACATGGGAAAAAAAGGAGGGAGATACAGTGTTGTAGAAAACAATGTGGGGTACTGCACTTACGTGGAATGGAGACGCCACTGGGTGGTGGTGGTGGTGGTGCCGCCACTGTTGGTGATGGTGGTAGGACTGTGGAAAAAGAACAGTTTCCATCAAACATTTTTGGAAACAAATAAACTGTATAAATCTTGAACAGAGCCTCCATAACAACAAAAACAAACACAGACAGAGGGAGAAAAGAAAGAGGGAGGGGGAGGGGGGAAGGGAGAGAGAAAGACAGAGAGAGAGAGAAAGTGAGAGAGAGAGAGAGACAGACAGATAGGGAGAGAGAAAGAGAGAGGGAAAAAGAGAGAAAATGAGAGAGAAAGAGGGGGGGGAGAGGGAGGGAGGGAGAGAGGGAGAGAGAAAGACCGAGAGAGAAAAAGAGAAAGAGAGAGAAAAAGAGAGAGAAAGAGAGGGAGGGGGGGATAGGGAGAGAGGGAGAGGGAGAGAGAGACTGACAAGGGAAAAAAAGGAGAGAGATACAGTGCTGTAGAAAACAATGTGGTGTACTGCACATACGCGGCATGGAGACACCACTAGGTGGTGGTGGTGGTGCCGCCGCTGTTGGTGATGGTGGTAGGATTGTGGAAAAAGAACAGTTTCCATCAAAACCATTTGGAAACAAATAAACTGTATAAATCTTGAACAGAGCCTTAATAACAACAAAAACAAACAAAGACAGAGGGAGAAAAAGAAAGAGGGAGGGGAGGAAAGAGAGGGAGGTGGAGAGAGAGGAAGAAAGACAGAGAGAGAAAAAGAGAGAGAGATCAAAAGAGAGAGGGAGGGAGAGAAAGACAGAGAGGGAGAGAGAAAGAGAGAGGGAAAACGAGATAGAAAAAGAGAGAGAAAGAGAGGGAGGGGGGAGAGGGAGGGAGGGGGAGAGGTAGGGAGAAAGACAGAGAGAGAGAAAAAGAGAGAGGGAGGAAGAGAGAGAGAGAAAGAGACTGACAAGGGAAAAAAAGAAGAGAAATACAGTGCTGTAGAAAACAATGTGGTGTACTGCACTTCTGCGGCATGGAGATGCCACTGGGAGGTGGTTGTGCCGACGCTGTTGGTGATGGTGGTGGGACTGTGGAAAATGAAAAGTTTCCATCAAAACCATTTGGAAACAAATAAACTGTATAAGTCTTGAACAGAGCCTTAATAACAACAAAAACAAACACAGACAGAGGGAGAAAAAGAAAGAGGGAGGGGGGAGAGGGAAGGGGGAGAGGGTGGGGGGGAAGGGGGAGAGGGAGGGAGGGAGGGGGAAAGGGAGAGAGAAAGACAGATAGAGAAAAAGAGAGAGAAAAAGAGAGAGGGAGGGAGAGAAAGACAGAGAGGGAGAGAGAAAGAGAGAGGGAAAAAGAGAGAGAAAGAGAGGGAGGGGGGAGGTACGTGGAGAGGGAGGGAGGGGGAGAGGGAGAGAGAAAGACAGAGAGAGAGAAAGAGAGAGAGAGAGACTGACAAGGGAAAAAAAGGAGAGAGATACAGTGCTGTAGAAAACAATGTGGTGTACTGCACTTACGCGGCATGGAGACGCCACTGGGAGATGGTGGTGGTGCCACCGCTGTTGGTGATGGTGGTAGGACTGTGGAAAAAGAACAGTTTCCATCAAAACCATTTGGAAACAATTAAACTGTATAAATCTTGAACAGAGCCTCCATAACAACAAAAACAAACAGACAGAGGGAGTAAAAGAAAGAGGGAGGGGGGACAGGGAGGGAGAAAGACAGAGAGAGATAAATAGAGAGAGAGAGAGAGAGAAAGAGAGAGGGAGGGAGAGAAAGACAGAGAGGGAAAGAGAAAGAGAGAGGGAAAACGAGAGAGAAAAAGAGAGAGAAAGAGAAGGAGGGAGGTGGAGAGGGAGAGAGGAAGACAGAGAGAGAGAGAGACAGAGAGAGAGAAAAAAAGAGAGAAAGAGAGAGAGAGAGAGAGAGAGAGAGACTGACAAGGGAAAAAAAGGAGAGAAATACAGTGCTGTAGAAAACAATGTGGTGTACTGCACTTACGCGGCATGGAGACACCACTGGGTGGTGGTGGTGGTGCAGACGCTGTTGGTGATGGTGATAGGACTGTGGAAAAAGAAAAGTTTCCATCAAAACCATTTGGAAACAAATAAACTGTATAAATCTTGAAAAGAGCCTCCATAGCAACAAAAACAAACACAGACAGAGGGAGAAAAAGAAAGAGGGAGGGGGGAGAGGGAGGGGGCGAGATGGAGGGAGAAAGACAGAGAGAGAAAAAAAAGAGAGAGAGACAGAGAAAGAGAGAGCAAGGGAGAGAAAGACAGAGAGGGAGAGAGAAAGAGAGGGAAAAAGACAGAGAAAAAGAGAGAGAAAGAGAGGGTGGTGGGGAGAGGGAGGGGGATAGGGAGGGAGGGGGAGAGGGAGAGTGAAAGACAGAGAGAGAGAGAAAAAGAGAGGGAGGTAGAGAAAGACAGATAGGGGGAGAGAAAGAGGGAAAAAGAGAGAGAAAAAGAGAGAAAGAGAGGGAGGGGGGAGGGAGGGGAGAGTGAGAATGAAAGACTGAGAGAGAGCGAAAGAGAGAGAGAGAGAGAGACTGACAAGGGAAAAAATGGAGAGAGATACAGTGCTGTAGAAAACAATGTGGTGTTCTGCACTTATGCGGCATGGAGACGCCACTGGGAGATGGTGGTTGTGCCACCGCTGTTGGTGATGGTGGTAGGACTGTGGAAAAAGAACAGTTTCCATAAAAACCATTTGAAAACAAATAAACTGTATAAATCTTGAACAGAGCCTCCATAGCAACAAAAACAAACTCAGACAGAGGTAGAAACAGAAAGAGGGAGGGGGGGAGAGGGAGGGAGGGGGAAATGGAGTGAGAAAGACAAAGAGAGAAAGAGAGAGAGAGAGAGAGAAAAAGAGAGAGGGAGAGAGAAAAAGAGAGAGGGAGAGAGAAAGAGAGAGGGAAAAATAGAGAGAAAGAGAGGGAGGGGGGATGGAGGGGCTTAGGGAGGGAGAGGGAGAGGGAGAGAGAAAGACAGAGAGAGAGAAAGAGAGAGAGAGAGACTGACAAGGGAAAAAAAGGAGAGAGATACAGTGCTGAGAAAAACAATGTGGTTTACTGCACTTATGCGGCATGGAGACGCCACTGGGTGGTGGTGGTGCCGACGCTGTTGGTGATGGTGGTAGTACTGTGGAAAAAGAAAAGTTTCCATCAAATCCATTTGGAATCAAATAAACTGTTTAAATCTTGAACAGATCCTCCATAACATCAAAAAACAAACACAGACAGAGGGCGAAACAGAAAGAGGGAGGGAGAGAGGGAAGGGGGGAGAGGGAGGGAGAAAGACAGAGAGAGAAAAAGAGAGAGAGATAGAGAAAATGAGAGAGGGAGGGAGAGAAAGACAGAGAGGGAGAGACAAAGAGAGAGTGAAAACGAGAGAGAAAAAGAGAGAGAAAGAGAGGGGGGGAGAGGGAGGGGTGGAGAGGGAGGGAGGGGGAGAGTGAGGGAGAGGGAGAGAGAAAGACAGAGAGAGAGAGAGAAAAAGAGAGAGGGAGGGAGAGAGAGAGACTGACAAGGGAAAAAAAGAAGAGAGATACAGTGCTGTAGAAAACAATGTGGTGTACTGCACTTACGCAGCATGGAGATGCCACTGGGTGGTGGAGGTGGTGCCGCCGCTGTTGGTGATGGTGGTAGGACTGTGGAAAAAGAACAGTTTCCATCAAAACCATTTGGACACAAATAAACTGTATAAATCTTGAACAGAGTCTCAATAACAAAAAAAACAAACTCAGACAGAGGAAGAAACAGAACGAGGGAGGGGGGGAGAGGGAGGGGGAGAGAGAGGGAGGGGGAAATGGAGAGAGAAAGACAGAGAGAAAAAGAGAGGGAGGGAGAGAAAGACAGAGAGAGAGATAGAAAAAGAGAGGGGAAAAGAGAGAGAAAAAGAGAGAGAAATAGAGAGGGAGGGGGGCGAGGGAGGGGGAGAGGGCGAGAGAAAGACAGAGAGTGAGAGAAAGAGAGAGAGAGAGAGACTGACAAGGGAAAAAAAGGAGAGAGATACAGTGCTGTAGAAAACAATGTGTTTCACTGCAATTACACGGCATGGAGACGCCACTGGGTGTTGGTGGTGGTGCCGCCGCTGTTCGTGATGGTGGTAGGCCTGTGGAAAAAGAACAGTTTCCATCAAAACCATTTGGAAACAAATAAACTGTGTAAATCTTGAACAGAGCCTCCATAACAACAAAAACAAACACAGATAGAGTGAGAAAAAGAAAGAGGGAGGGAGAGGGAGAGGTAGAGAGAAAGAGAGTAAAATAGAGAGAGAGAGAGAAAAAGAGAGAGGGAGAGAGAAAGAGAGGGAAAAAGAGAGAGAAAAAGAGAGAGAGAGGGAGGTGGGGAGAGGGAGGGCGGGAGAGGGAGGGAGGGGGAGAGGGAGAGAGAAATACAGAGAGAAAAAAGAGAGAGAGAAAAAGAGAGGGAGGGAGAGAAAGACAGAGTGGGAGAGAGAAAGTGAGAGGGAAAAAAAAGAGAGAAAAAAAGAGAGAAAGAGAGGGAGGGGGAGGGAGGGATAGAGGGAGAGAGAAAGCCAGAGAGAGAGACATAAAGAGAGAGAGATAGAGAGAGACTGACAAGGGAAAAAAAGGAGAGAGAAACAGTGTTGTTGAAAACAATGTGGTGTACTGCACTTATGCGGCGTGGAGACGCCACTGGGTGGTGGTGGTGGTGCCACCGCTGTTGGTGATGGTGGTAGGACTGTGGAAAAAGAACAGTTTCCATCAAAACCATTTGGATACAAATATACTGTATAAATCTTGAACAGAGCCTCCGTAACAAAAACAAACAGACAGATGGAGAAAAAGTAAGACGGAGGGGGGGAGAGGGAGGGGGCGAGAGGGATGGGGGGGAGGGGGGGAGAGGAAGTGAGGGGGAGAGGGAGTGAGAAAGTCAGAGAGAAAAAGAGAGAGAGAGAAAAAGAGATAGGGAGGGAGACAAAAACAGAGATGGAGAGAGAAAGTGAGAGGGAAAAAGAGAGAGAAAAAGAGAACGAAAGAGAGGGAGGGCGGAGAGGGAGGAGGGGAGAGGGAGGGAGAGAGGGAGTGAAGGAGAGAGAAAGACAGAGAGAGAGAGAGAAAATGAGAAAGGGAGGGAGAGAAAGACAGAGAGGGAGAGAGAAAGAGAAAAAGAGAGAGAAAGAGAGGGAGCGGGGGAGAGAGAGGTGGGGAAAGTTAGGAAGGAGGAGAGAGAGAGAGAAAAAGAGAGAGGGAGGGAGAGAAAGACAGAGAGGGAGAGAGAAAGAGAGAGAAAAAGAGAAAAATAGAGAGAAAGAAGGAGGGGGGAGGGAGGGGGACAGGGAGGGAGGGGGACAGGGAGAGAGAAAGATAGAGAGAGAGAGAGAGAGAAAGAGAGAGAGACTGACATGGGAAAAAAAGGAGGGAGATACAGTGTTGTAGAAAACAATGTGGTGTACTGCACTTACGTGGAATGGAGATGCCACTGGGTGGTGGTGGTGGTGGTGCCGCCGCTGTTGGTGATGGTGGTAGGACTGTGGAAAAAGAACAGTTTCCATCAAACATTTTTGGAAACAAATAAACTGTATAAATCTTGAACAGAGCCTCCATAACAACAAAAACAAACACAGACAGAGGGAGAAAAGAAAGAGGGAGGGGGGAGGGGGGAAGGGAGAGAGAAAGACAGAGAGAGAGAGAAAGTGAGAGAGAGAGAGAGAAAGACAGATAGGGAGAGAGAAAGAGAGAGGGAAAAAGAGAGAAAAAGAGAGAGAAAGAGGGGGGGAGAGGGAGGGGGAGAGGGAGAGAGAAAGACAGAGATAGAGAGAGAAAAAGAGAGAAAAAGAGGGAGGGGAAGAAGGAGAGGGAGAGAAATACAGAGAGAGAGAGAAAAGGAGAGAGGGAGGGAGAGAAAGACAAAGAGGGAGAGATAAAGAGATAAGGAAAAAGAGAGAGAAAGAGAGGGAGGGGGGGGAGGGAGGGGGAGTGGGAGAGAAAGACAGAGAGAGAGAGAGAGAAATAGAGAGAGAGAGAGACTGACAAGGGAAAAAAAGGAGAGAATACAGTGCTGTAGAAAACAATGTTGTGTACTGCACTAACGCGGCATGGAGACGACACTGGGTGGTGGTGGTGGGGGCGCCGCTGTTGGTGATGGTGGTAGGACTGTGGAAAAAGAACAGTTTCCATCAAAACCATTTGGAAACAAATAAACTGTATAAATCTTGAACAGAGCCTTAATAACAACAAAAACAAACACAGACAGAGGGAAAAAAAGAAAGAGGGAGGGGGGAGAGGGAGGGAGAAAGACAGAGATAGAAAAAGAGATAGAGAGAGAGAGAAAAAGAGAGAGGGAGAGAAAGACAGAGAGGGAGAGAGAAAGAGAGAGGGAAAAAGAGAGAAAAAAAAGAGAGAGAAAAAGAGGGAGGGGGGAGAGGGAGGTGGACAGAGAGAGGGAGGGGGAGAGGGAGGGAGAAAGACAGAGACAGAGAGAGAGAAAGAGAGAGAGAGAGAAAAAAGGAGAGAGACTGACAAGGGAAAAAAGGAGTGAGATACAGTGCTGTAAAAAACAATGTGGTGTACTGCACTTACACGGCATGGAGACGCCACTGGGTGTTGGTGGTGGTGCCGCCGCTGTTGATGATGCTGGTAGGACTGTGAAAAAAGAACAGTTTCCATCAAAACCATTTGGAAACAAATAAACTATAAATCTTGAACAGAGCCTCCATAACAACAAAAACAAACACAGACAGAGGGAGAAAAAGAAAGAGGGAGGGGGAGAGGGAGAGAGAAAGACAGAGAGAAACAGAGAGAGAGAGAAAAAGAGAGAGGGAGGGAGAGAAAGACAGAGAGGGAGAGAGAAAGAGAGAGGAAAAAGAGAGAGAAAAAGAGAGGGAGAGGGAGAGAGAGAAAGAGAGAGGGAGAGAGAAAGAGAGAGTGGGGAAGAGGGAGGTAGAAAAAGAAAGAGAGGGGGAGGGAGAGAGGGAGGGACAGAAAGACAGAAAGGGAGAGAGAAAAAGAGAGAGACAGAAAAAGATACAGTACTGTACTTACGCGTACAGGGGTTGCTCCTGGTTGAAAATAACACCTCCATACATAACGCCAATACAAACACACAAAAAACGAGAGTGATACAGTAGAAGACAATTTACAGTACTGTATACTGTAGTAGTGTAAGGTACAGTACTTACACGGGCAAAAACCCAAATTTGGGTCAGTGGTGGGCTGGCGACGGGGCTTTCCTTGTTGCAGAACTGTGGGGGTTAAAAAACAGAATGTTCCTGTTACACAAGTACAGAAACAATTAGTGTATAAGGAGAAGATGTTGGAGATGGGTCTTTGGAGTACAGGAGGAAGAGAGACACTGTAAAAAGGAGAGCATAATGTATAGTACAGTAGTGCACGGTACTACCTTAGGGCGGCAATCCACGTTTTAAAGGGTGCAAAGGACTGGGGCCCTTCAGTTGTTGATGCTGTTGAAAAAAAATATGTTTCTGTTACAAAAGTACAGAAGAGGGAGGGAGGGAGAGAAAAAGAGAGAAAGAGGTAGAGAGAAAGAAAGAGAGAGAGAGAGAGACTGACAAGGGAAAAAACGGAGAGAGATATAGTGCTGTAGAAAACAATGTGGTGTACTGCACTTCCGCGGCATGGAGACGCCACTGGGTGGTGGTGGTGCCACCGGTGGTGGTGATGGTGGTAGGACTGTGGAAAAAGAACAGCTTCCATCAAAACCATTTGGAAACAAATAAACTGTATAAATCTTGAACAGAGCCTCCATAACAACAAAAACAAACACAGACAGAAGGAGAAAAAGAAAGAGGGAGGGGGGAGAGGGAGGGGGAGAGAGGGAGGGAGGGAGAGAGGGAGAGAGAAAGACCGAGAGAGAAAAAGAGAAAGAGAGAGAAAAAGAGAGAGAAAGAGAGGGAGGGGGGGATAGGGAGAGAGGGAGAGGGAGAGAGAGACTGACAAGGGAAAAAAAGGAGAGAGATACAGTGCTGTAGAAAACAATGTGGTGTACTGCACATACACTGCATGGAGACACCACTAGGTGGTGGTGGTGGTGCCGCCGCTGTTGGTGATGGTGGTAGGACTGTGGAAAAAGAACAGTTTCCATCAAAACCATTTGGAAACAAATAAACTGTATAAATCTTGAACAGAGCCTTAATAACAACAAAAACAAACAAAGACAGAGGGAGAAAAAGAAAGAGGGAGGGAAGGAAAGAGAGGGAGGTGGAGAGGGAGGAAGAAAGACAGAGAGAGAAAAAGAGAGAGAGAGAGAAAGAGAGAGGGAGGGAGAGAAAGACAGAGAGGGAGAGAGAAAGAGAGAGGGAAAACGAGATAGAAAAAGAGAGAGAAAGAGAGGGAGGGGGGGGGAGGGAGGGGGAGAGGTAGGGAGAAAGACAGAGAGAGAGAAAAAGAGAGAGGGAGGAAGAGAGAGAGAGAGAAAGAGACTGACAAGGGAAAAAAAGAAGAGAAATACAGTGCTGTAGAAAACAATGTGGTGTACTGCACTTCTGCGGCATGGAGATGCCACTGGGTGGTGGTTGTGCCGACGCTGTTGGTGATGGTGGTGGGACTGTGGAAAATGAAAAGTTTCCATCAAAACCATTTGGAAACAAATAAACTGTATAAGTCTTGAACAGAGCCTTAATAACAACAAAAACAAACACAGACAGAGGGAGAAAAAGAAAGAGGGAGGGGGGAGAGGGAAGGGGGGAGAGGGTGGGGGGGAGGGGGGAGAGGGAGGGAGGGAGGGGGAAAGGGAGAGAGAAAGACAGAGAGATAAAAAGAGAGAGAGAAAAAGAGAGAGGGAGGGAGAGAAAGACAGAGAGGGAGAGAGAAAGAGAGAGGGAAAAAGAGAGAAAGAGAGGGAGGGGGGAGGTACGTGGAGAGGGAGGGAGGGGGAGAGGGAGAGAGAAAGACAGAGAGAGAGAAAGAGAGAGAGAGACTGACAAGGGAAAAAAAGGAGAGAGATACAGTGCTGTAGAAAACAATGTGGTGTACTGCACTTACGCGGCATGGAGACGCCACTGGGAGATGGTGGTGGTGCCACCGCTGTTGGTGATGGTGGTAGGACTGTGGAAAAAGAACAGTTTCCATCAAAACCATTTGGAAACAATTAAACTGTATAAATCTTGAACAGAGCCTCCATAACAACAAAAACAAACAGACAGAGGGAGTAAAAGAAAGAGGGAGGGGGGACAGGGAAGGAGGGGGACAGGGAGGGAGAAAGACAGAGAGAGATAAATAGAGAGAGAGAGAGAGAGAGAGAGAGAAAGAGAGAGGGAGGGAGAGAAAGACAGAGAGGGAAAGAGAAAGAGAGAGGGAAAACGAGAGAGAAAAAGAGAGAGAAAGAGAAGGAGGGAGGTGGAGAGGGAGAGAGGAAGACAGAGAGAGAGAGAGACAGAGAGAGAGAAAAAAAGAGAGAAAGAGAGAGAGAGAGAGAGAGACTGACAAGGGAAAAAAAGGAGAGAAATACAGTGCTGTAGAAAACAATGTGGTGTACTGCACTTACGCGGCATGGAGACACCACTGGGTGGTGGTGGTGGTGCAGACGCTGTTGGTGATGGTGATAGGACTGTGGAAAAAGAAAAGTTTCCATCAAAACCATTTGGAAACAAATAAACTGTATAAATCTTGAAAAGAGCCTCCATAGCAACAAAAACAAACACAGACAGAGGGAGAAAAAGAAAGAGGGAGGGGGGAGAGGGAGGGGGCGAGATGGAGGGAGAAAGACAGAGAGAGAAAAAAAAGAGAGAGAGACAGAGAAAGAGAGAGCAAGGGAGAGAAAGACAGAGAGGGAGAGAGAAAGAGAGGGAAAAAGACAGAGAAAAAGAGAGAGAAAGAGAGGGTGGTGGGGAGAGGGAGGGGGATAGGGAGGGAGGGGGAGAGGGAGAGTGAAAGACAGAGAGAGAGAGAAAAAGAGAGGGAGGTAGAGAAAGACAGATAGGGGGAGAGAAAGAGGGAAAAAGAGAGAGAAAAAGAGAGAAAGAGAAGGAGGGGGGAGGGAGGGGAGAGGGAGAATGAAAGACTGAGAGAGAGTGAAAGAGAGAGAGAGAGAGAGAGAGACTGACAAGGGAAAAAATGGAGAGAGATACAGTGCTGTAGAAAACAATGTGGTGTACTGCACTTATGCGGCATGGAGACGCCACTGGGAGATGGTGGTTGTGCCACCGCTGTTGGTGATGGTGGTAGGACTGTGGAAAAAGAACAGTTTCCATAAAAACCATTTGAAAACAAATAAACTGTATAAATCTTGAACAGAGCCTCCATAGCAACAAAAACAAACTCAGACAGAGGTAGAAACAGAAAGAGGGAGGGGGGGAGAGGGAGTGAGGGGGAAATGGAGTGAGAAAGACAAAGGGAGAAAAAGAGAGAGAGAGAGAGAAAAAGAGAGAGGGACAGAGAAAAAGAGAGAGGGAGAGAGATAGAGAGAGGGAAAAATAGAGAGAAAGAGAGGGAGGGGGGATGGAGGGGCTTAGGGAGGGAGGCGGAGAGGGAGAGAGAAAGATAGAGAGAGAGAAAGAGAGAGAGAGACTGACAAGGCAAAAAAAGGAGAGAGATACAGTGCTGAGGAAAACAATGTGGTTTACTGCACTTATACGGCATGGAGACGCCACTGGGTGGTGGTGGTGCCGACGCTGTTGGTGATGGTGGTAGTACTGTGGAAAAAGAAAAGTTTCCATCAAATCCATTTGGAATCAAATAAACTGTATAAATCTTGAACAGATCCTCCATAACATCAAAAAACAAACACAGACAGAGGGCGAAACAGAAAGAGGGAGGGAGAGAGGGAAGGGGGGAGAGGGAGGGAGAAAGACAGAGAGAGAAAAAGAGAGAGAGATAGAGAAAATGAGAGAGGGAGGGAGAGAAAGACAGAGAGGGAGAGACAAAGAGAGAGGGAAAATGAGAGAGAAAAAGAGAGAGAAAGAGAGGGGGGGAGAGGGAGGGATGGAGATGGAGGGAGGGGGAGAGTGAGGGAGAGGGAGAGAGAAAGACAGAGAGAGAGAGAGAAAAAGAGAGAGGGAGGGAGAGAG